>CM070693.1:26852306-27257255 GCA_036346265.1 Melocanna baccifera
AAGCCTGGTTTTAAATTCAGGAAAATCTCAGAATTTTATTTTTAAAATCAAGGTTTTAAAAATCTCTGAAAATCAGGATGTTACACCAAGCTCTCCCCGCAAAGCTGAAAACCTAGAGCTATCCAAAGGCTTGATAAAGATATCAGCCAACTAGTGGTCACTCTTCACAAACTGGAGCACTATATCACCCTTCTCCACATGGTCTCTAAGGAAGTGATATTTGATATCAATGTGCTTAGTTCGAGAGTGTTGCACTAAGTTCTTAGCGATATTAATAGTAAAGTGTTATCACAAAAGAGTGGAACACTGTCTATAATTAACCCAAAGTCCCACAGGATCAAAGTCATCCAGAGTATCTGGCTGTAGCAACATACTCAGCCTCTGCGGTGGACTGTGCAACATCGGACAGCTTCCTAGAAGACCAAGAAACAAGAGAAGTGCCAATGAATTGGCAGGTGCCAGAAGTGTTCTTCCTGTCTATCCTACCATAGTCTATGGTAGCTCGAAGGTACCAGAAGATGCGTTTCACTGCCTGGCGGTAAGATACGCGAGGAGAAGCTTGAAATCGAACACACAGACACACAAAGAAGTGTATGTCCAGTCTCGAGGCAGTGAGGTACAAGAGGGAGCCAATGATGCTTCTGAACTCTTTTTGATCAACTGGCTCGCCATCCTCATCTGGATCAAGTGAAGCTGATGATGCCATCGAAGTTGACACTGGCTTGCCATCACTCATGTCAAAGCGCTTTAGGAGGTCTTGAGTGTACTTGCCTTGATGCAAGAAGGTACCCGAGTCTGCTTGATCTGGAATCCAAGGAAGAAGCTCAACTCCCCCATCATGCTCATCTCAAACTCTGTGCTTATGACATCAAAGAATTGGGAAACAAGAGCATGACAAGAGCCGCCAAAGATGATGTCATCCACATAAATCTAGACGAGTAGAAGGTCATTGCCATGCCTGCGAATGAACAAGGTCTTGTCTACCTTACCCATTTCAAACCTATGACTTAACAGATAGGACTTAAGCCTCTCATACCAAACTCTAGAGCTTGATTAAGTCCATACAGGGCTTTAAAAAGCTTGTAGACATGGTTTAGGTATTTGGGGTTCTTGAAACTTGGAGACTGCCTAACATAGATATCTTCCTCAATATACCCATTGAGGAAGGCACTCTTGACATCCATCTGGTAAAACTTGAAGCCCTTAGACGCCGCGGAAGTAAGCAAGATTCTAATGGCTTCTAGCCTAGCTACAGGGGCAAAGGTCTCCTCAAAATCTAAACCCTCAACCTGGGAGAAACCTTGAGCTACCAACCTAGCCTTGTTTCGAATGACTACCCCATCCTCACTCTGCTTATTTTTGAACACCCACTTGGTACCTATGACATTATGACCTCTAGGGGGCTCAACAAGCGACCAGATCTTGTTCCTCTCAAAGTTTTCCAACTCCTCATGCTTAGCATTGACCCAAGACTCATCAGAAAGGGCATGACTAACATCCTTGGGCTCGAACGAGGCAACAAAGGCAGATTTGAGATAGAAGTGAGACAAACCAGATTTTGAGCGTGTGATGCGCTCAAAGAGATCCCCTATTATCTACTCTAAAGGATGGTTTTTTTGGATATGACGGGGAGGTCCTGGATGAGAAGAAATAGTGGCCTCTACCTCATGAGCTGACAGGTAGGAACAGAGCCACTAGCTCCTGAGGATGCGGAAGGAATGGGCTGATCTCCTTGAGGTGCGGTGAAAGAAGTAGGCACCTCAAGGGAAGGAGAAACTGGATCGGGTAGACAACCCTCATCTTCATCCCACTCATCATCCACATAGATGGGATTGGACTGCTCTACTGAACCTGAGATATCGGGCCTAGTCCCCGGATAGGCCTCATCGAAGGTCACCTCATAGATCTCTACCATTTTGCTAGACTCGCAGTTCCAGACCATATATGCCCGCGAAGAAGTCGAGTAACCCAAAAAAATCCCATCACAAGATCATGACTCGAACTTATCTAGATTCCCAGACTTCAGAATAAAACACTTGCAACCAAACACACGAAAATGAGAGACACTGGGCTTTCACCCGTATCTCAACTCATAAGAAGTGCAATGCAAGTGTGTCCTTAGAAAAACTCTGTTTGAAACATAGCACACGGTGGCTATCGTCTCAGCCCAAAACTTCCTAGGTGTAGAGTATTCATTGAGCATCATCCTGGCCATCTCGACCAAGGTACGGTCCTTCCTCTCCACAATGTCATTTTGTTGGAGGACGTATGGAGAAGAGAACTGGTTCTCTACACCTGTCTCATTGCAAAACCTCTCAAAGTAGTAATTCTTGAACTCCATGCCATTGTCACAGCGGATCGCTTGTAAAGTACCCAGGAGAACATAAAGCCTACTAAAAAGACCCCGAAAATAGGTAAATATCTCATCCTTCGAGGCTAAGAAAAACACCCAAGAGTACCTCGAGAAGTCATCGACCATGACAAGAACATACCACTTTCCTCCTGCTGACTGCACTCTAGCAGGTCCAACTGTGTCCATGTGGAGCAGCTGTCCCGGTGCATCGGTCATAGTCACTTTGACCGGAGGATGAGAAGCAGCAACTATCTTGCCGTGCTGGCAAGGAGCACAAACTATATCTTTGACCATCTTGAGTTTAGGCAGACCACGAATGAGGTCGTGACCGCTAACACGGGTCAAGTGATCGAATCCAATATGACCAAGTCTCCTATGCCAAAAAGTGAGGTCACGGAACTCAGAAGTAACTAAACACCTGAGAGGATCACCAGAAGATTCAACAAAATCAGCACAAAAAATCCTCCCATATCTAGAAATCCTGCAAACCAGACTCCCTGAAGAATCAAGAATTTTGCAAGCATTTTTCTTAAAGCTCATCTCAAAATTGTCATCGGTAAGCTGGGAAACCGAGAGAAAATTATACTACAGCTTACTCACTAAGGCAACATTTTTTAAAACAAAAGAATCATTAACGTGCACAGTACCTTTAGCAATGACGCGTCCAAATGAGGCGTCTCCGAAGGTGATCGTCTCATCACCTAGAGCTCGGGCCAGGGAAGAGAACCAATTGGAGTCTCCGATCATGTGTCGAGAACAACCGGAGTCAACAAGCCAAACCTCTCCCTTCCCTGCCTGGCGAACCAGAGTCAACAAGAGAAAGATGACTCAGTACTGGGATAAATCGAAAGTGATTTTGGCACCCAATACTGAGTCACACGACGAGCAGAAGAAGTAGTCACACACGACTGACCTCTAACTACCCTACGCTCTCTGTCGCTCAAAAAGCCAGAAGGTCCATGTGCGGACCTGAAGCTGTTGTTGGGCTTGACTGCTATGGAGGAGCGAGTCAAAGCACCAACAACATGCTGATCTCGCCGCTGGTAGCTATCTCGATGGGAAAAACGAGATCTATCTTCAGGACGGTGGATATCACGATCAGAGGCAAACCGAGGATAAAAATCAGAAAAACAAAAAAAACCAAGTCCTCGATGCTGCCCAAACACATCAACATGATCAACTCTAGACCTCGTGTTGGTCTTAGGTGCACTCAAGGTTTGGGACTGACCCTGAATATGCCTAAGAGCCTGAACACGGTCTCTCCGCGCGATCTTGGTGCGCCTGAAGCATCTCTCGATCATGTGTCCATCCTTCTAACAGAAGGTACAATGATACTTCACCTTCTGAGAGGTAGAAGTAGTACGATGGGGCTTCGCCTTCTGAGAGGTCGAAGAACAGGTGAAACCACCTTACTGTCAGAAATCCCTTGGACAAAGTCAGTAGATTTGAACTCAACCTTTTTGGTTCTGGGCTTAACCTCGATCACACCTGCTGCTATGGGTCTGAGAACAGCAGGTGGATGCTTCCTAACATCCTCAAGAAAATCTCTCAAGAGTGTTCATAAGATACTGACACACCTGAAAGAGAGAGATGCAAGAAGAGCAGAGGGAAGAAGAGATAGCAGAAGGTAAGGGTGAAGAAGAAGAACCAACAGCAAAAGAAGGAATGACATGTGCACGCACAACCGCCTCAACTTTGAGGTCTTCGCAAGGAGCAGGAGGGACAGTCCTACTTCTAGCCATTTGGTCCCCAAGCCTAAGCGTCTCTACCACTTGCTTATGCTTCTCCCCCACAACAGCACACACATTACAACGAGATTGTGGCTTCTATAGAACATCCTTAGTTAGCTTCACACATTTATCATTCAAAGCAATGAGTTCAAATTTTAGTTTTTCACAATTATTGCATGGTGATCTAGCAGGGTCCTTAGACGTATATTGAACCATTTTCTTGTTATAATCAACCATTTTTTGGAATTACTTGGAGACAGATTCAAGTTCGGCAGTTAATTTAGGATAGTTCAAACATGAAGCAATAGGCTCAAGCAAAGAAGCATGCAATTCAGCAATTTTATGATCTGCCTTCTTTAAGTTCATTTTCAAGTTAATACAATTTTTATAATTTTTGGGCAGATCAAGAAGCATAGTGTAAAGACTTCTAAAAGCATTGTCCTTATCCTCACATGAGGTAAAAGAAGTAGTCTCAACAGTAGGTAAAATAGAAACTATCCTACTCATTTCTAGTTCAGCAAGTAGACTAACATTCTCCACCTTAAGTATATCAAACTCAGAAGTCAAACTATCATAAGAGGTTCTTAACTTCTCTATATCTCCAAGCAAAGAAGTGCATACATCACATTCATCACGAGAGGGAGCAGATATAAGTGAAGTAAGCTCTCATGACAACATCTCTACTTCATTCTCAAGATCAACAACCCTAGCTCTAGATCTAGCATAAAACTTTCCAAGCTTAAGAAAAGCATCATTGAGCTGGTCGTAGGAGGGACATACCTCATCGGAGTCGCTGTAGAGCTCACTGTCGCTGACGTTGGTCTCGTTGGCCATGAAGCACATGCCGATGAAGTCGTCACCGTCCTTGGGATCTTGATCATCCTTGCCATCGTCGTCACTCCACCCCTCCACGTCGCTGAAGTCAATGTCGCCGAAGGCGATGAGAACGCGGTGAAAGAGTTTCTTGGCTTTGCCAAAGTTTTAGAACTTCTTCTCTTTGCCTTGGACGTGAGCAAGAGGCTTCTTGTTGCGGTTCTTATTGATGTAGTCGTTCTTGCTCACACTGTCGTAGTCATTCTTGCCCTTCTCTAGCTTGGGGAAATTTGCTCGAATGTGGTTAGGGCTAGCACACTCGAAATAGATTATCGGCCCACTCCTCTTTCTGTCCCTCACTCTCTTGTAGGCATGGGAAAACTTTCTGGCTAGAAGTGCTAACTGGTCCTTCGGTAGTTGCTCTAATTGATCATCGGTTACTTCACAGAAAGCAGCTAAGGAAAAACCATTAGCATTATCAGAGAAAACACCATAAGCAGAACTAGGATCAATGACCAAAGCCATCGACTGAGACTTCGACTTGCGAGAGACAATATCAATTTCATGAGTCTTGAGGTGTGAATACAGCGCGTCAAGAGTCAAAGTCAAAAGATCGGTCGTATCCTTGATGGTGGTCACCTTCATCTCCCACACTCGCAAATCCAAGGCCGAAAGCATCTGTCGAGCGTTGTCCGAGTCGGAGTATGTGAGACCGACGGCTCAGAGGCTACTCAAGATCTTGTGAAATCTCGCAAAACACTCATCCAAGGATTCACCAGCGAGCATTTCAAACTTGTTGTAATCTCGCTTGAACTGATCCTGTCATACGGTCTTAATCTGGGTGGTGCCCTCATGATATGCATCGAGAGTCACCCAGATGTCGTAGGCCGACGAGAGATGAGAAATGCGATCGAACTCGCTCCGGCTCAGACCTTGGATTATGATGTTCCTTGCCTTAGCATTTGCCTCAACATCAGGCATGTTATTCACATTGATGTTTTCATCAGCAGGAACAATAAAATGAGTTTTTACTTTTTGCCAGATCGCATAGCCCTGAGTCTGTATGTAAGACTCCATCCTACTCTTCCAGAAGGGATAGTCGACCCCATCGAAGATAGGAGGCCCGGTGGAATACCCGTCTGTCACCATGGCTCACAGACCGGTTAAGATTTATAAAGAAGAGCTAACCGGCTCTGATACCAATTGAAGGATCGAGAATAGCAACAGAGGAGGAGTGAATGGTGCCTTTAAAAATTCCCTAAAGAATTCACTCACTTTTCTTCTCCGATAGCTATAACAGCTATGAAGCAAGAACTCAATATTCAGACGCAAAGAAACCAGCTATGAAGCAAAACAAAGAACTACTGATTTCTGAAATTAAGCATATATTCTGACACAAAGGAAACTACAGAACTCACTCAAACAAACAACCAGACAGACTGAAAACGATCTAAAATAAAACTCTTTTGAAGTAACCGAAAACAACAAGAAACTAAACCAGAAGAGAGCAGAAACGAAAGAGCACAACCTGCTGTCCAAACTAGCCGAAACTGGGAAATATAGCTGCACCTAACAGGCCGAAAATAGTATAGGCTGCGGTCTAAAAATTGAGCAAAGACAGCAAAACATCCAGCAGCAAATGCAGCACAAAAACAGACTGAAACTGAGATTCTTTTTGCTGCCAAAAACTGAAAGTAAAAAAGAAAAGCAGACAACAGAAATTGCAACCTACAAAAAGGCATAAAAGAAAGTAAATCAAACCTAAAAACTGTAGAAAAGAGGGAACAAGGGCTGCAGATTTTAATACATGCAGTAGCTGATCGAAAACTGCACAAAGCAGTCTAACCTTGAGAGCACACTGCAAACTGAACACCGGACAACAACTGCAGATCTGACTTCAAACACACAACCTGTCTGAGTGGAAGTAAAACCAACTAAAGTTTATTGAAAAGACCGAAAGCAGCAAGAACTGCAAATAATGAAAGCAGAAGGCATAAAGCAACTCAACCAGAGACTAGTCTTGCTACCGAGAACTTACAGACTTGAACAAGAAGAACAAAGAAACCGTGATATGCAAGTCTTGCCGAAAAACAACTGAAAAAGGAACTACCAGACAAACTGTTAGGCTGAAAATGGAACCGAGAAAACCGAATTTTCTGCTGAACATAGAGAAGCAGACCAACAGGGAACCTAATAGAGCAAGCAAATTTCAGATCGCTGGAACTCCGAACCAAGGAAAATTAACGTGCTGCTGTTACTACAAATCAATAGAACTTCCAACCAACAGGAACAAAAGATGCCAATCGGCATAGAAGCTAAAGAAAAATACTATTGCTGCCAAAACCAAAAAAATATATAATTGCTCTCATGAATTTTCTAGCAAAGAGGCTTTGAGAAATTATTCATAGTTCAGAGCAACTACTTGAACGAAGATTCAACTGACAACTAATAAGAAGAACATAGAGTAGTACCGAAAGTAAAAAAACAAGCAGCCATCACAACTTCAAACACAGAAAATTCATATAGAGGCAGTGTTATGAATGATTAGATAATATAAATGTTTACACCCATGTGTCTCCCATCTCATAATCAAGAACAGAAACTCACACATGGAGAGAACCAAATAAAAACCTTAAATCCACTCTCTCTCTCTCTCAAGAACATAGCCCACACATGGAGAGAAAACTTTAACACTCATAGAGCACAAGCATTAGAGAAAACCCTAACACTCACATCCTTCTCTCCCCCTCTCTCCACTAGAGAGCACCCTCTATTTATAGCCTCCACTAATGGGTTTGTAACATACTTTACCCATTAGCTCTCAACAACTCATAGCACTTTATCCATTATCCCCTAACTAAATCCACTTCCTTTTGTGCAGCGCTGCGAATTCACCAAAATGCCACTTCTGCACCTTCCGGGAAGCTTCCTCATTTCTTGTCGTCCAAGCTTCGCAACCACTTCGAGTTCTCGCCGTCTTCGACACAACCCGACCGCTCTGACCTCAGCACCGCCTGTGCGTAGTCCGGTCACCACATGTCTCGCCACGACTTCGTGTTAAAGTCCTGCAGCCATCACAGATAAGAAAACACAGTACATAGCACCGCACAAAATATTATAATCAAACATTCGCATTAGTAGATAGCGCAAAATGCCCAAAATAAACTCAAACTTTCCAGAGTATGTGTCAATTACTCATCACACACACGGGGTTACCTCCACATCGTCTCTCATGCATCTATGCGGACAACGCTGTTCTGGTTAGTGCTCTTTATATCCTGAGCCTGTGTATAGAATGTGTATCCATTTATGTCATATCCTTGCCATGTCACAGCTCTAAATATTGGCCCTTTTGCCAACCATGTCAGTATCTCACTTGACGAGCTCCTAGCTATTTGCTCCTTCAACCATTGGTTGAACCGACTGTTGTGTTATCTCATGATCTAAACATCCGGTCGCTCCGAATTCTGTTGCTGAAGCACATTCTTGTGCTGGTCGACATAAGGGGCCACTTCAGTCATGTGTTGCAAGACCGTGAAATAGACTTGAGCATACGCGTCCATATCTGGAGTGATTGCTTTCCTTCCGATAGTTTCGATACCCTTGAGCCACCCCTCATGACGAAATTGAGGCACACCTGTCGGTTGAATCTAATCCATATAATCGACACAAAACTTAATGACATCTTCGCTTATATAACCTTCGACGATGCTGCCCTCTGGCCAAGATCAATTCCATATATAGGATTTGAGAATTCCCATGAACCTCTCAGACGGGAACATGCTACGTAGGAATACGGGCCCGCACATTTTTATCTCGCACACAATGTGAACAATGAGATGGACCATGATATCAAAAAACGAAGGAGGGAAATACTTCTCAAGATGACAAAGAGTCATCACCACCTCGTCCTACAGAGCATCTAGTCATTCGGGATCGATGACCTTCTAAACAATTGTGTTAAAGGAATAACATAGCCTCATGATTGTCTCTCGGACTTTGGTCGGCAAAATATTTCTAATTGCAATTAGGAGCATCTGTGTCATCAGCACATGACAATCATGAGACTTCATACCATTTAACTTCAAATATTGCATCGAAACAAGTTTCTTCATATTATCGGAGTAACTAGATGGAACTTAACACCATGCAAGCACTGGCACAGTTCTATTTTCTCGGCTTTGGATAGAGTGTAACATGCAGGGGGAAGGTACGTTCGTCAATTATCTATTTCTGTCGGTGCTAACTCAGGCCTGATATCCATATCAGCCAAGTCAAGCTGTGGTTTGACGCCGTCCTTTGTTTTATCACGAATGTTCTGTAAGAGACCAATCAAGCTATCACACACATTCTTCTCTATGTGCATGACATCAATGCAGTGCCAAATATCTAGGTACTCCCAATAAGGTAAGTCCCAAAATATTGATCTCTTCTTCCAGATATTCTTCTTATGAGCCCTCAATTTACGTTCTTTTCCGAGGACAACATCTAAATCCTTAACCATATTATAAACCTCTTTTCTACTTAAATGCCTTGGAGCTGAACCGTCCTCCTTCTCTCCGTCAAATTATTTCTTCATCTTGCGGTATGGGTGAGCCCTCCGAAGGAACCGGCGGTGATGCATGTACACGATTTTGCGTGAATGCTTTAGCCACACACTCTCGGTACCATCTAAATAGTGAGTACAAACTTTGGCACCTTTTGTACTCTGGCTCGACAGGTTAGCAAGGGCAGGATAATCATTTATGGTGCAAAACAATAAGGAGCGCAAAGTGAAGTTCTCTCATTTGTATGCATCTCATACCTGTACCCATTCGTTCCACAGTACTTTTAGATCTTCCACCAACGGTGCTAGGTACACATCAATATTATTCCTAGGTTGCTTTGGCTCTTGGATAAGTATCGACAATAAAATATACTTTCGCTTCATACACAACCAAGGAGAAAGGTTATAGATACAGAGAGTCACGGGCCAAATGCTATGTCGGCTGCCAAGTGCTTTGAGTAAAATGTTGTGAATGGAATCTGTGGTCAAATTTTTTTAAAGGGGTACAATGTATTATCCCGATTATAATAAATAGTGGAAAATATTTTAAGAAGGAGGATGGTATTAGATAGTGGTTTAATAGTTGTGGTGGGGAATTTTGTGAAAACAACAGGACCTGTTGGCCGCTCAGAGTCGGCAGAAGAGTTATGGGTGCTTGGCGTCGACCGACGCATGTCGTGAACTCGTCGGAGTTGGTCATGCTGAAGAGGGCCACCGAGTATGTGGAGGCCCTCTTGACGAATTAGTCCGAGCAGGAGGTGATGTGGGAGCTTGAAGTTAAAACGTAGAAGAAGAACCCGAGTCCTTCGAGGCGGGTGAGAACCCGTAGTTGTTGTTTTCTTGGGATGTTCTATCCTTGAGATGCTCTACCCTTTGGTTGTTCTTTTCTTGATTGTTCTTTTGTCTCGTGGGTTGAGGAGTTAGATTCAAGGATGAATCTTTTTTTAGGTGGGGAGAATGTAATACCCTGAATGTCAATTCGGAGTCGATTTTAATTTAATTGTGGAGTCACCCGATTTTTTGGTAAAGCGCGGGACAGTAAGAAATAAAATTTTATGGAATAGCATGAAGTGAAAAATATATGAAAAAGATATTTAAATCTGTTAGCAGGCCGGCGGGAAGGTGGGCCTGCCACCTTAGGCCAGAGGGCCCAAGGGGTGGCCGAACCACTCCCCTCCAACCCTAGCCGCCCCCACCCTTCTCCCCTCCCCCCTTGCGCAGCCCCTCCCTCCCCCTTTCTTCCCCAGCTGCCACCTCTCCCTCCCCATTGTGCCACCTTCCTCCCCTCCCCTTGGTGCTTCCCCTTGGTGCTCCCCATTGGTGCTGCCCTTGAAGCAAAGGAGAAGGAGAAGAAGGAGAAGAGAAGGAAGGGAAGGAAGAGAGGAAGAGGAGAAGAGAAAAAGGGTGTGAACCCAAGGCTAGGTAATTGTTCCTCTTCCCAAATCCCTCAAATTTCTTCTGTATTTAGGGTTCTTGGCCTAAGAGTTGGTAGGGATTAGCATTTACATACCTCAAGTAGCGATTCCCTGCTGTTTGCCTGTAGATTAATTCGCGCAGCGTTACTGTTCGCGCAGTTTAGACCCCGAAAACGATTTTTCCTGCAAGTATACCCAAAAGGAAAAACATAGAGGACGACGATACTCATCTCCTGTATTTCTTTCAGATTTTGTGGTCATGGGATCTGGGCGCAGTAAGGTCAGGAACCTTGCTGTCCGTCAGGGGTGCAGATTGGGGGCAGACAGTCGTTTAGGTGTGAATTAGGGGTAGTAAATGATTTTATATTTTTTTGTCACCATCTAGAAAAATGTGGGGAATTCAGTAGTCTAGCTGCTGTAAAGAAATCAAAATTTTTAGAGTCTTACACTGTGGTTGGGATACATTAGAATCTGGCCGCCCAGATTGCCAGAACAGAGAACGTATTCTGTTTTGTGTATTTTGTTACACCTTGCTAAGAACAAAATAAAAATATGTGATCTACATGAGAAGTGTAGGTATTTAATTGAGGAATCCAGAAATATATTTCCCTCTGTAACAGGCTTAGAAATATTAAAGATACAAAAAAATAAAGCAGCGCCGCTGCAGTAGGAAGGTTGTAGGACCGTTGAGCGGGGAAGGATGTTGCGGGGTTTTGGGGTTTAGCGATATCTTTTCTTCGAGAGTCACTCTTTCATTGCTGAATTGTATGCTGAGAGGTACCTTTCTTAGACAGGTGGAGTTGCTTCTGAACGCGCGTGATTTCGTCGCTTCACCTGTAGAGACAAGTAAACGTAACGGATGTGCTACCGTTTAACCCGTTATTCTTACTACTTGCAATATGCATGATTTACGTAATGTTAAATGATATGCCATGGTTACATGTTTTCTAAGTAAGAATGTGGTAGTAAGATCTTAATCAATTGCTATATTTGGATGAGTTTGAGTAGTATTGTGGTAATTTGCTTAATAAGCCAATTGTGGTATATGAAAGTAAATGCATAGTGGATATGATGGTATTTTCTTGTTGTTAAATTCATGAGGATCATATTGATGCCCTTGAACTTGGTATTATTGTGGTCTTTGTGGTAGTATTCTTAGTCAATACTTGTGATTGTGGTGGTAACAATCTTGATGAATATATTGTGGTCTATGTGGTAGGATTCACTATAGATCGATTGATTATGATCTTGGTGAATCGAATGTGGGTTATGTAATAGACCTTCGTGGTTAAATTCTTGTGGTTTATAATTATCATATCATTCATAACTTGTCATGACATTTGCATTGTTGAAGTCGCCGCTTATAGCCACGACCGTACCGATACAGCTCGTGCATTGCCATAGCACGATGCACACTTTTACCTTGTTGGGTAAAGGTGCAGTGGAGCATAGCATGCATATGCAACTTCATTGTGGAAAGAACATTTGCATACTTATGCATCCAGATTATCATAGACGGCTTTTAATATAAAATCGTCTGTGATATTCCAGTATCACAAACGGTTCATTGGTAACAACTGTTTGTAATACTCCTTTTTCCCGCCACAAACACCACAGATGGTCTCCAAATTAAAACCGTCTGTGATAGTGTACATCACAGACGGTTTCACAAAACCGTCTGTGATTTGGAGTCTAGTATTAGGCTTTCTGTAGTAGTGATAGACAGTCTCCAAACTAAAACCGTCTGTGATAATATTTAATACTAACAGTTTTGGAAAACTATCTGTGATGTGACATCTAGTATTAGGCTTTTTGTAGTAGTGCTAGTTGCATGTGTTGTAGGATGGGCAGGAGGGGTTACATTTCATGGGCGTTGTGGGGCACGAGCAGCGGAGCACGCTCTTGCATGACAATAGGTAGGGTGGCATGACATGGACAGGGTGGGCGTTGGGTGTCTGGGCCAATGATGGAGAGGGAGGAAAGAGGAGAGAAAGAAAGAGGAAGAAGAAAGAGATGGCATGGAAGGCCAACATAGCAAAACCAGCTGACATGACAGTGACGGTGGCAAAACTACCTTTAAAACCGGTTTAAAGGGGTTGAAGTGACCCGGTATTGGAAGTTCAAGGGTAAAGAAAGGGAAAAACAAGGAGAATAAAGTGACTTTTTTCCTATCATAAAAAAAATCAATCCTGTTGATTTAGTGTCTATATCAAAATAGTTTGGATGATTGCACCTAATTGTTGGTCTGCACTAGAAATTACCCGTCAATAATTGCGTCCGTAGAGGCAAATCCATCTGGCAAATATTGCTAGCTGGATATGGCATAGTACGAAGTTGTAACTTTCTGCTCTCGCCATAAATACAGAATTAACGAAGAAAAACGAGTACAAATTAAAAGGTTGAGTACACACAGATGGTCGTGAGAGCATCTCTAATGTATTAAATCAAGATAGATTTAAAACTATATATATTCTAGAAATTAAACTTATTTTTTCTTTAATGTATTGAATCGATTCATACTAATAATTGGGACCCACATTACACTAAAAACCCATAAAATAATAATATCATTTCTCAACCGCACTCTCTCCTATATAGTTGTTTAATACTCATATGAATTGTTTAATACTTTGAATCGACTTCTAAGTAGAATCTGGTTCAATATATTTTTTTGTTAGAATCGATCTCTCTAATATATTGAATCAATTCAATGTCGTCTCGCTCCTCATTTAAATCAGATAAAACATAATATTACTTATGGTCTAAGTAGCAAAATTTAGTAGCCATACTTTGTACAGATAATTTTAGTGCTTTGTAATCTTCCGAGAGTTCAAGTGGATCTGAGGCACATGATCATTACGTTTAGATACCAAATCCTGTTTAATGGGCTCAGCAAATTTATTATACTTTAACACTACAAGTATTATTCCAGCAGATCTGATCCACCTACTCCGAGATGCTTCCTCAGCAAGGTATCTCCAAAACATGGGCTCATCATTAAGAGGTGTTCAGAATAACCATGGCTTATACCTTTTTACTGTAGCTGACTGATTTTTTACTGTAGCTGAGTTGGCTTATTTGGTATTATTAAATTTAAAAAAATCTAAAAATAGAAGCAGCATGTTAGTCTATCACGGACAATATAAAGAAATACGAAAAAAATAAAACACAAAAAAATAGAAACAAACAAAAAAGAAACAGTGAAAAAAAAGTTGTGTTCAATCGCAGAAGCTGAACGCGCAGCTGAGTTGAGCGGCCTCTAAGACTATGTACAATAATGTGATGTCAATTATTTATAAATCTTGTTACATAGGACATAAGATAATATGGAGGAGAGAGAAGGAGCATATATAATTGAACCGTCTATTATGTAGTAGTCGAATGTAAGACGGCAAACAAGACATATTGTTTTATGAAGAAACTGTCTATAGAGATATGCAAAAAGACAACTATTGTATAAGCTGTCTATACTATTGTACATACCCTAATGAGTCATCACTAAACGAAAGAGACAGTAAATCTTGACATGGGTCCTAGGATAATGAAGTGAGAAAACAAAATTCGGCCAATTTTACGATAGCAAATCAAGGGTACATATGTAATAACAGGGAAACTATGTGGTTTTACCTCGTAAAAAGAGGGCATCCCTGAAAAAATATAGGATCCATACATAATTTTAGGAAATGAAGGGCCTTTTCATGAAACGCTGACATGGCGGGGCCTTTATGTAAAAATAGAGGATCTTAATGCAATTTTGGAAAGTTGGAAGGCCTTTTCATATAAAAGCTGATGTGGAGGCGCTTGGTATCTATTCATATTGATTTTTTGCTGAAGGCTTTTAGATTTAGTTTATAAATAATAATAATAGCTTATAGAGAAGTTGTAGATAGAAAGATGCTCTCATGCGATTTTGGTCGATATAAACGAAGTCACAATAGTGTCTACTACAATCAACTAGTAGATCTTATCTTAAAAAGACATTCTATTTAAAAATTAAGTACTATAGAAAAATTATTTATTATAGAAAAATAGTTTTTAAAAGTTAATATAAACTGGGCCATGGTTAGCTATCGAAAAGACGAAGTACGTGGCTTTTCTTCCATTATTAAAACAGAAAAAGAGTGACTTTTCAAGCTGCTAGGTGTACGTGCTAGCGATTCTCCTACCTAGCAGCCAAGTGCACTGCTTGGGTTTTATTGCAAATTGTTGTGGTTTTTAATTGTGTTTTTAGCTAAAGTAATATTATAACGATGGTTATTATTTTTTAAAAAATATTTAATAAAAAATAAAGAGAAAATATAAAAAATAAAGTAATATCATTATATTTCTACAGATAATACAAAGAAAAAATATATTAAAAAGCTAACGTATTTTAATTGATTTTTGGTTTCTAAAAATCCGAAGTTGAAATCATGGTCATTTGGAACGGCTCTAATCAGATTGTTTATGGCAGCACAGGTGTTCACCACCATACATATGCTTTTAGAGTATGTCATGTGACACTGATGTGTTGTTGCAATCTTATGTACTAAGAAAAATAAGGTGAGACGACCGGAAAAGTCATATGATTAAACATAGGATGCGACAAAAAGCAAGAACAAAATGTTGTTTTTTCCCAGCCATTTGGAACATTTTTACGGGTCCTCACAAAACTGCAGACACTTTTTGCACCCGCCAAGATTCCACCTGCAACATGCCGAAGCAGATCTTCGATCTAACCATATTTTTCTTTCAGTTTCTTTTTCTTGTTTCCATGTTCGCGATGTTACCAAACAAACTAGCTGCTTTGGGATGCCAAATGCACAAAATCAGAAAATCTTAGACGAAAATATTCAATTTTCCCAAATCGAAAGGAAACTAAGTGAACGTTAGAGCAACAATCCTATTCATGAAAACAGGGAAATTCTAAAATAAATATATGTGGACATTATATTTTTAGTGGAACATAACACAATTTTATTTTTTTTCGAGGGAACATAATTTTAATTTAAAAGTTCAGGTTGATCATCACCAATACAATTGTATTCAAATTTAACAACTTATGGTTTAATTGTAACACATTGTGGGTACAAGAAAATCGAGTATGATGTACTACACATAAAAAGACATTGCAGCAATATTAGCTCTCGTTGCCATCAGTCTTTGGGGAGTTTGATTATGTTTCGGCTTCTGGGAAGCCGGAAGCCAAATAAAATGCTTGGCTTTGAAAAACCGCTTCCACAAATCTCCCTCACGCTTTGCTGCTGCCTCCACCTTATTCTCCCTCACGCTCGATTTTTGCTTTTCTCGCCACCTGCGCCTATGCCGTTGTCTCCTCCGGCTTCGCCGCCTTTGCATCTGCCTCCTCTCGCCGTCTCCACCTCCACCTCCGCCCGCCACCGCCCCTTCTTCCTTGGTCCCATCAGTGCTGCCTCTTTCGCCTTTGGCTGCCACCGCTCTGTGCTCCTAGCCACATCACCACCTCTACCTGCAACCGACCCCCACTGTCACCCCTTCTCCCTTGGCCCCACTGACGTCGCCGCGTTTGCCTCTCCCTCTGGTAGCCTCTTGTCTCCTGCTGCTTCTTTTTTAATCTATGTTTATTTTTCTTTTTGGGATATAGAGGAACTACTAGTATAATAATGGACATGGTACATGTAGGGTGTTGCAATTCACACATAGGGGCAATCATACATTTGCTGAGTCAGATCAGTTCAGTCAAAAACTAAAAGTTCAAGCCGAATCGAATATCAATACTTCTGGCCGCTGACCTCCCACATGTTGAGTCGCAATTTTGTATTTTGTACCTTATTTCAGTAATGCAATTAGTAAGTCGCAGTTCTTATTTCAGTTGCTGACTTGCTGTTACACACAACATTCCTAGATTTCTGATTTTATTTGACTGTTTTAATATGAAGGGTTGTTGTAAGTACTAAAGCAAGTGCGAGGAAACAAACAGATCATATATATAAGATAACCAAAAAAATGGGCATGGGAATACTGGTTTGCTAAAAAAACACAAACATATGTCATCATCTTATACAACCCAAAGAAATATCTAGTTTTGTTTCTCAATACATTTGTGAGAATGTTTTTGCACCTCATTGTCTCGATACATTTGTGAGAATGTTCTTGTACCTCATTGTCCCAATCAGTCCGAAACGTGGCATACAGAAGAATAATCGTTTGAAAAAGTACTCCACCTATCATGCCACCCCATAATATACCTTGTATTTGTACAGAGTTGCTTTCTCCTTGAATTTTAGGGTAGTAAATAAATGATTGATCTCAATAAGAAGAAAGGAACATTACCACTGCTCCTAAACCAAGGTAAAATCCAAGTGTACATACAGGGTATGCCAACAAGGCGACATGGTAGTAGGATCCAACATTAACATATGCCACAAAAGCTTGCCATCCACATCCAATAGTGGTGACCCAGAAACGACAACATGGGGCTAACTTATAACAGAATAAAAACATGAATTGGATAAGTACCAAACAATAATGTTTGCATATTTCTCTTATAAGGGCAGTATGAGTGAGATACCTTAGCCACATAGTTCATTGAATTCTCAACACATCCAGATGTTTTACTTTTAACAACCTATAGTAAATAAAGGAAATGAGCATTAACATAATGCATTCAGCAACCTGATATTCTATAACTGTCGGACCTCAGAGCGATGACTCTAGATCCTCTGCATAATCGCACTAGTTCAGGATCAGCTAATGTACACAGTGGTAACGAGAATAAATACCAAGCACAAATGACCAATTTTATTAAATAAAAGAGTATGGTCTTATGATGAAAGTTTAAATCAATGCCCATTAGCAATAATAAAGGAAAAACTGTGGAAGCAAGCTAATAAAAATGAAGCCCAAGCCTACCCACAGATAGACGGCAGTAAGAAGTGGCCTACTCGTTTTGGTTCTCAATGTAGATGAAGTCGTTCTCCTTTGAGATGATGATAGCAAGGGTGAGTACAAAATTGTACTCCTCAAGCCACACAGAAAAATGCAATATAATGATAAAGGCAGTAAAGGAAGGCTTATATAGTTATTTGAGCATAAAATATCATTTAATGAAATACAATAAATAGATTAAAATTGATCAATTTAATACTGTAAGTAAAGCATGTAATTTAACAAAGTAATACCGTTAGTACAGGTACCGACTTAGCACTAACCTAACCATAGATATCCCACCTAGAACATCATACTATAAAAAGATACCACATTTTCAACTAAAACCATTTTAAGAAAGACCATGTCTAATCCATGAAAAACTTTACTCAGCATGTCCATGATGGTAGGCACGGCTATCCAGGATAGTTTATACACTCTGTAGAGATTATACAACTTTATCCATAAGATATGATTAACTCACACTACTACAGAAAGGGTTATCACCGTTATCACAGATGGTTTTCGAACTATTTGAATTTATCTCTCAATGATAATAGATAGTTATCATGGATAGCTCCCGAACCATCTGTGATAGGTAAAAACATAGATGGTTTTTTAATACACCTGTCTATGATATGTTGGTAGCATAGACGATTTTTATATTAGCCATTTGTGATAGCAGATATATCACATACGGTTTTTTAAAAAATTATTTGTGACAGCAGAAATATCACTGATGGTTTATTTTAAAACTGTCTGTGATATATACATCACAAACAGTTTGGTGTTTCAAACCGTTTGTGATAGCTATTTGAAAAATTACATTATTTTCTATTTTTCGGCTAGCCTTAGGAAATGCTAGCCATGCTCTCTGTAGTAAACATAAGATCTCATAAATATATATCATAGGACAATTACCACACATTTCTCACAAATGAAGTAAACAACGCAAGTAGATCAAATATATAGTACATGACAATCATTTGAATGAATTGTTTGATTAAATACAATTGAGTGATTACAATTGTATTCAATGTTTCAACATTTAATTACCATTGTCGGGGTAGAACTCTCCAGTGTTGTTTATGACCTCCGCTATCAAGAATTAGGAGAGATTTCCTCGAATTTCAGCGAGTTTGTCAAGATTGATTGCACTTTCGTTGAATTCCACATACTATCACTAATAGTGCGAAATCATTAGCATATATATATATTGATAATCATGAAGTAATTATTCATGGGCTGATAAATCTCTAGATCATTTGTCTTAGTGTCCATGACTTCCTCCATATGGCAGCAAATGTAGAATCCACATACGTTGTCTTGTAGCTAGTGATGGCACTGCAAAAATAGAATTACATACATTAAGTTGTGTGACTGTGATGTGCCGCTCTACCCTTCCCAAGCATGCTCGAGAATCACCTGTAAGGGGGGAGGAAACAAGGGTGAGATAAAAATCTCAGCAAGCAAACTGTTTAACAGGATATTCACATTACAACTATGAAGTTGCAGTTGTTTGTAAAATAACTTCATCACAAGATATTGCATTAGTATGCAAATGATCTTTCCACAATGCAATGCATATGCATGCTATGCTCCGCTGCATCTTTACCCAACAAGGTAAAAGTGTGCATCGTGCTACGGCAATGTATGATGCTGTACCGGTACGGTCGCGGCTATAAGCGGCGACATCCACAATGCAATGTCATGACATGTTATGAATGATATGATAATCATAAACCACAAGGATTTAACCACGAAGGTCAACCACATAACCCACATTCGATTCACCAAGATCATAATCAATCGATCCATAGTGAATCCTACCACATAAACCACAATATATATTCATCAAGATTGCTACCACCACAACCATAAGTATTCACTAAGAATACTATCACTAAGGCCACAATTATACCAACTTCAAGGGCATCAATATGAACCTCATGAATTTAACAAGGAAATATCATCATATCCACCATACATTTACTTTCGTATACCACAATTCGCTCATTAAGCAAATTACCACAATACTACCAAAACTCATCCAAACATAGAAATTGATTCATATCTTGCTATCACATTCTTACTTAGAAACCATGTAACCATGGCATATCATTTAACATTATGAAAAATCATGTATATTTCAAGTAGTAAGAATAACGGGTAAAACGGTAGTACATCCGCTACGTTTACTTGCCTCTACCGGCGAAGCGATGAAATCACGCACGTTCAGAAGCAAAACCGCCTGTCCAAAAAGGTACATCTCAGCACACATTACAACAATGAAAATGCGACTCTCGAAGAAAAGATATCGCTAAGCCCCAGAATCCCACAACATCCTTCCCCACGAAACGGTTCTACAATCTTCCCACTACAGCGGCGCTGCTTAATATTTCCTATCTTTAAAAATATAAAACTAATCACAGCAAAAGATATATATCTAGATTCTCCACTTAAATACCTACACTTTTTATGTAGATCACATATTTTTATTTTTTTCTTAGCATAGTGATATCTAATGCACAAAACAGAGGACGTCCTTTGTTCTGAAAAGTCTGGACAGCCGACTTGTAACGAGTCCCCAGAACAGATCGAGGCTTTAAAAATTCTGGTTCTTTTAAAGAAGCTAGACTATTGAATTCCCTACCTTTTTCTCAATTATTACCAAAAATTTAAAAATCATCTTCTACCCCTAATCCCCCTCTGAACAGCAAACAGCCCCAGTCTGCATCTCTGACAAACAGCGGGGTTCCTGACCCTGTTACACCCAGGTCCCATGTTCAAAAATTATGAAAAAAATACAGTAGATGCGTATCGTCGTTCTCTATGTTTTTCCTTTTGGGGACACCCTAGGAAAAAAATCTTTTTCGGGGTCTAAACAGCACCAACAGCAACGCTGCGCGAATCAATCTACAGGCAGACAATAGGGATTCTCTAATCGGGGGTTCTAAATCCTAATCCCCACCAAAATCTTGGGATAAGAACCCTAAAATAGCAGAAAACAGAGCGATTAGGGTGAGGGAGAGTTACCTAGCGGAATTTCTCAAGATTACTCTTCTTCTTCTTCTTTTGTCCTCTTTTCTTCCCTCCTTCTCCCTTCTCTTCCTCCCTTTCTTCCTTTCTTCCTTTTCTTCCTTTCTTTTCAGCCATGGCAGCATTGGGGAGAGAGAGAGAGGGCAGGGAGGACGTCCAAGAAGGGGTGGGGGCGGCCAAGGGGGTGGGAGGGGGCTGTTAGTGATATGCCCTAGAGGCAACATGGAGATGTTGTATATATCACATACTATGTTTATGATACATTACTTTGTTCCTTGGAATAGACATCATCATTATTGATCAATGAGTATGTGACTTATTCATGAGACTCTTAAATACTAAAATGTTGCTATTTCTAAATGATCCCTGATCGTATATCATATGAGGAACAAATATGATTCAAAGACAAAGATCAGCATATGTATTGATTGATGATCATGTCTCATAGATCATGGTATGGTGATACCAAATCAATAATATGGACATGTGTTAGTGAACATATGTTGGATAGACCTGCCATGAGACACTACAGAGATTCCATGTGTCATCAGTTGGTCTCGAGTAGTGTTTATGTAGAATCCTTAGACTTGAGATCATCATGGTTCCCAACATGAGTAGTAGCTTATTTTGGGACTACTAAACACTATTCCGTGGCGGGTAGTCATAAAAGTAGTCTTGGATTTGCCATGAAACATGTAGTGGGATGTGAATGATCAAGATAGAATTTGCCCCTCCTTATGGGAGAGATATCTCTGGCCTCGATGTAATGGATTATGAAAGTGCATGGCCATGCCAAGGTGATTGAGGAGTCAATCACAAGTTTATAATCCATCACGGAATCGAGAGAGTGATTGAGCTATTAAGAGGATGACACAGGTCTCGCCTTGAGCTCAATCTATATCGTGAGGCAAAGGGATTCGTACATGAGAGAACATTACGAGTTCACCGATATGATCTTTACATATACTTTGGGGTTAATATGTCTTACTAGAGGCCGCTATTAACAGGGTGACCGGAAAGGCGTTTCCGGGTCACGACCAAGTATACGTGAACCTACAGGGTCGCACGCTTAACGGGTTGGAACACTGATTCAAATATGATTTGGATATGGGCTCAATTCGGATAAAGATCCGAATAGACTCCTAATGGGCCTTGGTCCGCAAGGCCCACGTGAGGAGGTCTATATATATGGAGGCGAGGGGCTGAGGGGATTCGTCCTAGTTAACATCTAGCAAAACCCTAGCCGCCACCTCCCGAGCCAAACCCTAGCTGCTCACGAGTGCTAGTACACTCGCGATCGGCGTTCCAGCCCCGGACGTGTGGATACCGGTGGAGGCGCTGCTCGTTGCGATCTTGATCGGCGTGCGTGGAGGAGACGATCTGTTCGGGACGATCGGCTACTTCCACTACTACCTCGACGCGCGTGATTGGATCGGTTTCCAATTCTTCTTCCGCTGCGCTGCGCGTCTAAGTGGTAATGATCCATGATCCTTCCTTAGCATGATGTTCTTGGGTGCGCGGTAGAAAAGTTTTATTTTCTGCTTCCGTAGCCTACGCGTATTCCTTTAGTGGTATCAGAGCCATCTTGCTTAGTTTGCAATCTGGATCAGCGCATATGTTGATATGCGATAGTAGTAGATTGGATCTATTACAGTCTAAATCAGGTAGCACAGGTTGAAATAGGTATGAGTTGATAGCATCATAAGGCCAAAAAGATTAGTTCGTGCTCCTTCTTTGATGTACGCGCGACTTGCCCCTACCGGCTGGAATCACCATCGGGCTAATCACGCGACAATCGATGAGATCGAGCCAACAGATCGAGGTCTTGTGTTGTGGTCTCCTCAAGTATACCGATCGCGATGATCAATATGATTGCGATCTATGTAATTCTATGCGATCTATGCGCTGCCCTGAACCCGCGAGCGCTCCCCTCGACCCCCGCCGCACGACCGGCGCCAGGACCGCCGTGTATCCCCTTGTATAGCGTCGTGGTTCACATCGTTAGGTAGAATGCAATTCTACGCCTAACTTGTTTTTGCAGGAATGGTGTGAATAGTATGGCCCTATAACTTATTTGAATGTATGAGATGTATGTGATGCATGTAACATTCTGCTCATGGCTGCGTGTCATGATTATTTCAGCTATTGTTAGCTGTATATATTGTATTTAATGACCTGCGTGTCGACCTTAATGCTTGAATCTATCTTTGTAATCTTCAATTTCTAGCTATTATAGGTAGTAGCCTAGTTTTGAGGTTACAAGTTTTTAAGCATGGTGGCCTAAAGGAGTGATGTGGAGGATGGAGATCGTCTACACCTACTTGGAGATGGATATCACTATTTTTGGGCCATACTACTTCACGCTTAAATGTGTTTATCTATGATGTTATCTATCTTATTCTTATGCAATGATATATGTGATATGTTGCTTTGGTAGGATAGAATCCTCTTAAAATTAGGTGTTAATGCCCTTCCATATGTTGCACCAAAGATAATGATCACCGCATGGTAGGTCTACCAAAGTAGAGTGCCATCGGTTATCATCATCATTTGGGGTAGATGTCGGACATCTACATGCGGAAGTATTTGGTTTACTTAACAAGGTTATCAAAATAGTTTTGGACCTTGGGGCATAGATTGGGGCCGAGGCATACCGATGTCACCCAAAGTAGAGTCACATAGGGATGTGATTAGCAAGGTGTTGCTTACCCATGTCACTAGTTTTCTAGCCGTGATGCCAAAGCTCACTAGGAATTAGTGAAATGAGGATCTTTACCCACTATGTAACTTAGAGAGAGTTTTTGTTGCAAAACTCATAGTGGGAGTCTTTTGCTAAATAGTTTAATAAAAGATGAACATAAACATAGTGCTAAACTTTGCATATTCTTATGTTGTAGATCATGTCAGCTAACGCCGCATCCAGTACTTTTAATTTGCGATCTGTTCTTGAGAAAGAAAACTCAATGGAACAAACTTTTGGATTGGTATCGCAACTTGAGAATTGTTCTCAAGCAAGAGCGCAAGGAGTATGTCCTTGAGTCTCCTTACCCGAAGACTTGCCTCGATAATGCTACTCGGATCGCACGGAGAGCTTATGAGAAGCAAACGAATGATTGCCTTGATGTGAGTCAGATCATGCTTGCCACAATGTCCTCTGAGCTTCAGAAGCAATATGAGAACACAGATGCCTACAATATCATTGTGGGGCTACGTGGTATGTTTGAGAACCAAGCAAGGGCTGAGAGGTTCAATACTTCAAAGTCCTTATTTGCGTGCAGGCTTGCAGTAGGGAATCCCACGACCCTCATGTGATTAAGATGATTGGCTACATTGAGAGTCCGAAAATCTTGGTTTTCCCCTTAGCCAAGAGTTGGCTACTGATGTGATTCTCCAGTCGCTCCCCCCGAGCTTTGAGCCATTCATAATGAACTTTAACATGAACAACCTAGACAAGACCTTGGCTGAGTTGCATGGGATGCTAAAATCTGCCGAGGAAAGCATTAAGAAAAGCAGCAATCATGTGATGATGATGCAGAAAGGCAAGGGCAAGCCCTATGTCAAGAGAAGCGCGGTCAAAAGAAAGAAAGCTCTGATGCGATCGCGAGCGCTTCTAAGGCCAAGAAAGACAAGAACGGCGATGCTCATCTCGATGCAGATTGTTACTCTGTAAGCAATCGTGACATTGAAAAGGAACCGCCAAAGTACTTGGAGGATCTTGAGAAGAAGAAGGGAAGTACGACTTCCACTCTAGGTATAAATGTTATAGAGATCAATCTTGCTACTTCATCAACTGATTCTTGGGTATTTGATACCGGATCGGTTGCTCACATTTGCAAACCGTTGCAGGGGCTAATAAGAAGTAGAAGTTTGAGGAGGAGCGAAGTGGATCTTCGCGTTGGCAATGGAGCAAAAGTTGCTGCAGTAGTTGTTGGCACCATGCCATTGTCTTTACCTTCAGGATTAGTTTTGGAATTGAATAATTGTTATTGTGTTCCATCTCTTTCAAAGAACATTATTTCTGCTTCATGTTTGCAAGCAGAAGGTTATGACTTTAAATCTATGGACAATGGTTGTTCTCTTTATTTCAAAGATATGTTCTATTGTCATACTCCATTGGTGAATGGGTTATACGTTCTTACTCTTGAAGGGTCACCGGTCTATAACATTAATGCAAAGAGGCAACGTCCGAATGATTTGAATCCCACGCTTATTTGGCATCGCCGCTATGTCACATAAATGAGAAACGCATGCAGAAGCTCCATAGAGATGGTATTCTGCACTCATTTGATTTTGAATCATTAGAGACATGCGAATCTTGTTTACTTGGCAAGATAACAAAGACACCTTTCACCGGTCAAGGTGAACGGGCAAATGACTTATTGGCACTCGTACATACTGATGTATGTGGACCAATGAGCTTAACAGCCAGAGGTGGTTTTCAGTACTTCATAACTTTTACTGATGACTTTAGTAGATATGGGTATATCTACCTGATGAGGCATAAGTCCGAATCCTTTGAAAAGTTCAAGAAATTCCAAAATGAAGTGCAAAATCATTTAGGTAAGACAATCAAGTTTCTACGATCTGATCGTGGAGGCGAGTATTTGAGCCATGAGTTTGGCAATCATCTAAAGGATTGTGGAATTGTTCCACAATTGACTCCGCCAGAACACCTCAAATGGAATGGGGTATCTGAACGGAGAAATCGCACCTTATTAGATATGGTGCGCCCATGATGAGCCAAAGTGATCTTCTGTTGTCTTTTGGGGTACGCTCTGAAACAAATTGCTCACACTAAACAGGGTTCCATCAAAATCGTGAGAAAAGACACCATATGAGATGTGGACAGACAACGCCCTAGCTTGTCTTTTCTTAAGATTTGGGGATGTGAGGCTTATGTAAAACGCTTACAATCTGATAAGCTCACTCCTAAATCGATAAATGCTTCTTTATCTGGTATCCTAAGGAAACAAAAGGATATTATTTTTATAATCAAGGAGAAGGCAAAGTGTTTGTCGCCCGGCATGGTGTCTTCTTAGAGAAAGAGTTTCTCTCAAGAAAGGATAGTGGGAGCACAGTGCAACTTGAAGAAATTCAAGAAACACCCGATAACGTTTCAGCTCCTACAGAACCACAACAGGATGAACAAACTGTTAAAAAACCTGTTGTGGACACACCAGCACCACGTAGGTTAGAAAGGTCACGTCGTGCACCTGAGAGGTACATGTTCTTGACTACTCAACAACGGGACATATTGTTGTTAGACAACGATGAGCCTAAGACCTATGAAGAAGCGATGGTGGGACCAGACTCTGAGAAATGGCTAGAAGCCATGAGATCCGAAATTGAATCCATGCACAGTAATCAAGTTTGGAACTTGGTTGATCCACCTGATGGTGTTAAAACCATTGAATGCAAATGGGTTTTCAAGAAAAAGATAGACATAGATGGAAATGTTCACATCTATAAAGCGCGACAGGCCAAAGGTTTCAAACAAATTCAAGGTATTGATTATGATGAAACTTTTTCGCCCGTCGCAATGCTAAAGTCTATTCGGATTATTCTAGCGATTGCTGCATATTTCGACTATGAAATATGGCAAATGGATGTCAAAACAGCTTTCCTTAATGGAAATCTAAGTGAGGATGTGTACATGACACAGCCCATGGGTTTTGTCGATCCGCAATCAGTTGGAAAGATATGCAAGCGCCAAAGATCCATTTATGGATTAAAGCAGGCATCTCGGAGTTGGCCACCAATTTGGCCAACCAGTCCAAAGGAGGCCCAAGCTACCCCTTTTTCTTTCCCCAAACCCTAGCCAAGCCCCTAAAGGAATACGCGTAGCCTACGGAAGCAGAAAACAAAACTTTTCTACCGCGCACCCAAGAACATCATGCTAAGGAAGGATCATGGATCGTTACCACTTAGACGCACAGCGCAACGAAGAAGAATTGGAAACCGATCCAATCACGCGCCGAGGTAGTAGTGGAAGTAGCCGATCGTCCGAACAGATCATCTCCTCCACGCCGCCGATCAAGATCGCAACGAGCAGCGCGCTCCACCGTATCCAGACGTCCCGGCCGGAACGCCGATCGCGAGTGTACTAGCACTCGTGAGCAGCTAGGGTTTGGCTCGGGAGGTGGCGGCTAGGGTTTTGCTAGATGTTAACAGGACGAATCCCTCACCCCTCGCCTCCATATATATAGACCTCCTCACGTGGGCCTTGCGGACTAAGGCCCATTAGGAGTCTATTCGGATCTTTATCCGAATTGAGCCCATATCCAAATCATATTCGAATCAGTGTTCTAACCCGTTAAGCGTGCGACCCTGTAGGTTCACGTATACTTGGTCGTGACCCGGAAACGCCTTTCCGGTCACCTGTTAATAGCGCCTCTAGTAAGACATATTAACCCCAAAGTATATGTAAAGATCATATCGCCTGAACCTGTAATGTTCTCTCATGTACGAATCCCTTTGCCTCACGATATAGATTGAGCTCAAGGCGAGTCCTGTGTCATCCTCTTAATAGCTCAATCACTCTCTCGATTCCGTGATGGATTATAAACTTGTGATTGACTCCTCAATCACCTTGGTATGGCCATGCACTTTCATAATCCATTACATCGAGGCCCAGAGATATCTCTCCCATAAGGAGGGGCAAATTCTATCTTGATCATTCACATCCCACTACATGTTTCATGGCAAATCCAAGACTACTTTTATGACTACCCGATTCCACGGAGTAGTGTTTAGTAGTCCCAAACTAAGCTACTACTTATGTTGGGAACCATGATGATCTCAAGTCTAAGGATTCTACATAAACACTACTCGAGACCAACTGATGACACATGGAATCTCTGCAGTTGTCTCATGGCAGTCTATCCAACATATGTTCACTAACACATGTCCATATTATTGATTTGGTATCACCATACCATGATCCATGAGACATGATCATCAATCAATACATATGTTGATCTTTGTTTTTGAATCATATTTGTTCCTCATATGATATACGATCAGGGATCATTTAGAAATAGCAACATTTTAGTATTTAAGAGTCTCATGAATAAGTCACATATTCATTGATCAATAATGATGATGTCTATTCCAAGGAACAAAGTAATGTATCATAAACATAGTATGTGATATATACAACATCTCCATGTTGCCTCTAGGGCATATCACTAACAATCTCCCACTTGCACTAGAGTCAACCATGTAGGTATCTAATACCCATTGCCCTAGTGTGAGCCTCATGCTTTGGCTGGGGAAGCGGCTTTGTCAACGGATCTGCAATGTTCAAATCCGTTTGTACTTTGCATATCTTCACATCGCCTCTCTCCACTATCTCGCGGATGAGATGAAATCGCCGTAAAATGTGTTTGGACTTCTGGTGCGATCTAGGCTCCTTGGCTTGTGCAATGGCCCTACTATTGTCACAGTAGAGGTCCATTGGGCTGGACGCACTAGCCATCACACCAAGCTCAGAAATAAATTTCTTGATCCAAACAAATTCTTTGGCGCCTTCGTGGCTGCTATGTACTCGGCTTCGTTGTAGAATCGCAACCGTCTGCGCTTGGAACTCTTCCACTTACCGCACCGCCATTCAGCAGAACACAAATCCAGATTGCGATCTAAAATCATCTTTGTTAGTTTGGAAGCTAGCATCGGTGTAACCATTTACAACGAGCTCTTCCTCACCTCCATAGACAAGGAACACATCTTGAGTTCTTCTCAAGTACTTTAAGATGTTCTTTACGGCAATCCAGTGACTTTCACCGATCTGATCGTATCTACTCGTAGCACTTAAAGCATACTGAAACATCCGGGCGTGTACAAAGCATGGCATACATAATGGACCCAATAGCCAAGCATATGGAATCGCATTCATTTTATCCCGCTCATCAGGTGTACTAGGACACTGATTCTTGCTAAGATTTATACCATGTGACATAGGTAGAAAACCTTTCTTGGAATCATGCATAGTGAACCTTTTCAACACCTTGTCAATGTATGTATCTTGGCTTAATCCAATTAGCCTTTTTGATCTATCTCTATAGATCTTGATGCCTGAATATATGCTGCCTCTCCTAAGTCTTTCATAGAGAAACTATTTTTAATGAAGACTTAACAGATTCGAGCAAAGGAATGTCATTTCCGATCGGTAATATGTCATCCACATATAAGACCGTAAATACGAGTGCGCTCCACTAGCCTTTTGTAAACACAAGGCTCTTCTTCGTTCTTGATGAAACCAAACCCTTTGATTACTTCATCAAAACGAATGTTCCAACTCCGAGATGCTCGCTTTAATCCATAAATGGATCTTTGGAGCTTGCATATCTTTCCAATCGATTGCGGATCGACAAAACCCGTGGGCTGTGTCATGTACACATCCTCACTCAGATTTCCATTAAGGAAAGCTGTTTTGACATCCATTTGCCATATTTCATAGTCGAAATATGCAGCAATCGCTAGAATGATCCGAATAGATTTTAGCATTGCGACGGGCGAAAAAGTTTCATCATAATCAATACCTTGAATTTGTTTGAAACCTTTGGCCACCAATCGCGCTTTATAGATATGAACATTTCCATCTATGTCTATCTTTTTCTTGAAAACCCATTTGCATTCAATGGTTTTAACACCATCAGGTGGATCAACCAAGTTCCAAACTTGATTACTGTGCATGGATTCAATTTCGGATCTCATGGCTTCAAGCCATTTCTCAGAGTCTGGTCCCACCATCGCTTCTTCATAGGTCTTAGGCACTTCGTTGTCTAACAACAATATGTCCCGTTGTTGAGTAGTCAAGAACATGTACCTCTTAGGTGCACGACGTGACCTTTCTGACCTACGTGGTGCTGGTGTGTCCACAACAGGTTCTTCAACAGTTTGGTCATCCTGTTGTGGTTCTGTAGGAGCTGAAACGTTATCAGGTATTTCTTGAATTTCTTCAAGTTGCACTGTGCTCCCACTATCCCTTCTTGAGAGAAACTCTTTCTCTAAGAAGACACCATGCCGGCGACAAACACTTTGCCTTCTCCTTGATTATAAAAATAATATCCTTTTGTTTCCTTAGGATACCCGATAAAGAAGCATTTATCAGATTTAGGAGTGAGCTTATCAGATTGTAAACGTTTTACATAAGCCTCACATCCCCAAATCTTAAGAAAAGACAAGCTAGGACGTTGTCCCGTCCACATCTCATATGGTGTCTTTTCTACTGATTTTGATGGAACCTGTTTAGTGTGAACGCGGTTTGTTTCAAGAGCGCACCCCAAAAAGACAACGAAGATCACTTTGGCTCATCATGGGCGCACCATATCTAATAAGGTGCGATTTCTCGTTCGATACCCCATTCCATTGAGGTGTTCGGCGGAGTCAATTGTGGAACAATTCCACAATCCTTTAGATGATTGCCAAACTCATTGCTCAAATACTCGCCTCCATGATCAGATCGTAGAAACTTGATTGTCTTGCCTAAATGATTTTGCACTTCATTTTGGAATTCCTTGAACTTTTCAAAGGATTCGGACTTATGCTTCATCGTAGATATACCCATATCTACTAAAGTCATCGATAAAAGTTATGAAGTCACAAAACCACCTCTGTCGTTAAGCTCATTGGTCCACATACATCAGTATGTACGAGTGCCAATAAGTCATTTGCCCGTTCACCTTGACCGGTGAAAGGTGCCTTTGTCATCTTGCCAAGTAAACAAGATTCGCATGTCTCTAATGATTCAAAATCAAATGAGTGTAGAATACCATCTCTATGGAGCTTTTGCATGCGTTTCTCATTTATGTGACCTAAGCGACAGTGCCAAATAAACGTGGGATTCAAATCATTCGGACGTTGCCTCTTTGCATTAATGTTATAGACCGGTGATCTTTCAAGAGTAAGAACGTATAACCCATTCACCAATGGAGTATGACAATAGAACATATCTTTGAAATAAAGAGAACAACCATTGTCCATAGATTTAAAGTCATAACCTTCTGCTTGCAAACATGAAGCAAAAATAATGTTCTTTGAAAGAGATGGAACACAATAACAATTATTCAATTCCAAAACTAATCCTGAAGGTAAAGACAATGGCATGGTGCCAACAGCTACTGCAGCAACTTTTGCTCCATTGCCAACGCGAAGATCCACTTCGCTCCTCCTCAAACTTCTACTTCTTATTAGCCCCTTCAACGGTTTGCAAATGTGAGCAACCGATCCGGTATCAAATACCCAAGAATCAGTTGATGAAGTAGCAAGATTGATCTCTATAACATTTATACCTGGAGTGGAAGTCGTACTTCCCTTCTTCTTCTCAAGATCCTCCAAGTACTTTGGGCGCCTTTTCCAATGTCCCGATTGCTTACAGAGTAACAATCGCATCGAGATGAGCATCGCCCTTCTTGTCTTTCTTGGCCTTAGAACCGCTCGCGATCGCATCGAGCTTTCTTTCTTTTGATCGCGCTTCTCTTGACATAGGGCTTGCCCTTGCCTTTCTACATCATCATCACATGATTGCTGCTTTTCTTAATGCTATCCTCGGCAGATTTTAGCATCCCATGCAACTCAGCCAGGGTCTTGTCCAGGTTGTTCATGTTAAAGTTCATTATGAATGGCTCAAAGCTCGGGGGGAGTGACTGGAGAATCACATCAGTAGCCAACTCTTGGCTAAGGGGAAAACCAAGTTTTTCCAGACTCTCAATGTAGCCAATCATCTTAATCACATGAGGGTGACGGATTCCTTCTCGCAAGCCTCGCACGCAAATAAGGACTTTGAAGTATTGAACCTCTCAGCCCTTGCTTGGTTCTCAAACATACCACGTAGCCCCACAATGATATTGTAGGCATCTGTGTTCTCATATTGCTTCTGAAGCTCAGAGGACATTGTGGCAAGCATGAGATAGCTCACATCAAGGCAATCATTCGTTTGCTTCTCATAAGATCTCCGTGCAGCCGCAGTAGCATTATCAGGCAAGTCTTCGGGGTAAGGAGACTCAAGGACATACTCCTTGCGCTCTTGCTTGAGAACAATTCTCAAGTTGCGATACCAATCCAAAAAGTTTGTTCCATTGAGTTTTTCTTTCTCAAGAACAGATCGGAAATTAAAAGTACTGGATGCGGCGTTAGCTGACATGATCTACAACACAAGAATATGCAAAGTTTAGCACTATGTTTATGTTCATCTTTTATTAAACTATTTAGCAAAAGACTCCCACTATGAGTTTTGCAACAAAAACTCTCTCTAAGTTACATAGTGGGTAAAGATCCTCATTTCACTAATTCCTAGTGAGCTTTGGCATCACGGCTAGAAAACTAGTAACATGGGTAAGCAACACCTTGCTAATCACATCCCTATGTGACTCTACTTTGGATGACATCAGTATGCCTCGGCCCCAATCTATGCCCCAAGGTCCAAAACTATTTTGATAACCTTGTTAAGTAAACCAAATACTTCCGCATGTAGATGTCCGACATCTACCCCAAATGATGATGATAACCGATGGCACTCTACTTTGGTAGACCTACCATGCGGTGATCATTATCTTTTGGTGCAGCATATGGAAGGGCATTAACACCTAATTTTAAGAGGGATTCTATCCTACCAAAGCAACATATCACATATATCATTGCATAAGAATAAGATAGATAATATCATAGATAAACACATTTAACTGTGAAGTAGTATGGCCCAAAAATGGTGATATCCATCTCCAAGTAGGTGTAGACGATCTCCATCCTCCACATCACTCCTTTAGGCCACCATGCTTAAAAGCTTGTAACCTCAAAACTAGGCTACTACCTATAATAGCTAGAAATTGAAGATTACAAAGATAGATTCAAGCATTAAGGTCGACACGCAGGTCATTAAATACAATATATACAGCTAACAATAGCTGAAATAATCATAACACGCAGGCCATGAACGAATGTTACATGCATCACATACATCTCATACATTCAAATAAGTTATAGGGCCATACTATTCACACCATTCCCTGCAAAAACAAGTTAGACGTAGAATCGCATTCTACCTAACGATGTGAACCCACGACGCTATACAAGGGGGGATACACACGGCGGTCCCGCTGGTCGGTCAGCGGGCGGGGGGTCGAGGGGGGAGCCGCCCCCCGCGGGTTTCAGGGCAGCGCATAGATCGCATAGAATTACATAGATCGCAATCATATTGATCATCGCGATCGGTATACTTGAGGAGACCACAACACAAGACCTCGATCTGTTGGCTCGATCTACTGATTGTGCGCGCAGTTAGCCCAGATGGTGATTCCAGCCGGTAGGGGCAAGTCGCGCGTACATCAAAGAAGGAGCACGAACTAATCTTTTTGGCCTTATGATTCTATCAACTCATACCTATTTCAACCTGTGCTACCTGATTTAGACTGTAATAGATCCAATCTACTACTATCGCATATCAACATTTGCGCTGATCCGTTGCAAACTAAGCAAGATGGCTCGATACCACTAAAGGAATACGCGTAGGCTACGAGGCGTAAAATAAAACTTTTCTACCGCGCACCCAAGAACATCATGCTAAGGAAGGATCATGGATCATTACCACTTAGACGCCAGCGCAGCATGCGAAGAAGAATTGAAACCGATCCAATCACGCGCGTCGAGGTAGTAGTGGAAGTAGCCGATCGTCCCGAACAGATCGTCTCCTCCACGCACGCCGATCAAGATCGCAACGAGCAGCGCCTCCACCGTATCCACACGTCCGGGGCGAACGCCGATCGCGAGTGTACTAGCACTCGTGAGCGGCTAGGGTTTGGCTCGGGAGGTGGCGGCTAGGGTTTTGCTAGATGTTAACAGGACGAATCCTCACCCCTCGCCTCCATATATATAGACCTCCTCACGTGGGCCTTGCGGGCCATGGCCCATTAGGAGTCTATTCGGATCTTTATCCGAATTGAGCCCATATCCAAATCATATTTGAATCGGTGTTCCAACCCGTTAAGCGTGCGACCACAGAGGTTCACGTATACTTGGTCGTGACCCGAAACGCCTTTCCGGTCACCACATTAATAGCGGCCTCTAGTAAGACATATTAACCCCAAAGTATATGTAAAGATCATATCGCTTTGAACTCTGTAATGTTCTCTCATGTACGAATCCCTTTGCCTCACGATATAGATTGAGCTCAAGGCGAGACCTGTGTCATCCTCTTAATAGCTCAATCACTCTCTCGATTACGTGATGGATTATAAACTTGTGATTGACTCCTCAATCACCTTGGCATGGCCATGCACTTTCATAATCCATTACATCGAGGGGCCCAGAGATATCTCTCCCATAAGGAGGGGCAAATTCTATCTTGATCATTCACATCCCACTACATGTTTCATGGCAAATCCGAAGACTACTTTTATGACTACCCAGTTACGGAGTAGTGTTTAGTAGTCCCAAACTAAGCTACTACTTATGTTGGGAACTATGATGATCTCAAGTCTAAGGATTCTACATAAACACTACTCGAGACCAACTGATGACACATGGAATCTCTGTAGTGTCTCATGGCAGGTCTATCCAACATATGTTCACTAACACATGTCCATATTGTTGATTTGGTATCACCATACCATGATCCATGAGACATGATCATCAATCAATACATATGCTGATCTTTGTCTTTGAATCATATTTGTTCCTCATATGATATACGATCAGGGATCATTTAGAAATAGCAACATTTTAGTATTTAAGAGTCTCATGAATAAGTCACATACTCATTGATGAATAATGATGATGTCTATTCCAAGGAACAAAGTAATGTATCATAAACATAGTATGTGATATATACAACATCTCCATGTTGCCTCTAGGGCATATCACTAACAGACTTAGCGCGGAGGCTCGACGTGGAGGCTCTACATCGCTTGCGCGACATACACGCACCATCCATGCACGCACGCGTGCTTACGCATGGACTTGTAGCAGCTGGGCACCATGTAAGAGTTGGATACCTCACGTGTATGCATGGACAGAGACTTGGAGTGTGTGTATACGTTGAGCTCGCACGCACAAAAACCACTTCGGAGACCCCACGGGGGCCACAGCCGGAGAGGTGGAGTCGAAACGCCAGGGGAGGGGTCGACGACGCGAAAACCACCACCCGGACAGCTTCGTCGAGGACGCGGAGGTTAACACATGGGCGGACCTTTCCGATGACGTAGAAGCCACGATGGAGCCAGGCAATGTGCCAGGGTCGAAGACGTGAAGCCTTGACAAGTACTGAAGGTGAGGCCCCGGTCGGCGACTTGCAACTGCATCATCGCTGTCAAGCTTGCCGAGGTTGTGGGGGGCGGAGCAAGCTTGGCCACCTCAGCGAGCTGGTCCGTAGTCGCACCATCGGGTACCTGCACATAGCGCGTGCAGTGCAGCATGGGTGCGTGCATGCACATGGATACGACACCACACGCTGCTACGTGGATGGGCAGATCTATTGCCGCTGGCGGTGGGCGCGGGGCTGAGGTCGACGCAGCCGACGCGAAGTCCATGCCGGCTGACGCAGAGCCGAGGTCGACGCCGCCGATGCGAAATCCATGCTGGCGGGCGAGGAGCCGAGGTCAACGCTGCCGACGCGAAGTCCATTACTGCGGACGCGGAGCTGAGGTCGGTGCCGCCGACGCGAAGTCCATGCTGGCGGGCAAGGAGCCGAGGTCGACGCCGTGACGTGAAGTCCATGCCTGTGGACGCGGAGCCGAGGTCGACCCCACCGATGCGAAGTCCATGCCTACGAACGCGGAGCCAAGGTTGACGCCACTGACGTGAAGTCCATGCCTACGGACGCAGAGCCGAGGTCGACGCCACCGACGCGAAGTCCATGCCTGTGGGCACAGAGCCGAGGTCGACACCGCCGACGCGAAGTCCACCGCCGTGGCCGAGCTACAGAGGCTGCAATTCCTGCATGCCTGGATCTATGTTGTGGGCATATGCATGGAATGTGACCACGCGGAGGCAGCACCAGTGCGAAGACAAGGCTTCGGTCGGCACACCAGACGACGCTGCACAATGAACGGGCGTGGAGGCAGTGGAGCACGAGCAAAGGTCGAAGCTCGAGCTTCAACAACGTGGAGGCTGAGGCGAAGGCCCATCAGAACAGTATTCACCAGTGCGGAGCAGCGTGGCGCTCGGTGCTGGTCGTCGACAACGTGGCGCTCGGTGCTGGTCATCGACCACGCGGAGTCGGAGCCAGGGCGCGCGGAGACCGGTGTGGGTTCTCAGCCGGCTTGATGCCGACACGAAGTCCATATGGAGCTTTGAAAATTTGGGCGGAGACTTGCAGCACAGAGGCCATGCAGCATGTGGAGACTAGAGTCTTCTGGCGCATGCTCTCTGGACGCGAAGACGAAACGCTTTGCACACATACTTACTCTTTCCTGCCTAAAGATGAGTAGTGGGCGTAGGGGCTCATGCATGCATGGATGAATGTGTGAGTGCATGCATATATTGAGATGCGGATGAATACTCTGGACGTGTTGCTCAGCATGGAGACTCGACATCCTGCGGAGGCTTGGCGCGGAGGCTCGACGCGGGGCTCTACATCGTGCGGAGGCTTCGACGCGAAAGGCTACGACACGGAGGTTGGCGCCGAGACCCCATCGCTGCACTTTGCTGCTCAGGCAGTACTTAGCAATAGATGGTGGACCGATGGATCTATTAGATCCACTTGGAGACTTCCATGCAGAATCGATGGATCTATCGGATCCACGTGAGGGCATTTTTTGGTTTTCCAGCATACCAGGATGTATCCCAACCCAGCCAGGCCATGGAGCAAATCTTCCTCGCGGCGGTGGCTCTTCTTTGCGTGACTTCTTGCCCGGTCCCAATGGACGGCGTCATCTGTTGTGGCTACAGGCCAAACAGTAATGAAGGAAACTCGTAGAAGAGGAAGAGGAGAGCCAGATCCAGGGGAGTTGTAGGAATGAGAGGATGTGTCCCCTCCTGCCCCTCCTGGGGGTTTATATACATGAGTGGGGTAGAATGGGAAATCCCCATTCTACCCCTTAGTACTTACAAAGGATGAGGGTACATTGGTATATTTACACCTCTACACTATCGAACCTATTACATATTAGGCCAGTTGCAAGGCCCAGCTACGGGGGGTCAGGCTACCCCCACAACACCCCTCATTATGTAAGTTAAATGAAGAATACATTAGCATTGATGGATTACTCAGAGACCAAGTATGGGTCAAGGAAAACCACCGGTTCTCATCATCACCGGACTTGTTGGATCATGGATCTATACATAAGCAATGAGTTATGACATTTATCGGTATTATGACTTGGGGACCAATGACACTCTGAGAATGAACTTCTATTGCCCGAGAGGTACCTTAATCTACTTCGGTTTGGCCTTTAGCGCCTCACTTATGATACATTTTTGACGATGTCTTCGCTGGAGCCGATGCGACGGGCTTCTGAAGTGGAGCTTGGGGTGGAGGCAGTTTTGACGATGTCCCCACGGGAGCTGATGTGATGGGCTTCTGAAGAAGAGCTTGAGGTGGAGGCACAAGAGCCGATGTGACAGGTCTAGGGCGATGTCTCTCTTGAGTCACTGGATGTGGAGATCATAGCATGGACAGGTCTAGGGCGATGTCCCTCTTGGACCACTACATGAATGTGTGGATGGCTTCCCCTAATGTCATAATCTATTCATTTGGGGGCTTCTCAAAAGGGATAGTCCCTGATAGCCATGAATACACATCCCTCGTCCAGCATTAATGGGAATGGAGCCAACAATCCTGACTCCAGGCTCCTACATTACGATACACGATGAGTTTAGGTATCCACCAGGTCTATCTATGTAGCATTCTAAAGAGTTACATTACCTGGATGTCGTCGATACGTAAATGGTTGTCGCTCTATTCAGAAATTGGCATGGACAAGCAGCTACTTCGATGTTGAGGGGGACTGGCTACCACATTAATTGGGGTAGGTTGCGGACTTGTTTCAGTTCTTCTCTTAATGAATCTATCTCTCCTTGAAGTGAGACAGTTATCTTCTCTCGAAGTGAGGCATATAGCTATTCCTCAAGTTGTGCACGAAGCTCTTGTTTCATTTGTTCATCGTGATAGGCCTTTGATCCCTTCCTACTTCTATACGTCTCAGAGTTGTTTGAGAATCCATGTGTCCAAGGTATGTAAACCCCCAGGCCTCGTGTGTAACCTAGGTACTCCTTGTTTTTCAGGGTCTGTGATTGTATATCCCTCTCTCTGTCTTCTTCAAAGGAGCTTTGGGAAGATTTGATAGTCAATGTTTGTTACATGAGGCAATCATGTTATTTTAGACCCCATGAAGTTCAAGAGCTATTAACAACTATATAGTTTAACATATCTTACCAAGCGTTAGGACACTTCCTTGTTTGCGTGGTTTTGAAAGAGGAGACACCTTAATACGTGGTTGATGACCTCGCTCTTAACTAGATTTAGGCACACTCATTTGTGATCCTAGAAAATGCGGGGAGGTCTCCGATCGGATTGTGACCTCATCCTACATTCTCCATTGCGGGAAATGTTCTGTGCCTAGAGAGTCTTGTACACCGCACTTTGTTGTTGAAATTCGGTCATCGTCTTCATCTACACAAAGGCCTCACATGTTTCTGGCGACACGAAAGGATACCTCATAAAGGGCGTGCGATCCTTGGCCATGCACTATGTGACAAGTGTACTCTTAAAGTTCTTTCACAATTTTCCCATCGCGAGGAGTGCTTGCAGTTGCATGAGTCCCTAGGCTTCTACTGGGATCTCGAACGACTCTGTTATTTCCAACCACAACTAATTTTTCTGATCCATTGTCAAATCTTTCCATCTTACTACGATGATGAGGACCTGTAGCATTACAACTATCCCACAAGTAGTCCTGAATGTTGCTGCTTTCTTCAGTTGCAGAGGGACCCCATCCAAAGAGACCACTGTGATGGTCATTCATCCATCTGGCCTTTTCGATACTCCTCTGCCACGCTTAGTTACCCTGGTTTTTGAAACATCAGACCCATTCGGCAATATCGATGACTATGTGGACATCATATCTGTTATAAGAAAAAACTAATTACAATTAGCTATGAGGGTACAATTTGCTTCATGCCCTTGGAAGGTCTATAATCTGCCATGTACTCGGCCAATATAGGTATAAGCATATATTTAGATTTAATTCTAGCAAAATTAAATATGATCAAAGCACATTTCTAGCAGTACATAAATTACAAAAACTGCATATAAACTGTAATTCTACTATATCATTAAAAGCATAAATATAAAGTAGGAAGCATGATGACTGTTCAAATGAGCATAAAGAGCATTCTCAAGAATAATGATGAGAGACCATGTGGAGATAACCCCAGTTATGTGATGAGTAATTGACGCGTGTCCTAAAAAGTCTGAGTTTGTTCCGGGCATTTTTGTGCTAATTACCGATACAAATATTTGATTATATCATTTTGTGCGGTGCTATGTAATGCGTTTTCTTGTCGGTGATGACTGCAGGACTTTGAGACGGTGTCGTGGCGAGACACGGGTAACCGGACTAGGCACAGGCGGTGCTGAGGTCAGAGCGGTCGGGATGTGTCGAAGACGACGAGGACTCGAAGTAGCTGCGAGGCGTGCACGGCAAGACACGAGGAAGCTTCCAGGAAGGTGCAAGAGGGGCATTTTGGTAAATACGCAAGGCTGCACAAAAGGAAGAGGATTTTATTTGGAAATGATCCATTAGTGGAGAGGTGTTGTGACCTAATGGGTAAAATGTGTGTAAACCCATTAGTGGAGAGGTGTTGTGACCTAATGGGTAAAATGTGTGTAAACCCATTAGTGGAGAGTTGGTGTGACCTAATAGGTAAAGTAAGGTTCTAAACCCATTAGTGGAGGCTATAAATAGAGGTGCTCTCTAGGTGGAGTAGTGCACTTGAGATAGAGAGAAAGAAAAATGGGTATGAGTATTAGGGTTTCCTAATGCTTGTGCTCTTGGGAGAGAATTTTTTTATGCAAGATTTAGGGTTCATTATCTCTTTGTGGGTGTTCTTGAGTGAGACATGGAAGAGTTGATGTAAACATTCATATGTTATAATCTTTCATCACTCTTCGTCTCAATATGAATATCCTTGTTTTATATCTTGTGCTATTTACTTGCTTTCCTTTTAATTAATGTTCTTGTTCTAGGTGCTCTCTCTCTCTCTCTCTCTCTCTATATATATATATATATATATATATATATATATATATATATATATCTATATATATATCCTTGCTTTGAACTGGGAATTATCTCAAGGCATTTTGGCTAGCACATTCCCGAGAGCAACGTCTTTAATTTCATTAGTTTTTCTTGCTCTGTGATGGGATATTATCTCAAGATCAGTTGATCGTTTCATTCCAAGAGCAGTTGTTTGTGTTCTTGTTTTCTTGCGCCTTTATGTGATTGTTGCTCCGATGCAAGGATTGGGATGAAAGTGTTAGAGAAACTATGATCTAATCTCTCTGTGAGTGTTCATCTCATAGCATCCTTCCAAAACTTTGTTTATCTTCTCAAAGAGCTCGTGTGTTCTAATTTCTCTGGAGCAGCAGGTCATCCTTTTAGTTTACTATTTTCCTCAAAGAGTTAGTATGCTGTTCTTGTTTGGCTGCTTTCTGATTTAAAAGTCCTCCTGAGAATTCCCGCAGCAAGACTTGTTCTTTTTCGGTTTTGCTGGTCTTGCTGCCATTGCATGTGTGCAGTTTTCTCTTTGGGGCAGCAGGTAGCAGTCAGTTCTTTTGTGTTGGACAGCTGTGTATTTTCATTGTGAACTGTGTTCGGCCGGCAGGTGTTCTCTGTCTTCTTTGCGGCCAACTGCTAGTTCAGTGTTTGCTGTTTGGGGAGTGCAAAGCAGTTTAGGCTATGGTTTGGCTGGTACAGGCTTCATATTTCCTGCAGTTTTTGGTTCCTGTGTTTGCCTCCTAGAGCCGATCTGCACCTTGTCTTGCTGCAGTTGCCGAACAGAGGGCTAGCAGAGCAGTAGGTGTTCGGCTAGACTGCAGTATTTCGGTTCTTCAGCAGGCTATGATGTTCTCGGTTGCTCTCTGTTGCTAGTATTGCTTCTTCTGTTGTTCCTTTCGGTTGGTGTGCAAGAGTAGGTGCAACTAGTCTACAGCTCTGTTCGGTTCCTGCTGTAATGAATGCTGTTCGGCTACAACTGCTTGATGTTTTCTGTAGGCTGCAGTTCTTGTGACCTTCTTTAGTTGCACTAGTTCTTGCTGTTCGGAAGCTGTAACTAGTGCCTAATCCCTGCTTCTCTACTTTTCAGTTTCAATAGTACCTCTTTTTACTTGATGGGACAGCAGGTATCTGATGATTGCTGTTTGGTTCGGGTGTCTTGCTGCAGTTTTTCTTTAGTACTGTTTTGCCCCTCTGATCTTTTCAGTTTGCTTCGGTTTTAAGTTCCTGTAGCAAGTCCAGGTTCTGTAGTTTCGGCTGTTGTTTGCTTATCTACAGATTTCTGTGTTTTGTTTTGATCAGCCCAAGATAAATCAGCTGCTCCTTTGTAGTCTCTGTTCGGCAGGTTATAGCAGTATGCTGTTTGCACGGCAGGTTGCAACAGGCTGCTATCCAGTAATCTGCAGCAGCACTTTTTGCTTTAACTGTGCTCTTTCGGTTGCTTGCAAGGTTCTCTGCATCTACTACTTTCGGCCAGAGCTACCTTCCAGTTCTATTCGGTTCATTGGAGGTTCTAGTTCTCAGTTTGCAGTATGTTTATTCTTCAGTCGGCCAGCTCTGTAGTTTTCATTTCCTCTGATGTTTTTGGTAGCAGCCAACCTAACAATGCAGCAAGGAAGTTTCAGTTGGTAGTATATTTCTTAGGGTCTGTTATTTTTATTGCTCTTTTAAGTCAAAGTCCTTTTATCTCTTTAGTTTGCTTTCTCTGTTTGACTGCAGTTAGTTTTTCGCTAGTTTATTGTTAAGTAATTTTCTTCTTCTTCATAGCTTTTTAGCCATTGGAAAAGAAAATTTTGGGAATACTCAGGGACAATTTTTAGAGGCACCATTCACCCCCCCTCTGTTACTATTTCCGATCCTTCAAACGAATTAACTAAAATTAGCATAAAACTCAAATTTTAGTTTGTTGCTCTTAGATGTAGGGTTACACAAGAATTAATCTTGACCGTCTTGCTACTATATACTCTTTACTAATTGGATATAACAAATGAGATTCAAACATTGAGTTCTTAAATAACAAATTACTTATCCACCAAGCTTAAATTCATCGATTAAACTTTTGGCCAGCAGGAAGGCAACGCTAGTGCTGAAGTGAGCATGAAATGCATCTATGCGGATACCTGAGTCCTGCACTGTGTTCTTTCTATCCTGCTTTATTCTATAAAATGTGTACCCATTAATATCGTATCCTTTCCATGTCACAATTGTAAATTTTGGCCCTTTTTCCAACCATTGCAGCGTTTCGCTTTATGACCTCCTAGTGAATTGCACCTTTAACCATTCGTTGAACCGATGGTTGTGTTGTCTCATGATCCAAACATCTCACTGGTCTAGATTCTCTTGACGTAGCATGTCCTTATGCTCTTCAATATACGGGGGACACTTTAGTCGTGTGTTCAAAGACTTTGAAATGGGTTTGAGCATACGTATCCATATCCGGAGTTATTGCTTTCCTTCCGATGGTCTTAACACCCTCTGGCCTCCACTCATGATAAGATAGAGGTACACCTATTGGTTAGATCTGAGCCATATATTCGATACAGAACTCAATGACCTCTTCAGTTGTATAACCTTCGAGGATGCTACCCTCCAGCCAAGATCGATTGCATACATAGAACTTGAGAATTCCTATGTACCTCTCGAACGGGTACATATGACGTAGAAATACGGGGCCATATATCTTTATCTCTTTTCACAAGGTGGACAATGAGATGGACCATGATATCAAAAAATGACAGAGGAAACTACATCTCAAGATGACATAGAGTCATCACCACCTCATTCTGTAGAGCATCTAGACCATCGAGATCGATGACCTTCTAAGCAATTGCGTTAAAGAAATAATATAGCCTCATGATTGTCACTCGAACCTTGTTCGGAAAAATACTTCTAATTACAACAGGAAGCATTTATATCATTAGCACACAACAGTCATCAGACCTCATACCAAGTAATTTCAAATCTTCTATGAAAATAAGTTTCTTCATGCTGGCGGAGTGACCGGATAGAACTTTCACATCATGCAAGCACTGGCATAGTTCAGTTCTCTCAGACTTAGACAGAGTGCAGCAAGCTAGGGGAAGGTATGTCCAACCTTTATTGGTCTTTTACGGTGCTAACTCGGTCCTGATGTTCATAGCAACCAAGTCACGACGTGTGTTGACACCATCCTTTATTTTGTTATGAATATTCGGTAAGAGACCAATCAAGCTATCTCATAATCATTACATGCATGACATCAATGCAATTGCGAACTTCTAAGTACTCCCAATAATGCAAGTCCAAAAATATTAACCTCTTCTTCCACATGTTCTTCTAACGGATCCTCAACTTACATCTCTTTCCAAGCACAACATCGATATCCTTGATCATATCGTAGACCTCTTTCCCACTAAAAGCCCTTGGTACTAAGTCATCCTTTTTTCTGTCAAATTGTTTCTTCATCTTGCAGTATCAGTGATACCTTGGAAGGAACCTACGGTGATGCATGTACACAATTTTGCACAAGTTGTTCAACCACACATTCTTAGTATAATCTAAGCAGTGCGGACATGCTTTGTCTCCTTTTGTACTCAACTCCGATAGTTTACCAAGGACTGAAAAATCATTGATGGTATAGAACAACATGGCACATAGAATGAAGTTCTCTCGTCTGTCCGCATCCCATACTTGTACCCCTTCATTCCATTGTATCACAAGATCTTCTACCAGTGGTGCTAGGTACACATCAATATCATTCCCAGGTTCCTTCGGCCCTTAGATAAGTAGTGATATCAAAATGTACTTCCGCTTCATATACAACCAAGGAGGAAGGCTGTACATGCATGTAGTCATGGGCTAGGTGCTATGTTGGCTGCTCATGTTATCAAAAAAATTCATTCCATCTGTACACAACCCAAACCTTATGTTCCTCGGTTCTGCACTGAAGTGTACAAACATCCTATCGATGTTCCTCTATTGGGTAGAATCAGCAGCGTGTCTTATCATTCCATTTTTCTTACGCTGCCCCGAGTGCGAACGCAACAATCTTGCATCCTTTTGGTTTGGAAATAAATGCTTTAAATGGAGAATTATAGACAAATACCATAACATCTTAGCAGGAGGTCTTTGCTTCACCTCGATGCCATCCCCATCATTGGAGTCATTTTTATGCTTGCATCGGGATGCTTTGCACACCGAACAAATATGTAAGCTTGCATACTCTTTACGGTAGAGGATACAATCATTTGGACATACATGTATTATTTCTACTTCCATTTCCAATGGAAAAAGAACTTTCTTAGCCCGGTAGATGGTTCTCGGGAACACATTTCCCTCAGGAAGGATGTTCACTAGAAGACCTAACAATGCCGTGAAACTCTTATCAGACCAAGCATTACTTTCCTTCAATTTTAGCAGTTCAAGAACGGATGACAACCTTACGTATTGCAGCTTGCAGCCCAGGAACAAAAGGTTTCTACGAGTCCTTCACAAAGCCCTTGAATTTGCCAAACTTTCTCTCACTATAGTTCCCTTCTGCATTTTGTAGTATCTGATCTAAATTGTCATTTTGCGACCAATCCTCATCAAAAGTATTGTCCACAACTGACATATCGTATATCCCTTGATGATGTTACAACTACCTTCCTATGTAATTTTCTCTTCACCGTGACTGGTCCAACATGTATATCCCTTTTTGAAACCTCTTCGAATCAAGTGAGCTTTGATCTACACTGAGTTGGTAAACATCTTCAGATTATCGCAATCAATGCATGTACAATACGTATATTCTATCCACTTCTTCAACATATTCTACTCGGCCGCTCTTCTAAAAGTCGGCACGTCATTAATGTACTCCTTACTCACACGGTTCTCAACAAACATCCAGTTTTGGTCCATCTACGCTACACATGTAACAAAGTAGCTAGTATCAAATTGGATTATTAATGGTACTATAGCTAACCAACCTAGCTACTTACACATATAATTGTCATTCACCTTATAATAAATTGTCCATATCTAAATTAAGTAGTTAGCCTTGTATTCATGAAGCAATATACATACATATTAGAATTATTAGATAGATAACCTTCCTTATTTGCGCTTTCCATGTATGCGCCTTCCTTATATATACTTTTCATGTATGCGCTTACCTTGTATACACCTTCTATTTATGCGCTTACCTTGTATACTTGCACCAGGTAATATATATACAGAGCCACCCCAGCCCTTTGCTGTGTGGTGTCTGTCAATCTCTCTTTACCTTTCCACATGGTATCAGAACATACCTGAGCCTTTTCCGCTGCTCCACCTGGGCCGACACCCCACCTCCTCTCCTCCCGGCCGCCACCATCCGGACGCCGGATTCGGGCTCCCAGGTTGTCGCCCCGCTGCTGCGTCTGACTCAGGCCGCCGCCGCCTCCCCTCCTCAGGCTGTCGGACGCCGCTGCCCCGGATCCGTCCGAATTCGGCCCCTAGGTCGTCGCCCCACCGCCACGTCCTCCTCAGGCCGCCGCCGTCTCCCATCCTTAGGCTGCCGGATGCTGCTGCCCCGGACCCGACTGGATACGGCGCCTAGGCCGCCGCCCCACCGCTGCGTCCTCCTCAAGCTGCCGCCGCCTCCCCTCCTCAGGCCGCTGGACGCCGTCGCCTCCACCAGATGTTGTCTCCTCCACCGGTCCTGGACGCTGCCAGCCCACCGGTTCCCATCGACCGACTGCCCCAGCCGGTTGCCCACCGCCGGTTGCCTGACGCCGCCCGCCGCCCGCCTATGCTCTACGCCAACTGGAGTCATAGCCCGTGCTCTACGCCAACCGGAGTCATCGAGAAGATCTGATCTCTCAGATCTGATTTAAGTACCTATATATAGGTAAAAAAATTGCCAGATCCGGTCTCCCCACTACTCCGACCATGGCGACCCCTCCAGGTGCTGCCGCTGCCACTGCTGGCGAGATCGCACCCGTCGCCCCTCCGATCGTCCTCAACCCCTATTGCACGGTCGTCATCAAGTCCCATGTGCTGACCACCCTCAATCTGAAGACATTGAATAAAGTAGGCTGCTTTCTTTGCCAGTCCTGTCAATTTGGCAAACATACGTGTCTCTCTTTTAATACATCTTCTTCGCGCTCCTCTGCGCCATTCGAGCGAGTTCACTGTGATGTGTGGACATCTCCAGTTCCTAGCATATCTAGTTTTCTTTTACTATCTAGTGTTACTTGATGATTTATCTCATTATTGTTGGACTTTTTCTCTTAGAAAGAAATCAGAAGTTCCTCAGCACATAGTAGATTTTACCGCCTATGCTAGCATATAATTCGGTCTCCCTCTAAAATCCATACAGGCTGACAACGACACCGAATTTGTGAACCATACCAACACATCCTTCCTTGCTTCCTAGGGCATTACCCAACGTCTCTCTTGCCGATATACCTCCCCGCAGAAGGGCAAAGCCGAGCGCATCATTCGCACCCTCAACAATGCGGTTCACACGCTCTTGCTCCACGCCACTATGCCTCCCAAGTATTAGGCCGAGGCACTAGCAACTACCACAATCTCATCAACCGTTGCCCATCCTCTTCTGTCGGTGGTGACATTCCCTATGCCCTCCTTCATCGCTCCCCACTGCAGTACAGTCATCTCTAGGTTTTTGTTTTTCTTTTTTTTCGAACCTTTCTGCCACTTCTACTCATAAACTTGCTCCACGTTTCACTACCTGTGTCTTCCTCGGTTATCCTTCTCATCATAAAGGGTATCGCTGTCTTGATCTCGCCACCAAACGTGTCATCATCTCTCGCCACGTTGTCTTTGATGAAAGCATCTTCCTGTTTGCCAGTAGTGACCGATTTTCACCCCCTCCCTCTCGCACTGACTTCGATTTCCTCGACGTCGATAACGCCATGCTGGTGCCTCGCACTGCTGCAATGGCACCCCTACAGGTACCTCAGATGACTGCTCCGCCACTCCTTGGTGTCAAGTGATCATCTCCTTCGTACACGGCGCCATCTGTCGCTCCGCCACTGCGTCCGCCCGTGCATCTGGTTTACTCTAAACAGCCACGTGCGGCTCCTCTCGACATAGCTGTACCAGCACTGTTGCCCGCGCCGGTTCCAGCTTCGCCGACTCCTTTAGCACCCACACCTCCCCGATCGGTTGCTCCCTCAGGCCATCCGATGGTGACCTGGGCTCTATCTGCCACCAATCCCTCTGTGGAGTTTTTCTCCCTCGCGGCTGAAGACTCCCCAGCTTCGGCTATTCCGTGAACTATCGCAGCGCCCTTGTCGATCCCAATTGGCGCACCACGATGGCCGAGGAATACAAGGCTCTCATGGACAATGACACCTGGTGACTTGTTCCGCGCCCACCAGGAGCGAACGTCATCTCCGGGAAGTGGATCTTTAAGCACAAGTTCCACTCTGATGGCAGTCTGGCCTGCTATAAAGTGTGCTGGGTTGTTCGTGGCTTCTCTCAGCAGCACGGTGTTGACTAAGACGAGATGTTCAGTCCGATGGTCAAACCGGCCACCATCCGGACTGTCCTCTCCATCTCCACTTCTCGCTCCTGGCCGATTCATTAGCTTAATGTCTGGAATGCCTTCCTCTATAGCACTTTTAATGAGACCGTCTACTGCCAGCAACCTTTCGGATTCGAGGACCCTGCTCGTTCCACCTATGTTTGTCTTCTTCAAAAGTCGCTCTATGGCATGAAGCAGGCTCCCCGAGCATGGTACCAACAGTTCGCCTCCTCCTCCAATATGTCCCTGTTTGTCCTTCGTCGAGGGACTAACATGGACTATCCACTGCTCTACGTCGACAACATCATCCTCACGGCTTCCACCCAAGGTCTTCTCCAGCACCTCACAGGCTTGCTCCACTCGGAGTTTGCAATGACGGACCTCGGCGACCTGCACTTTTTCCTCGGCATCTCCGTCGCACGCTCCTCCAACGACCTCTTCCTGTCTCAGCGACAGTATGCCATTGATCTTCTGCGACGCGCTAGCATGGCTGAGTGTCACCCTATATCCACACCAGTGGACACTCACGCCAAGCTATCCGGCCACGATGGTGCTCCCGTGACCGATCTGTTCGAGTATCGCAGCCTTACGGGGGCTCTGCAGTACCTGACATTCACATGCCCTGACTTAGCGTACCCTGTCCAGGAAGTGTACCTTTTTATGCATGACTCACAGGAGCCCCACATCGCGTTGATCAAACGCATACTACGGTACGTCATTGGTACTATCGATGCTGGTCTTCACATTGGCCTCTCCCCAGCGACATCTATCACCGCCTACTCCGACGCCGACTGGGTCGGCTGCCCCGACTCACGGTGCTCCACCTTTGGTTACTGCATTTATCTCGGTAACAATCTTATCTCTTGGTCCTTCAAACGTCAGACAACTGTGTCTCGATCAAGTGCAGAAGCCGAGTACCGTACTGTTGCCCATGCTATAGCAGAGTGTTGCTAGCTGCGGCAACTTCTCCAAGAGCTTCACGCTATAGTTGCTTCGGCGACCGTTGACTACTGTAACAATGTCAGCGCCATCTACATGTCAACTAATCCAATTCAGCACCGGCGCACGAAGCACATCGAGATTGACATTTACTTTGTCCGTGAGAAGGTTTCACTTAGTGAGATTCGTGTTTTACACGTGCCATCATCTCATCAGTTCGTGGATATCATGACGAAAGGTCTCCTGACCCAGCTATTTCAGGAGTTTCGATCCAGTCTTTGCATCCGGACTCCCGCTACGACTGCGTGCAGGTATTAGAATTATTAGATAGATAACCTTCCTTAATTGTGCTTTCCATGTATGCGCTTTCCTTGTATATACTTTTCATGTATGCGCTTATCTTGTATACACCTTCCATGTATACGCTTATCTTGTATACTTGCACCAGGCAATATATATATAGAGCCACCCCAGCCCTTTGTTGTGTGGTGTCTGCCAATCCCTCTCTACCTTTTCACAATACATATATATATATATATATATATATATATACATATATATATATATCAAGTAAGAATATATTGAAGTAAACTAGGAGTACTGACCTATTCTTAAATTTGAGCAAACTACCATCTCTCTCTAAACCTAGGTATGTAGCTAGATCGAGAAACCTAGCTATCATCCCTCTATATTACGTACAAGTCATATAAATTATTAGACGTAAATACTAATCTCTAATCACCAAGAACAAATTGTTCTACAAGTGGTATATTTTCATCAAACTCCCCAAAGCTGGCCACCTTCTTTCATGCAGTGCAATAAAAATAAATCTACTGAGACCACACTGGATATATAATATGTATCTCAGATGGATCTAACTACAAACCATCTGTGATATGAAACTATCATAGACGGTTTGTATTAATAACCATCTGTGAACTATTACAGATGGTTATTTATACAAGCCATCTATGATATCTGCCACTGTCACAGATAGTGTGTATAAATAATCGTCTGTGATAATTCACAGACGGTTATTAATAGGAACTGTCCGTGATGGTTTACATTATCATAGACGGTTTGTATAAATAACCTTCTATGAAAATATCATAGACGATTACTCATATGAACCGTTTATAATAATCACAGTATAGACGGTTCCGTATGAACTATCTGTGATGTGGACATGCAGTATAGCCTCTTTTGTAGTAGTGTCATTTCGTCGGCCATTCACATAGTTTCTTGGGTGTGCGACTGAGTAGCCATAATAAGGCCTTCACAAAGCTAAGCTTTCAACCTGACCATGCCTCCACTAAGTCTTCACCCCAATAAAATCCAACAGATCGAAGCCCCCTCTTATGCCATATGAGACTTCCTATGCCCTACACCACACTCACACTCAATCTATAGCGAGACTCAGTTTGGGATCCGCTAATTAGTCAGCCAGGACAGTCTCATACTAGTCTTGTGGTAGTACAATTGGGCTTTGTAGCAGTTACTCACAGACCGGTCCATAATTGACATAGGCTCTAACCACATCCCCCTCGTGCCTAGTATCCACCTTGAGCCACCAAGCTACAACGTATACTAGCGAGCACCCACCACCTATATCCATAGCCTAAGTTTAAACTAAGTTTTATATTTTGTTTTAAAATATTTTATAGACTTTCTTGACTCACCAAAGTCAAGAATAAATTTTAAAAGTTTATAATTTCTTGTGAACAGGATATCCCAACCTAAAGTTATAACTATGCAGATCTAAGCATTAGCTAAAGACTTCTCTAGTCATACTAGTGTACTAACTCAAGTTTAATATAAGGTGACAAGGTACAAGAATTTGCAAAGTCCAAGGAGTTGTAACAAATGGGTATTAACTAAAGTAAAACTGAATTTAAAATATATGGAATAGAAATTAAGTATGCAATATAATTTAAAAATAACATAAATTTATTTATAAAATGGGATCAATATCGTCGAGGATGTGTGACTTGCCTTGGTTTACAGTTTAATGCAAATCGTCATCGTAAAGTTCACTAGAATCGTCGTAGTTTACATGTGAAAATAACTATCTAAATTCAACTAAATTCTATATCTTGATTTAGATGAATTTAAAATTTTGAACGGGCTCAATTGGAGTTGGGATGAAGAAGAACGAGCTCCTGGAAATTTAAAATACTAAATAAAAGAAAAATCTGGAATTTGTAGAATTACTTTTCTAAAGAAAAATATATTTGTGATGTCAGAAAGGAATTAATGTCATTATTTTTCTAAAAGAAAATCAAAATTATGACGTCAGCAAGGAATTTAATTTTTGACCGAATTAAATTTCTAAAAGAAAATTTGGATTATGACATTATGTTGACATTAGCCCTACACGTGGCAAGTGACGTAGCTATTTTTGCTGAGATGGCTGCCACGTGTCTAACACATGGCGCTGATGTGACTGGTAGGTGGCTCGATGCTGATGTGGCATGCCACATGGCTACCATGTGGTGGCCACGTGGACCTGCACCATGAGGTGGCATGCCATGTTGTTGCCACGTGAGCGTGCAATATGAGTTGGTGGCCGAGGTGAGGCATGGCTGCCGAGTGGCGGTGCGACATTAAGGTGGGCCGCCATGTGGCTCAAAATGGTGGCCATCTCAGCGGTGCGATCTAATGTGTATTTGCCGGCGGGAGGTGGCACATGAGAACCTAAGGTTGTCAATGCTACAGTGCATGGCGGCGACTGGTGATGCATAAAATATGAAGAGGGGAGTGATGGGGTTCATTCTATACCTCACACGGTGCTACACGAGCAAGTGAGGTGACAAGCGACGAGGTGCAGTGGCGGCATAGCTCAGGCATCAACGGCGACAACATTTTGGTGGGGTTGGAGAACAGCTAAGGGGCGAATGGTGTTCACCTGAGGGCTGGGGTGCGGTCGGCTGAGCTCGAGGAAGACCAGAGCGGCCGAATTAGCTCACTATGGCTTGGCCGGTGCATGGAGGAGGGAGGTCTTCGGTGGGGGAGTCCTCAGTGTTAGTGATATGCCCTAGAGGCAACATGGAGATGTTGTATATATCACATACTATGTTTATGATACATTACTTTGTTCCTTGGAATAGACATCATCATTATTGATCAATGAGTATGTGACTTATTCATGAGACTCTTAAATACTAAGATGTTGCTATTTCTAAATGATCCCTGGTCGTATATCATATGAGGAACAAATATGATTCAAAGACAAAGATCAGCATATGTATTGATTGATGATCATGTCTCATGGATCATGGTATGGTGATACCAAATCAATAATATGGACATGTGTTAGTGAACATATGTTGGATAGACTGCCATGAGACAACGCAGAGATTCCATGTGTCATCGCTTGGTCTCAAGTAGTGTTTATGTAGAGTCCTTAGACTTGAGGTCATCATGGTTCCCAACATGAGTAGTAGCTTATTTTGGGACTACTAATCACTACTCCGTAATCGGGTAGTCATAAAAGTAGTCTTCGGGTTTGCCATGAAACATGTAGTGGGATGTGAATGATCAAGATAGAATTTGCCCCTCCTTATGGGAGAGATATCTCGGGCCCTCGATGTAATGGATTATGAAAGTGCATGGCCATGCCAAGGTGATTGAGGAGTCAATCACGAGTTTATAATCCATCACGGAATCGAGAGAGTGATTGAGCTATTAAGAGGATGACACAGTCTCGCCTTGAGCTCAATCTATATCGTGAGGCAAAGGGATTCGTACATGAGAGGACATTACAGGTTCAGCCGATATGATCTTTACATATACTTTGGGGTTAATATGTCTTACTAGAGACCGCTATTAACATGGTAACCGGAAAGGCGTTTAGGGTCACGACCAAGTATACGTGAACCTGCTGTGGTCGCACGCTTAACGGGTTGGAACACTAATTCGAATATGATTCGGATATGGGCTCAATTCGGATAGAGATCCGAATAGACTCCTATTGGGCCTCGGTCCACGAGGCCCACGTGAGGAGGTCTATATATATGGAGGCGAGAGGCGGAGGGGAGGTGTGCCTGTTAACATCTAGCAAAACCCTAGCCGCCACCTCCCGAGCCAAACCCTAGCTGCTCACGAGTGCTAGTACACTCGCGATCGGCGTTCCAGCCCCGGACGTGTGGATACCGGTGGAGGCGCTGCTCGTTGCGATCTTGATCGGCGTGCGTGGAGAGACGATCTGTTCGGACGATCGGCTACTTCCACTACTACCTCGACGCGCGTGATTGGATCGGTTTCCAATTCTTCTTCCGCTGCGCTGCGCGTCTAAGTGGTAACGATCCATGATCCTTCCTTAGCATGATGTTCTTGGGTGCGCGGTAGAAAAGTTTTGTTTTCTGCTTCCGTAGCCTACGCGTATTCCTTTACTCAGTGTAGGTAGGGAGGGAAGGGGGTGGTGCTAAGATGGTTGAAGTAAGGGGGTGTCGAGGGGCCCTATATATAGTGGGAGTCTTTTGCTAAATAGTTTAATAAAAGATGAACATAAACATAGTGCTAAACTTTGCATATTCTTGTGTTGTAGATCATGTCACTAACGCCGCATCCAAGATTTTTAATTTGCGATCTGTTCTTGAGAAAGAAAACTCAATGGAACAAACTTTTGGATTGGTATCGCAACTTGAGAATTGTTCTCAAGCAAGAGCGCAAGGAGTATGTCCTTGAGTCTCCTTACCCCAAGACTTGCTCGATAATGCTATCACTGCGGCTGCACGGAGAGCTTATGAGAAGCACACGAATGATTGCCTTGATGTGAGCTGTCTCATGCTTGCCACAATGTCCTCTCGAGCTTGAAGCAATATGAGAACACAGATGCCTACAATATCATTGTGGGGCTACGTGGTATGTTTGAGAACCAAGCAAGAGCCGAGAGGTTCAATACTTCAAAGTCCTTATTTGCGTGCGGGCTTGCGAGAGGGAATCCGTTAGCCCTCATGTGATTAAGATGATTGGTTACATTGAGAGTGCGGAAAAGCTTGGTTTTCCCTTAGCCAAGAGTTGGCTACGATGTGATTCTCCGATCGCTCCCCGAGCTTTGAGCCATTCATAATGAACTTTCACATGAACAATCTTGACAAGACCACTGCCGAGTTGCATGGGATGCTAAAATCTGCGAGGAAAGCATTAAGAAAAGCAGCAATCATGTGATGATGATGCAGAAAGGCAAGGGCAAGCCCTATGTCAAGAGAATCGCGGTCAAAAGAAAGAAAGCTCCTGATGCGATCGCGAGCAGTTCTAAGGCCAAGAAAGACAAGAAAGGCGATGCTCATCCTGATGCAGATTGTTACTACTGTAAGCAATCAGGACATTGGAAAAGGAACTGCCCAAAGTACTTGGAGGATCTTGAGAAGAAGAAGGGAAGTATGACTTCCACTCCAGGTATAAATGTTATAGAAATCAATCTTGCTACTTCTTCCACTAATTCTTGGGTATTTGATACCGGATCGGTTGCTCACATCTGCAAATCGTTGCAGGGGCTAATAAGAAGTAGAAGTTTGAGGAGGAGCGAAGTGGATCTTCGCGTTGGCAATGGAGCAAAAGTTGCTGCGGTAGCTGTTGGCACCATGCCATTGTCTTTACCTTCAGGATTAGTTTTGGAATTGAATAATTGTTATTGTGTTCCATCTCTTTCAAAGAACATTATTTCTGCTTCATGTTTGCAAGCAGAAGGTTATGACTTTAAATCTATGGACAATGGTTGTTCTCTTTATTTCAAAGATATGTTCTATTGTCATACTCCATTGGTGAATGGGTTATACGTTCTTACTCTTGAAGGGTCATCGGTCTATAACATTAATGCAAAGAGGCAACGTCCGAATGATTTGAATCCCACGCTTATTTGGCATCGCCGCTAGGTCACATAAATGAGAAACGCATGCAGAAGCTCCATAGAGATGGTATTCTGCACTCATTTGATTTTGAATCATTAGAGACATGCGAATCTTGTTTACTTGGCAAGATGACAAAGGCACCTTTCACCGGTCAAGGTGAACGGGCAAATGACTTATTGGCACTCGTACATACTGATGTATGTGGACCAATGAGCTTAACAGCCAGAGGTGGTTTTCAGTACTTCATAACTTTTACTGATGACTTTAGTAGATATGGGTATATCTACCTGATGAAGCATAAGTCCGAATCCTTTGAAAAGTTCAAAGAATTCCAAAATGAAGTGCAAAATCATTTAGGCAAGACAATCAAGTTTCTACGATCTGATCGTGGAGGCGAGTATTTGAGCCATGAGTTTGGCAATCATCTAAAGGATTGTGGAATTGTTCCACAATTGACTCCGCCAGGAACACCTCAATGGAATGGGGTATCTGAACGGAGAAATCGCACCTTATTAGATATGGTGCGCTCCATGATGAGCCAAAGTGATCTTCCGTTGTCTTTTTGGGGGTACGCTCTTGAAACAGCCGCGTTCACACTAAACAGGGTTCCATCAAAATCAGTAGAAAAGACACCATATGAGATGTGGACAGGACAACGTCCTAGCTTGTCTTTTCTTAAGATTTGGGGATGTGAGGCTTATGTAAAACGTTTACAATCTGATAAGCTCACTCCTAAATCTGATAAATGCTTCTTTATCGGGTATCCTAAGGAAACAAAAGGATATTACTTTTATAATCGAGGAGAAGGCAAAGTGTTTGTCGCCCGGCATGGTGTCTTCTTAGAGAAAGAGTTTCTCTCAAGAAGGGATAGTGGGAGCACAGTGCAACTTGAAGAAATTCAAGAAACACCTGATAACGTTTCAGCTCCTCTGAGAACCACAACAGATGAACAAACTGTTGAAGAACTCTTGTTGTGGACACACCAGCACCACGTAGGTCGAAGGTCACGTCGTGCACCGAGAGGTACATGTTCTTGACTACTCAACAACGGGACATATTGTTGTTAGACAACGATGAGCCTAAGACCTATGAAGAAGCAATGGTGGGACCAGACTACGAGAAATGGCTTGAAGCCATGAGATCCAAATTGAATCCATGCATAGTAATCAAGTTTGGAACTTGGTTGATCCACTGATGGTGTTAAAACCATTGAATGCAAATGGGTTTTCAAGAAAAGATAGACATAGATGGAAATGTTCACATCTATAAAGCGCGATTAGGCCAAAGGTTTCAAACAAATTCAAGGTATTGATTATGATGAAACTTTTTCGCCGTCGCAATGCTAAAGTCTATTCGGATCATTCTAGCGATTGCTGCATATTTCGACTATGAAATATGGCAAATGGATGTCAAAACAGCTTTCCTTAATGGAAATCTGAGTGAGGATGTGTACATGACACAGCCCACAGTTTTGTCGATCCGCAATCCGTTGGAAAGATATGCAAGCTCCAAAGATCCATTTATGGATTAAAGCAGCATCTCGGAGTTGGAACATTCGTTTTGATGAAGTAATCAAAGGGTTTGGTTTCATCAAGAACGAAGAAGAGCCTTGTGTTTACAAAAGGCTAGTGGGAGCGCACTCGTATTTACGGTCTTATATGTGGATGACATATTACGATCGGAAATGACATTCCTTTGCTCGAATCATAAGTCTTCATTAAAAATAGTTTCTCTATGAAAGACTTAGGAGAGGCAGCATATATTCTGGGCATCAAGATCTATAGAGATAGATCAAAAGGCTAATTGGATTAAGCCAAGATATGTACATTGACAAGGTGTTGAAAAGGTTCAACATGCATGATTCCAAGAAAGGTTTTCTACCTATGTCACATGGTATAAATCTTAGCAAGAATCGGTGTCCTAGTACACCGATGAGCGGGATAAAATGAATACGATTCCATATGCTTGGCTATTGGGTCCATTATGTATGCCATGCTTTGTACACGTCCGATGTTTCGTATGCTTTAAGTGCTACGAGTAGATACGATCGAGATCCAGTGAAAGTCATCGGATTGCCGTAAAGAACATCTTGAAGTACTTGAGAAGAACTAAAGATGTGTTCCTTGTCTATGGAGGTGAGGAAGAGCTCGTTGTAAATGGTTACACCGATGCTAGCTTCCAAACCGACAAAGATGATTTTAGATCGCAACTGGATTTGTGTTCTGCTGAATGGCGGTGCGGTAAGTGGAAGAGTTCCAAGCAAAGACGGTTGCTGATTCTACAACGTAGCCGAGTACATAGCAGCTTCAAGCCGCCAAAGAGGCCGTTTGGATCAAGAAATTTATTTCGAGCTTGGTGTGATGGCTAGTGCCTCCAGCCCAATGGACCTCTCTTGTGACAATAGTGGGGCCATTGCACAAGCCAAGGAGCCTAGATCGCACTGTAAGTCCAAGCACATTTCGGCGATTTCATCTCATCCGCGAGATAGTGGAGAGAGGCGATGTTAAGATATGCAAAGTACAAACGGATTTGAACATTGCAGATCCGTTGACAAAGCCGCTTCCCACCAAAGCATGAGGCTCACACTAGGGCAATGGGTATTAGATACCTACATGGTTGACTCTAGTGCAAGTGGGAGATCATAGTGATATGCCCTAGAGGCAACATGGAGATGTTGTATATATCACATACTATGTTTATGATACATTACTTTGTTCCTTGGAATAGACATCATCATTATTGATCAATGAGTATGTGACTTATTCATGAGACTCTTAAATACTAAGATGTTGCTATTTCTAAATGATCCTGGTCGTATATCATATGAGGAACAAATATGATTCAAAGACAAAGATCAGCATATGTATTGATTGATGATCATGTCTCATGGATCATGGTATGGTGATACCAAATCAATAATATGGACATGTGTTAGTGAACATATGTTGGATAGACTGCCATGAGACACCGCAGAGATTCCATGTGTCATCGCTTGGTCTCAAGTAGTGTTTATGTAGAGTCCTTAGACTTGAGGTCATCATGGTTCCCAACATGAGTAGTAGCTTATTTTGGGACTACTAATCACTACTCCGTGAATCGGGTAGTCATAAAAGTAGTCTTCGGGTTTGCCATGAAACATGTAGTGGGATGTGAATGATCAAGATAGAATTTGCCCCTCCTTATGGGAGAGATATCTCTGGGCCTCGATGTAATGGATTATGAAAGTGCATGGCCATGCCAAGGTGATTGAGGAGTCAATCACGAGTTTATAATCCATCACGGAATCGAGAGAGTGATTGAGCTATTAAGAGGATGACACAGTCTCGCCTTGAGCTCAATCTATATCGTGAGGCAAAGGGATTCGTACATGAGAGGACATTACGAGTTCAGCCGATATGATCTTTACATATACTTTGGGGTTAATATGTCTTACTAGAGACCGCTATTAACATGGTAACCGGAAAGGCGTTTCGGTCACGACCAAGTATACGTGAACCTCTGTGGTCGCACGCTTAACGGGTTGGAACACTAATTCGAATATGATTCGGATATGGGCTCAATTCGGATAGAGATCCGAATAGACTCCTATTGGGCCTCGGTCCACGAGGCCCACGTGAGGAGGTCTATATATGGAGGCGAGAGGCGGAGGGGAGGTGTGCTGTTAACATCTAGCAAAACCCTAGCCGCCACCTCCCGAGCCAAACCCTAGCTGCTCACGAGTGCTAGTACACTCGCGATCGGCGTTCGGCCCGGGCGTGTGGATACCGGTGGAGGCGCCGCTCGTTGCGATCTTTGATCGGCGTGCGTGGAGGAGACGATCTGTTCGGGACGATCGGCTACTTCCACTACTACCTCGACGCGTGATTGGATCGGTTTCCAATTCTTCTTCATTGCAAGGCGTCTAAGTGGTAACGATCCATGATCCTTCCTTAGCATGATGTTCTTGGGTGCGCGGTAGAAAAGTTTTGTTTTCTGCTTCCGTAGCCTACGCGTATTCCTTTACTCAGTGTAGGTAGGGAGGGAAGGGGGTGGTGCTAAGATGGTTGAAGTAAGGGGGTGTCGAGGGGCCCTATATATAGTGTCGGGGAGGGGACACAAGGAGGGGATTTCTCATTGGGATTCATGGCCAGCGAAAGGAAAGGGGAAGGGAAAAGGAAGGGAAGACATGGAGAGCGAAGGTACTAATGGAAATCAAGTAATTGGCGATAAGACAGAGGGGTTTCCTTTTGGCAGGCGACCGAAAGCGACAAGGGGAGCAGACTCAGTGCAGGAATCGGTGGCGCTACATAGAGAAGGAAGATGGGCGGAAGGAAGAAGGAAAGGGAAGGAGAGGGATGGCAGGATGGGGCTACCAAATTTTTAGGATGTCATAAACCTACCCCCTTAAGAGAATCTTGACCTTGAGATTTGGGATGGTTAGCAAGAGGTGGGGGTGGTTGACCTTCAGATCATCCTCTCGTTCCCATGTGGCTTCATCCTCGGTATATTCCTTCGCTTCACTCTACAGAAATAGATGGTCTTTCATCTAGTCTAACATTATATGGTCATGAGGATCTTGATAGGATGCTCCTGATATGTGAGGTATTCTTGTAGGTCAAGGGTCTCGAGTGCTACCTATTTTGTAGGCATGGAAGATGTTGTGCACTCCTGATATGGTCGATGGCAACTCTAGTTGGTAGGCAACTTCTCCTCTATGCTCCAAAATCTTGAATGGTCCCACAAATCGTGGTGTCAGTTTCCCTTCAGTCTAAAACCTCTTGACTCCTTTGAGTGGGGACACACTAAAATAGACAAAGTCGCCCCCCTCAAAGGTCAGGTCACGACGACAATTGTCAACATAGCTCTTCTATCATGATTGGGTTGTTCTAAGTCATTCCTTGATTTTTCTCACCTTTTCTTTAGAGTCTTAAATTAGGTTGGGCATCAGATCTTGATGTCCTTTGGGCTGCTCCCATAGAAGTGGTGTTCAACACCACCTACCATATAACGCTTCAAAGGGTGCCATCTGTAGACTAGATTGATAGTTGTTGTTGTAGGAGAACTTAGCATATGGCAAGATTTGAACCCAACTACTGCCTAAGTCTAGGACACAGGCTCTTAGCATAACCTCTAATATTTGGTTAACTCATTTTGTCTAGCCATCGGTTTGGGGATGATAAGCTATACTGAAGTTGAGCCTACTACCCAATTCTTCATGAAGCTTCTGCCAGAACCTGGAGGTAAACTGACTTCCTCGGTTTGATACAATCTTCTTAGGAACTCTGTACAGGCATACATTTTTGGCCATGTATAATTTTGCTAGCTTACTCCATGTATATTATTCCGGGAGGCATCACAAAAAACTTCAAAATCTTTATGAATATCTGACAGAACAAACACTAAGGTTGATACTAACTTCTTGAGTCTTTTGTCCATGCAAACTTCTTCTTTTTCTTTAAGAGCTGGGTCATGGGTTTGGCAATCTCGAAGAATCCAACTATGAAGCATCGGTAGTAACTGGCTAGCCCAAGGAAACTCCTAACTTCAGTTACTGCACTTGGTTGCTTCCAATCTATTACTGCCTCAACCTTAGAGGGTCTACTGCAATTCCCTTGGCTATCACAATGTGACCTAGAAAGGCTATTTGTTTTAGACAAAACTCACACTTGCTGAACTTGGCATAGATTTGATGTTCTGTCAACTTCTGCAAGATTATTCAGAAGTGATTATCATGCTCCATCTCATTCTTGGAGTAAATGAGAATGTCATCTATGAAGATCACCATGAATTTATTCAGGTACTCCATAAGCACCTTGCTCATTATAGTCATGAAGTATGATGGGGCATTGGACAATCCAAAAGACATGACAGTGAACTCGTATTGACCGTAACGAGTGGAGAAGGTAGTCTTGGGAGTATTCTCATCCCTAATCTTCAACTGAAGGTAACCAGATGTCAGATATATCTTAGAGAACACACTGACTCCCTTTAACTAGTCAAATAGATCATCGACCCTCGATAGGGGGTATTTGTTCTTGATGGTGGTGTCGTTGAGTGCTCAGTAGTCCACACACATCCTCATACTTCCATCTTTCTTCTTATCAAAGAGAAAGAATGCGCTCCAAGGAGATGAACTTGGTTGGACATAGCCTTTGTTCTCCAGTTCTTGGATTTGCTTCTTCAACTCAGCTAACACATTGGTCAGTATTCGATACGGCCTCTTGGAGATAAGAGCTGTACTAGGGACTAAGTTGATCATGAACTCAATGTCCCTATCGGGTGGCATGCCCGATAAGTCCTCTAAAAATACATACAGGTACACCCACATGACTGGTACTTTTCTAGGCCTTGGAGTTGATTAAGGGTACACTCTTCTGCCCTGGGGAAAGTTGGTGCAAATGTCACTTCTACTCCCTGACTGTTGGTGAGGGTGATAGGTCGGGTGGTATAGTCAATCTGAATTTTATTCTTGGGTAATTAGTTCATTCCAAGAATAAAATCCAAACCTTGGGAGTCTAAAACTATTAACTATACTAGGAAAGTACTCCTTCTATGAGCAGGTTCACCTTTGGGCACAAGATGTCGGCTCTCATCTTTGCTTTCAGGGATTGGACAAGCATAGGTTAGGTGAGAGGAAATGAACCCAACCTATGTTTACTCACAAAAGCCTTGCAAATGAAAGTGTAGGATGCTCTAAAATAAAACAGAACTGAAGCTGGTATTGAATTTACTAGAAACGTACCGAAAACGACGTTTGGTGCATCTTGTGCCTCCTCAGCAGTGATATGGTTCACATAGCCCTTCACAAAGTTCTAGAGCTTCTTGAAAATCTACCCTGAGCTCTGACCTCTAGGTGTCTCAGCTCTTGCTATAGCTTGAAGCTTCTTAGGATAGAACTTAGCGAAATGTCCTATCTCCTTGCAATAAAAGTAGATCACCCCGCCAGAAGGTGTTGAGTTCTTCTGCACCTGCCCTCCAACTGGAGCACCGCGGAATGGTTACGAAGCTGGGCAGTTGGGCAGACAAGGTGCTCGGTTCGTAATGGGCCTGAAGCTGCTTGAGTGTGGTGTAACACCCTAGAACCCACATTACCCTGAGATGCCACCAAACCACTCCACATCTAGCCAAATTACAAGATAAAATATACGGGCAACAAATTTTAAAACATGATAAGCTATGCGAAAGCATAACAAGACAAAAGGTAAAGATTAAATAAGAATAACCACTAACAATTTAACCAAGGGAAAATAGTTCACAATCTAGCATTATTAATTTGAAGTAACCATCAACTAGGTAGATAAATGTTTAGCTAAAGTCTTCTCAATTTATTATAGCATGAATCATAGAATGAAGTGCATTTGTGTTGTGCTGCTCTACCCTTTCTATGTATGTTCAAGGATCACCTGTAGAGGGAAAATAAGGGTGAGATAAAAATCTCAACAAGCAAACTGATTAACAAGCTAATCAAACTACACATGTTTAATCATCAACATTTCATTACCACAAGATAAGACATACTTAGCAATGTCCACCCTCATCCGCTTCCACCAGAAGACCTGCTTCAGATCACAATACATCTTGGTCTCTCCCGGATGTATAGAATACGGATTCTGGTGAGCCTCACGAAGAATATCATCTTTAACCTCTGATTTCTGGGGTACACATAGCCAGCCTCTGAAACGAACCGCACCACTCTCATCCACACTAAAATCTTGGGAACGACCCTCTGAGATCCTCTTCTGCACCTCCGAAAGGAGCCGATCGCGTTGCTGAGCCTCACGAACGCCCTCAGGAATGGCAGACTGGATGATCATTTGCGTCTCTGCCTGTGCAACTCCAGTGAAGCAGAAGGAGATGCCCATCCTCTCAAACTCTAAGATCAAGGACATCGCTGTCTGAGAAACTCCTGTCCTGCTCAAGGCATCCGCCACCACATTAGCTTTGCCAGGGTGACACTGGATTGTCAAATCATAATCTTTGATCAATTCCAACCACCTCCGCTGCCTCAAATTCAGCTCTCGCTGAGTGAATATATCACATTGTTCCCCATATAGATAATGCCTCTAAGATTTCAAGGAAAAAACAACCGTTGCCAACTCAAGATCGTGAGTATGATAGTTCTGCTCATGAGCCTTCAACTGTCTAGAAGCGTAAGCAATAACTTGGCCCTCTTGCAATAATACACATGTTAGTGATATGCCCTAGAGGCAACATGGAGATGTTGTATATATCACATACTATGTTTATGATACATTACTTTATTCCTTGGAATAGATATCATCATTATTGATCAATGAGTATGTGACTTATTCATGAGACTCTTAAATACTAAAATGTTGCTATTTCTAAATGATCCCTGATCGTATATCATATGAGGAACAAATATGATTCAAAGACAAAGATAAGTATATGTATTGATTGATGATCATGTCTCATGGATCATGGTATGGTGATACCAAATCAATAATATGGACATGTGTTAGTGAACATATGTTGGATAGACCTGCCATGAGACAACTGCGGAGATTCCATGTGTCATCGCTGGTCTCGAGTAGTGTTTATGTAGAATCCTTAGACTTGAGATCATCATGGTTCCCAACATGAGTAGTAGCTTATTTTGGGACTACTAAACACTACTCCGTAACTGGGTAGTCATAAAAGTAGTCTTCGGATTTGCCATGAAACATGTAGTGGGATGTGAATGATCAAGATAGAATTTGCCCCTCCTTATAGGAGAGATATCTCTGGGCCCCTCGATGTAATGGATTATGAAAGTGCATGGCCATGCCAAGGTGATTGAGGAGTCAATCACAAGTTTATAATCCATCACGGAATCGAGAGAGTGATTGAGCTATTAAGAGGATGACACAGGTCTCGCCTTGAGCTCAATCTATATTGTGAGGCAAAGGAATTCGTACATGAGAGAACATTACAGGTTCAGCCGATATGATCTTTACATATACTTTGGGGTTAATATGTCTTACTAGAGGCCGCTATTATATGGGTGACCGGAAAGGCGTTTCCGGGTCACGACCAAGTATACGTGAACCTACAGGGTCGCACGCTTAACGGGTTGGAACACTGATTCGAATATGATTTGGATATGGGCTCAATTCGGATAAAGATCCGAATAGACTCCTAATGGGCCTTGGTCCGCAAGGCCCACGTGAGGAGGTCTATATATATGGAGGCGAGGGGCTGAGGGGATTCGTCCCTGTTAACATCTAGCAAAACCCTAGCCGCCACCTCCCGAGCCAAACCCTAGCTGCTCACGAGTGCTAGTACACTCGCGATCGGCGTTCCGATACCGGACGTGTGGATACCGGTGGAGGCGCTGCTCGTTGCAGTGCTGATCGGCGTGCGTGGAGGAGACGATCTGTTCGGGACGATCGGCTACTTCCACTACTACCTCGACGCGCGTGATTGGATCGGTGTCCAATTCTTCTTCCGCTGCGCTGCGCGTCTAAGTGGTAACGATCCATGATCCTTCCTTAGCATGATATTCTTGGGTGCGCGGTAGAAAAGTTTTGTTTTCTGCTTCCGTAGCCTACGCGTATTCCTTTAACACAACCAAGACCAATCCGCGAAACATCTGCGTACACCTTGAAGCGCTTGCCATTCTTGGGCAAAAATAAGATAGGTGCATTCACCAGCTTGTTCTTTAGAGTCTGAAAGTCAGCCTCACAATCATCCGTCCACACAAAAGGAACCCCCTTTTGAGTGTGTCGGGTCATCGGCTTGGCGATGATGGAGAAATCCTGCACAAAGTGCCGATAATAACCGGCAAGACCAAGGAAACTCCGGATCTATGACACATTAGTTGGCCTCCGCCACTGCACCACCACAGCCACATTCTTCGGATCCACTGTAATACCATGCTGACTGATGGTATGACTAAGAAATCCCACCTCAGACAGCCATATGTCACATTTCTTTAGCTTCGCGTAATACTTATTCCTTTGATGGGCATCCAGAACCAAGCTAAGGTGTAACTCGTGATCCTCCTCAATCTTACTGCTGAGAACTCCTTTCGATGGAGCTGAACTGCCATGGCTTAACCGTGGCATGGTACTGCTGAGAACTCCCTTCGGTGGAGCTGGACTGCCTCGAACGACCATGGTAGGGCTGGTGATGGTGGCTCTTTGCCTTCTTGTGTGTAGGGCCACAGAAAGGCCCTTCCTCTCGCTCTGGCCTCGAGACTGATCTCCTCCAGAGGCCTTGTGGATGTCCTCTGTGTACGCCTACTGCATCTCAATCCCCATAGCCTGCTCCACCAGGGTACGAAAGTCCGTGATCGAAAAAGCACCCAGCAAGTGGCGGATCGAAGGCTCAAGTCCCTAACGAAACTGCCTGGCCTTCTTCGCATCGTCCCGAGCCACATGTGGTACAAAGCGGACTATCTGGTTGAAGCCCGCCTCATACTCTGCCACCGACTACTTGTCTTGAGTGTACTTGCTCAGGTCGATTTTCATCTTGTCCAGAAAGGTCTCGGGGTAGAACCTCCTCTCGAACTGCCAGACAAACTCCACCCACGACAGCGATCCATGTGCAGCTGTGCGAGCAGAATGCACCGCCTTCCACCAGATCTATGCCTCTCCCTTCAAAAGTTGCGCCAAGTAGCGCACGCGATAGGAGACAGACACCTCTAATGCCTCCATCTTGTCCTCCACATAGGACAGCCAGTTAGTGGCCTGAACAGGAGTGGCCACCCCATGTGTCTAGCCTCAACTCTACCCACTCACGAAGCGAGATGCCGCTAACCGCTCTAGCTGCCGTAACCTCAGGCACTAGAGCAGTACCAGCACCAAGGGGTGACTGCCCCTGCTTCAACGCCCTCAGCTCTTGCTGCATGGCCCTCACAGCGGCCAATAGCTCCTCCTGCTTACCACCCGCTGGTTGAGTAACCTCAGCCTCCTCAACCACCGGCTGCGCTACAGGCGTAGCTACACGGCCACGACCACTACCCTTAGGTGACATTCTTGTAGCCACTACAACCCACAATCAAGAAAACACATCATCATCAAGCAAGTAAGGCACAAGCTATAATTCAAGAATTAACCAAGGTATATGCAAGATATGCAAACCCTTCCACATCCTACATGTGCAAGTGTGTCAATTTTTCTCATTTCTTCTAGAATCTAAAGTCTAGGCTCTGATACCAACTATAACACTCTAGGACCCACATTACCCTGAGATACCACCAAACCACTCCACATCTAGCCAAATTACAAGATAAAATATACGGGCAACAAATTTTAAAACAAGATAAGCTAAGCGGAAGCATAACAAGACAAAAGGTAAAAATTAAATAAGAATAACAACTGACAATTTAACCAAGGAAAAACAGTTCCCAATCTAGCATTATTAATTTGAATTAACCATCAACGAGGTAGATAAATATTTAGCTAGAGTCTTCTTAATTTATTACAATATGAATCATAGAATGAAGTGCATTTATGTTGTGCCGCTCTACCCTTCCCATGCATGTTCAAGAATCACCTGTAAGGGGGAAAAAACAATGGTGAGATAAAAATCTCAGTAAGCAAACTGATCAACAAGTTAATTAAACTACACATGTTTAATCATCAACATTTCATTACCACAATGACCACAACTAAATCCTCTACCACAATTATCAATCCACCGATGATTCCCACGAGTCAAACCTCAAAGATTTCAGCAAATAACATATGTATGTAGTTATTCTATCCACAAGTAAATGCAAGTGCATGCATATGATCCACTACACCCTTACCCAATAAGGTAAAAGTGTGCATCATACTACGGCAATGTACGATGCTGTACCGATATGGTCGCGACGATGTTCGACGATATTCACAATGCAGATTGACATGTCATGATATTAATGATATGATTCTCATGATTCACAATAATATAACCGCAAAGATCAACAATATATTTATCAAGTAATCTACCTCATCATCCACATATGTTACATCAAGAACACCACCACTAACCATAAGTAATCCCTCAAGGTATAAAAAAATGATTCTTAAATTGCTATTACATAGATCACATTAACAAATCATGTAGCAATGGCAAGCATCTCAGATTAAGAGAAATATTTAACGTGAAGGTAGTATGATTAACGAGTTAATCAGTAGCACATCCGCTACATTTACTTGCCTCTACCGTTGAAGTGAAGCGATCATGCGCGGTCAGGAGCGAAGCCACCTGTCCAAAATTACCTCTCAGCACACAACTATAGCAAGGTGATTGCGACTTAAGAAAATAAAGACGCCGCTAAACCCCAAATCTGACAGTAATCTCTTCGCTCGTCGATCCCTCACCCAGCCCACTGCGGTAGCACTGCTTAATATTTTTTGTATCTTTAAAACTACTAAGCCATTTATAGAAAATGATATATTTCTGAAAACTACACTGAAATGTCTTCAATTTTCAAGTAGACCACTAAATTTCATTTTGCTGCTAACATGGTGTAATTTAATGCGCAAAACAGAGAACATACTCTATTTCGGCAATCTGGCCAGTCACCTTCTAACACACACCACCTTTTGTACAAAGCTCTAAAATTCATGATTTTTATACAGTAGTTAGACTACAGAATTCCCTACAACTTTCATAATTGTGGCAAAAATCATAAAAATCATCTACTACTCTGAAACTACACCCGAACAGAAATCTATCTCAGTCTGCACCTCTACCAAACAGCAAAGTTCCTGACTCTATTGCGCCCAAACCCTGCAGCCAAAAATTCTGGAAACAATACAGAAAATAGATCTCCCCATCCTCTACAACTTTCCTTTTGGCCAGATTCGCAGGAAATATCATTTCAAAGCCCTAATCTCTGCAAACAGCTGCGCTGCACAAATCTGTCTACGCATAGACAATAGAAAATCACTAATCGGTTAATTAATTTGTTAATCCCCTTATAATCCCGTATTAACAACCCTAATTACTCTACAAATAGAAGGATTTGAGATGGAGAAAAGTTACCTAGGTGATCCCTTGAGATCACCCCTCTTCTCTTCTCCTCTTCCTCTTCCTCTTCCTCCCTTCCTTCTCTTCTTCTTCCCTTCTTCTTGCTTTCTCCATTGCACCAATGGATAGGGCAGCAATGGGGGGTGATGGGGGTGCAAGGAGGGGTCGGTGGGGGTGGCATCCAGGCGGAAAAAGGGGGAGGGGAGGCGCCCAAGGGGTTAAATATGGGGGCCTAGGGTTAAGGGGGGTGCGGCCACCACTTCGGCTGGTTGGCCCAAGTGGCAAGCTCATCCCTCCATACAGCCCAAAAACGGAATTTTTATTTATTTAATTCAATTTTTTATTTTGCACTATTCCAAAAAAATTTTATTTTACCTCCCACGATTTATCGAAAACTGGGCGACTCCGCAATTACGCTAAACCTTCCTCGGGACGCCGTAACGACGTTCATGCATTACATGTGGTGGGGTGCCACGTGTCTTAGGGAGACTGCCAGGGTTGACCTTCTGAGTGTCAAACCTCCTCTTCCTGTTCTCAATCTCCACGTGCTTGCCTTCCTGATGGATGGCCTTGCTGACGAGCTGGTGAAAATTGGTGTTGTCATTGGAGATCAACTGCACCACTATGTTGTCATTGAGGTGCTCTAGAAAGCTCTCTTGCTTGGCCCCTTCGGTGGCCACACCCTCAAGAGCGTACCATGCCGATGATTGAACTTTTGGAGATGCTCATTCACGGTATGCCTTCCCTAGCGTAGAGCCTTGAACTCCTTCTTCAAGGTAATGGTACCAGCAGGGATGTGGCCCTTGCAAAAGTTGCTCACAAACTTGTGCCATGTGATAGCATGTGCATTGGCATGAGCAATGGTGAATGTATCCCACCACTTGGAAGCAGGACCGCTCAGGCGATGGGAAGCAAATAGGACTTGCTCCCCACCGCTGCACTGAATGATGTCTACTTCTTCCAGATGGCCTAAAGCCAATTGTCTGCGCCCATTGGGTCTAAACTACTACTGAAGGTTGGTGGATGCATTCTCAAGAATTCCAACAACCGAGATTGAGGGGCTTGAGCTGGTGGGGGTAGAGCAGTCTGAGTAGGGTTGCTAACAATCTGAACCAATAACTAAATAAGTTGATTTTGGTTGGCCATCATCTGGGCCAAGTCAGGTCCATTCACTAGTGATGGTGGAGTGTTCTCATGGTTGTTGGTGTTGCCATTGGTGCCATTGCCATTATTCTTGGTGTTCATCATCTGCTTGTTGCTTCTCAAGGATTAGAGGAAGACTGAAAGAGACTAAGAGGAGTTTGTATGCTGATCCCAAAACAAACACAAGAAAAACTTTCAAACAAAAGAGCAACTTAGCAAAAAGCAACCTTTCTTAATATTTGTATCTTAATTAGGCTTGAGGCTATTGACAAGGAAATAATAGCTCACAAGTAACATTTATTTATTCTAATGGCCCAAATCTAAGGTATTTTATGGGGCTGGTTTGAACTGAGCTAGGTACTTCTTCTTGTCATCGGTGCGACGTCTCTTGGGTGACAACTCATAATTGGCTCCAATGACTGAGGAGCAATCATCGATGGCTCATAGTTTGGCAAGCTCTTCTTCCACCTGATGAAGCTTGTAAGTGGCGAAGCTTAGCTCATCCAAGGTCACCTGGTACATGTAGTCCAGGGCCTAGGTGAACTCCACCTACTGTACGAGCCAAGGGTTATCCTCTGCCTCCGTGGATGCAAAGGTGCTGCTGGATCTCATGGGGTATTTGCTGGGGACATATCGAAAGTCGTTGTCTTTGAGCTCTATGAAATATATGTCCCTTAGCTTGCGTATGGCTCCCCGAGAGGCATCCTAGATACCGGTGAAGAAGGTGTCGCATCTCTGAGGAGCGTCAAAGATGTGGAAGGCTACCTCGTCTCCAATGTTGGCATAGATCAACACCTCGACATGCCAGTTTTCATACTTCCTGATGTCTGTTGGCATCCCTAGTAGACGGGGCGGGTCTTAAAGCCTATCTCTTGTAGAAGACTCCAAAGACACTTAGCTAGGTGACCGACGCATATACCATTAGTGATTGGGTAGAGGTGTCGGCCATCTACAAGTTTTTGAAAAGAAAAGAGTTAGAAAATGACCTTCAAGGAAGAAAAATAGTTAAGGAAGGGCAAAACAGTGACAAGTGTTTTACGAGAAGTTTTGAAATCATATAGTTTATAAACTATGTCCTTAGGGTGAACCAGTTTTATTCTACCTACAGTCATGTCCTAGAGTCATCGCAACTCTAATACTATCTCTGTCGGACCCTAGAGTGATGACTCTAGATCCTCTATGTAAATCACACTAGTCTAGGATCAACTAATACACACAGTGGTAACATGGATAAATATCAAGCACAAATGACCAACTTTATTAAATAAAAGAGTATAGTCTTATGATAAAAGTTTACATCAAAGCCCATTGGCAATAATAAAGGAAAAATTATGGAAGCAAAATGATAAAAGCAAAGCCCAAGCATGCCCACAGGAAGATGACAGTAAGACGTGGCCTACTCGTCCTAATCCTCACTGTAGTCGAAGTTGTCCTACTCTGAGATGACAATAGCAAGGGTGAATATAAACTTGTACTTAACAAGCTAACAGAAAAATACAATATAATGATAAAAGCAACAAAGGAAGGCGTATATGGTTATTTGAGCAAAACATCATTTAATGAAATACAATAAATAGATTAAAATTAATGACTTTTACTATAAGTAAAGCATGTAATTTAACATAGTAATATCGTTAGTGCAGGCACCGACCTAGCACTAATCTAACAGCAGATATCCCACTCGAAACATCTTTCTCCAAAAAGATACCACATTTTTAACTAAAACCATTTTAAGAAACAACAAGTCTAATCCATAAAAAACTTTACTCAACATGCCCATGACCGTAGGCACGGCTATCCAGGATAGTTTATCATTCACTCTGTAGAGGTTGCACAGCTTTACCCACAAGATATGATTAACTCATTGCGTCGGCCATATTATAGCAAGACTCAGGTTGAGATCCGCTAATTAGTCTACTAGGACAGTCTCATACCAGTCTTATAGTAGTATAATTTGACTTTGTAGTAGTAGCTCACAGACAAGTCCTTAATTAACATAAGCTCTAACCACATCCCCCTCGTACCTAGTATCCACGTTGAGCCACCAAGCCACAACGTATACTAGTGAGCACCCACTATCTATGCATGGCCTAAGTCTAAACTAAGTTTTATATTTTATTTTGAAATATTCCATAGACTTTCTTGACTCACCGAAGTTAAGAATACTTTTGAAAATTTTATAATTTCATGTGAAAATGTTATCCCAAGCTAAAGTTATAACTATGTAGGTCTAAACATTGGCTACAAAAATTATCTAGTTATACTAGTGTACTAACTAGAGTTTAATCTAAGGTGATAAGGTACAAGAATTTGCAATGTCCAGGGAGTTGTAACAAATGGGTATTAACTAAAGTAAAACTAAATTTAAAATACAGGTTATAAAAATTAAGAATGCAATATAATTTAAAAACAATATAAGTTTATTTGTAAACTAGGATCAATATGGTCAAGGATATGTGAATTTCCTTGCTCTGAAGTTTGATGTGAATCATCATTGTAAAATTAACCGGAATCGTTGTAGTCTACACATGAAAATAACTCTGTAAATTCAAATAAAATTCAAATGAACTCCCAAATTTGAAAACAATGTAGATTTGCATAGATCTTGATTTTAGATGAATTTAGAAATTTTAATGGGCACAATTGGAGTTAGAATGATGAAGAATGTGCATCTGGAAGTTTAAAATCCTAAATAAAAGAAAAATCTAAAATTTCTACAATTATTTTTCTGAAGAAAAGGTATTTATGATGTCAGTAGAGAATTAATGGAATTATTTTTCTAAAAGAAAATCAAAATTATGACATCAGCAAGGAATTTAATTTTCTGCCGAATTAAATTTCTAAAGGAAAATTTGGATTATGACGTCATGTTGACATCTACCCTACACATGGCAGGTGACGCGGCTATTTTTGCTAATGTGTCTAATACGTGGCACTGATGTGGCCAGTGGGTGGCTTGGTGCTGACATGGCATGCCACGTGGTTGCCATGTGGTGGCCACATGGACCTGTGCCACAAGGTGACATGCCACGTGGTTGCCACATGAGCATGCAGTATGAGCTTGCGGCCAAGGTGAGGCGTGCTTCCATGTGGTGGTGTGGCACTAAGGTGGGCCACCATGTGGCGTCAAATGGCGGCCACCTTGGCGATGCTGTCTAACATGTACTTGCCAATGGGAGGTAACGCATGGGAACCTAGGGTTGCCGGCACTACAGCGCATGGCGACAGCCAGCGATGCATGAAATATGAAGATAAGAGTGAGGGGGTTCATTCTATACCTCACACGGCACTAGGCAAGCAAAGGAGGCGGCTGGTGACGAGGTGGAGCGACGGCGTAGCTCGAGCGTCGGTGGTGACGAGGTTCCGGAGGGGTTGGAGCATGGCCAAGGGGCGGTCGATCGATCTCAAGGAAGACTGGAGCGGCCAAATTAGCTCACTGTGGCTTGGCCGGCTCATGGAGGAGGGAGGTCTTTGGCACGGGGTCCTCGGCGCAGGTAGGGAGGGATGGGAGGTGGTGCTGAGATGGTTGAGGTGAGGGGGTGTCGAAGGGCCCTAGATATATTGCCAAGGAGGGGACATGAGGAGGGATTTCTTGTCGGGATTCAAGGCCAGTCGAAGGAAAGGGGAAGGGATTCGGTTGTAGAATTGGCGATGGGATTTCCTTTTGGTGGGCGGCGGAAAACAGCAAGGGGAGGGGACTCGGTGGCAGAATTAGCGGTGGGGATAGCAGCGCTGCGTGGAGAAGGAAGGCGGGCAAGAGGAAGAAGGAAAGGGAAGGTGCGGGCATTGACAGGCGGACCTGGTCGGCCGGGAGAGAAAAAGGGAAGGAGACAGACAGTATGATGGGGTCGGTGTAGGACGTGGCCGCATCTGCGTCACCCATGCATCGGTCAGAGGGGGCCGCTGGGTGGGGAGCAGCAGGATGGTTCAGGCGGTGACGTGGGCGCATCCTCGATGCCTACGTGTTGCCCAGAGAGGTGGGCGCAAGAAGGTTTGAATTTTAATTTTTGATTTTGTTTTTCAGAAAACCCAAGAAGTCCAAATAAAGGCTAGATAATTGCTGAAAGTTACAAATAAATCTCAGAAAATTCGTAAAATTTAGAAAAAGGCAAGGAACACAAATAAAATAGTTTTAGCTTGATTTGATCACAGTTACACAATAAATTTAATAACTTACTCTGTAGGCTTAAATTAAAGATTTTAGAAAAAGTTATTTTTAAATCCAGGAAAATCAAATTAAATTAAATAAATAAAAAGCCAAATTTCTAGGATATTACAATAACATAAACCATGCATTTGTGTAAAGCATAAATTGGAAATTGTAACGACATGATATGAGTGGTAAATGAAAACAAATACAAAATGTACCACTAAGTTCTAACAATGGGTAGTTTGCTCCGACGCATCTTCATATTTTGGAAATGTCACAAAATGCTATCATCTCTAATAGTTGCAAATATGTCTCGTTCAATATAGCATACCATGTTGTCTTTCATACATTCATCATTCATTTTATTTCTCAACTGAATCTTAATAATATTCATAACGAAAAACGCTCGTTCAACTGTTGCTGTTGCCACGGCAAAGTCAAGGCAAGTTCAAAGAGGCGATACACCAAAGGGTAACACGTGTGCCTATCAATTTGAACTATCTTCACAACAAGATCTCCAAGGTCATTGCAAGTTGAGAAGTCAGTACCATCTCTCACATAAACAATGAATATATCAAGTTGGTCCCTTAGGACTACACAATCATATTCCGAGTAGTCAGTATAATATATCTTGGCAAGTTGGATTAGTTTGTCCACATCGAAGTTGGCAAAAGAATTTTTGGGTCAAGACAAGCAATACATCTCCACAACTGAGTTGATCTTTAAGAAAAATGATTGTTTAACTCAACAAGAATCTGGTCAATCACCACATTGAAAATTCTATGATGAAAAAGATGGTAGTAACACCACATTGAAAATTCTATAATGAAAAAGATGGTAGTAACTCACCTTGAACGACCTCTAATTTGTACTATATCTTCCATGTTTGGCACAATTATATTCCTTTTAGAACAAAAACTCTTTACCTCTTTGAAAATATCATCCCAACCATTCATCCTCATGTGATTCATATTCTTTAACATAGATCAAATCAATCCTACACCACAAACAATATTCTGGTTTTTCTTTTGCAAGCATTGTGATAATTCTTGGGTCTTCCCCAACACTATGATCATAAGATGCAATATAAGTACAAATTTGAAACTCTCTATTTTTTCTATTAAACCCGATGCCTGTGTTTTCTTTTCTGCATTCTCTGCATCTTCACTAATATTGTCCAATACCTCAAGTACAGAGGTCCACATTAGTTGAAGACGAGCCAAAGTTTTATGGTGTGTGCCCTATCGAGTATCACCAGGCCTAGCAAGATTAGTTTGTTGGTTTTTTCCTCTTCCAGAAAAATTTCACCTCTCTCTAATTATCCCACTAATTTGTCATGGTGATCTTGGAGAACTTGATCTCTTCTCATGTACAAAGCACTAATAGTGTTAATAATCAAAGTGGTATAGTTAAAGAAATCCAAGACGGAACTACAATTGATGGGTGAAGCAATGGATGTAAAAACATATGGGTTTTCATCCAATATATGTCTTTGCAACCCATGAAATTGCCCTCTCATGTTTGAGTCCCTATCGTATCCTTACCCTCACAATCTAGAAATAGATAAATCATGAGTTCCAAACATAGCATCCAAATCTACCTTAAGTGAAGATGATGTAGTATCGGTAACATGCTTAACTCCAAGGAACCTCTCAATCACATGCCCTTGGTCATTGACATACCTACACAACAACAAAAAAATAGTTATTGACAATTGATCACAGAATTAATCTGAAATATGAAAAAATAAATGTAGCTATGTGATGAGGACATTACTCCTTCGGATGCAACCGCTGACCCTCCAACCGTTGTGAAGGTCCAATGACCCGAGCTCGCATGCGACAATTAAATCTAGAGGTGAGCTCGTTCTTAAGCGATCCTTTTTATAGTTTTGAGAATAGATTGCTACCTAATGATGTTATCTTGCTTAGGAACATTGGAGAGGGTCATGAAGTACATGGAGAGAGGTGTGGAGGCGGAGAAGACCAGCAAGGACGTCCAAGTCAAGCCGGAGGCCCAGTCCAACTCGAGTTCGCGTCTGCCTCGGCCTTCAGGATCAGCCTGCAGTAAAATGGACGCCCAAGACGCATACGGACTCCGTTTTGGACGTTCCACATATGTATGGAAAGCTAAGAAGGAGACCTTTCCAATGGCTCTAGTCCCATATCAAAATTCCTTCTCAGTCAACGGGAATCATCAAAACAAGTGGACATTCAGAATCTATCAGGGTGCTGCGCCACCGTATTTTGGGCCGTTCGGCTTTGTATCGTGTTGGAGCCCATTAGGGCGCATCCAGGGGTTTTGCACGCCCCTCACTCCTTTATATGCAGCCGCCACCCCCACCATTAGGGTTGGGTTTTGCTTAGATTAATTCTGTCTTGAACAGTTTCGCCGTTCATCGGTTTGTGAGACCCCAATTTTCGAGTGCTAAATCAATACATCTGCAATTGCGTTGTGTTCTTCCTTGTTCTTGCTTGTGTTCTTCGATTCACAGGCGAGGATTAGCCTTCTTGACGAGGTCAACCGGCTGTGCACGGTTGATAACCTGAGGAGACGTGGTGCTGCGATTGCGGGGTTCGAGACGTGTTGTTCGGAAGCCGGATCGATTTGTGTCGCGTCTCCACCAAATCGAACTTATCCAGAACCTGTTGGAAGGTCGGGACCCCGTTCCCATCACTATGAACCTCAAAATCACAGCCATTTGCTCCTTTATTGATGAATCACGACACTCATGAACAAGCACTACAAAATAATGGTCTCTCATATCATAAATTATAGCATCCCTTGTCTTCTCTGCACAAGCCCTCACTAAATCCTTTTGTATCTTTGGGCAAGTCATTTGATTATTCCCAAGAGCATTGTCACCAATCACACCTATAGCTTTTGAATCCTTCTCTATGTAACCATTGTAGCAGCTCTAGAAAACTCCCCCTATTGCTTGAGCTTGATGACTCATTATATCCACAAAACACGAGAGCTTGGAAAAGAAGAAATCCTACAGCACTTGAAACAATAGTCAAGTATTGCTCCTCCTTATCTGTACTTTTCTCAGACCACACATAAGCCACACTTTGTCTCTGATTTTCCAAATCTGCAGCAAGCTTCCTTGCTTTGTTGTGAATACTATTAACTCTCCTATCATTGAAATGTTCTAGTGCCCTCTTCCAATTACCATACCTATTTTGGTGAATACGTCATTACCAAAGTTATCAGTCCTTGGTGGCTTGAAGAGGTAATAAAAAAGTAATAAATTGCATCTTTATGCACACTGTACTCTAGCCAATCAAATTTGGTTAACCATGAATTTACAAATGCCCTTGTCTGAGACCCATACTCCTTGTGTGGAAAATCATGGTCAATTGGTTTACGTGAACCTATAGCCAGAAATGCTCTCCTAGCATCATCTCTAATATTAGGATCGAACTCTTCAATTGGCTTTTGAAGCCCCGGATCAGCCACAATACCATCCGTATTAAGCTCCATATGTGGTTTTTTTGCTCAATGCTGCTATCCTCAGCTGGTAAACTTTTCTTAAAGACATCTTTCAGATAATATCTGTCCATCTACCAACAATCCTAACAAATGGTGACATACAATTCTAATTAGTAATATTAAACTATTGAAGGAGCATGACAAAGCCATATAACTACTTTCTTTTGACAACTTCGTATGGACCTTTAGAAGGAACATGAGATGAGTAAAATGGTTAAAAGGATGTAGTTTTAAATGACAAACCCTAGACCATCAGGGGTCAATTTCCACCTTCCAGCAGCAAGAATTCTAGAGCAGTTGATGCACATATTGCAAAGAATTCTAGAGTGATAAAGATTCAATCAACAATTCACTGTAATGCATGTCGATTAGGACAGCATTCAAACTAAATTGTTAGTACCATGTTGACATCTAAATTAAGTACAAACTTTAGTTGAGATGCACGGTTACTTTCACTGAACTGCAATTGATTGGTAATGCAGAGACAACTCACAGCACCAATGAAACTCAGTTACGATATAAAACCTATTCTGAATCTTTGTAGAGGCCGGATTAATTTTTCCATAATGCAAACATGCCACTATCAATTACACTATTCTTCCTTATGCTCAGATTGCAAAGAATTCTTTCAAAGACTCAAAAGTGTCATACCAAGTTAAGCGTCTAAGACCGATGATGGGAAGAGTTGGGATGCTAGCCGGGCGGGGCAGCATTGGGGTTGCCGGAGCTGGGCTACAGGGTGCAGGGCATCAGGGGCCAGACTACGGATAACCGACAGAACACTGGAGCCCGGAAGTGTAACATCCTGATTTTCTGGGATTTTTAAAACCCTGTTTTTAAAAATTAATTTCTAGAAGTTTTCTGAATTTTAATCAAGCTTAAATTAAATTTCCAAAATTTTAAAGGATTTGATATGATTAAACTAAACATCAACATAAGTTGAAAATAATGTATTTGAGTTCCTTGTGTCACAAGGATTTTTTTGGTATTTTTGGTGAATTTTTGGGATTTATTTGCTATTTTCTAGAACTCTTGTGATTTTATCTGGATTAAAAATCCCTAAAAGCCCTCAGGCCGAATCTTCATTTGGCCCACCTCTCTCTCGGCCCACCTAGGCCTGCGCGTGCTCCCGCCACCCTTCCCCACCCGCTCACTCGCGCGCCAGCCGCCCAATGCCACCCCTTTGACGCGCGTCGCCCATCCGGCCCCGTAGCCCGCGCCGCCCCCGCCTTCCTCCGCCTTGCACTGTCCCGCGCAGCCCGATCTGGTCTCCTACCACGCAGCCGCTATTCGTGCATCCCTCGCTGTGGTGCCCTAACCCTAGCGTGCGCCACCGGCCGCATCCGCTCTTGGCCGCTCGATCACCTCGCCCGCTACGTGGCATCATCCCCGTCGCCCGCTTCTGCGCTCGCCCGTGCAAACCCTAGCACCGGAGCCGCCCCACTGCCCGATTCCCTTGCATGCCACGTGGTAGTCATCCACCGAGTCCGCCCACGCTGACTCGCCCTCGCCCCATTCGCTCCGCGCCCGCTCGCCCGTGACCGTCCGATGAAGCTCTGGAGCCATGTGTCGGCCGCCCACGCGTTCGTCTCCAATGCGGATTCCCCGCGACGAGTCCGTCTCCGCCCCGCTTCCGCCTCCGTTCGTGCACTTTTAAACCTCGCCACCGCCTTGGTTCGCGTACCCTATCCACCGCCGCCACCCTCGGTTCTTGCACTCCTCCGCCGTCACTGCCACCAGCCGTGCGCTGCCGCCCTGACGTCTGTACCACTGTCGGAGTCCTCGAGCGCCACCGCCTGCCTCGCCTCCTCCCTCCGTGCGCCGCTGGACATCATCGCCGTCGCCGGAGTCCCTGCGCCCAAGCGCCACCGGTCGCGCTCGTTCCTCGCTACCAGAGACCCCGCCGCCGTTCTCGTTGCCGGAGACTCCGCTGCCGTCCCTGTCACCGGTGAGCGCCGCCGCCTCCTGTGCCCTCCCCGCTGCACGCCAAACCCCTCCATCGCCCCGACCATTGCTCGCCCCCGCTCCGCCCGTGCCTCTGTCCGCGTCCCGCCTCGGTCGCCCCGCCCGTGTCCGCACCCACGCAACGCTTCGCGCGGCGCGCCCGTGCCACGCATCGTTCATCCCGCAGCCGGCCGCCCAATCCCACCCGTCCATCCAGATCTGAACCGGCGGACCAGATAATTCCACGCGGCACCCCCTCCACCGTCGGATCGAGCCGCCGTCGCCTCACCTGACCGAGCCACGTTAGCCTGGCCACCTCAGCCCACCACATCAGCCCTAGGCCACGTGTCCCACCACGTCATCTGCCACGTCAGCCAAAACCCGACACCCAGTGCCACATGTCGCCACGTCAACTGCCACGTCAGCCCTAGCCACGTGTCAGCACCATATGCTGCCACGTCAACCCTAGGCCGCCATGTCAGCACCGCACTCCCCGCGCGCACTGTTTCGTGGACTGGGTCCACCGTGAGCTTAGTCTTTCGTGCACCGGGTCCACAGCACAGTAGGATTTCTGATTTTTCAGGATTATCTTTAGATTAATTTTTCAGAGAGCCCATTCTCCATTGTCCTAGCTCCGATTGACCCCGTTCTTTTTTCTAAATTCATCTAAAATTGAGCTCTAGCTTTTGGTTCTGGTTTCATAAATTTTGGAGTTTATTTGCTTATCATTTTATGTATTTTTCTTATTTCAGTCATTTTCTCTTTCGTTAGATTCGGATTCCGGAGGAGCAGGATCTACGCCTGAAGACCAAGAGTACCTTGCTGAGCATAACCAAGGCAAGTCGTGTCATTTGACCATGTTGAACCCAGTTTGCAATCTATTATTTAATTATTTTGTTTTAAATTACATTGCATCGCTATTTCATATAAACCTTTGTATTGGTAGTTATTGCCCCAACTGTCTACCTTCCTCCTTGATAACTTTGAACACCATGATGCCCTTGTCACTATAGGATTGGGTAATTTAATAGTGATGCTATGTTAATTATCACATGGATTGGTACGATAGAATGCTTAACTTTGCTTATAGTTACGAAGGGTTTCATCATCATATGTGAATTATTAATTTGACTTAATGATATATGGAACTGTGGTTGGTGCCACGTTTATTAAAATTTGTGCCATGGCATTAGTGTGTCATTTGCGTGGTTATACAAACTGGTTTTGCACTCGGGCAAGTGATCGTGCAGTAAAGGGGGAAGTGTGGGAGCACTTCGAGGGATGTGGAAGTCTCGCCTGGGTACTGTTAAGGACTTAACTTTGTGCGCCATTGATCTGAGTCTTACCGTGCAAACCACATGTCTAGTATGGGATGGACCTGGCTGATTAATTGGGATGTTTTAATTTCAATCTCGCCATTGTGATGAACATGGTTGCTGATTTCCATGAGGCGCAAGGGGGGTGTGATGCAAAACCCTAGCGGGCGGGATTGGGTTAGAACTGAACTTTGTAAAGGCCTTGTTGTGATCATCTTTAACATGAGGATTATCACATCGTGTGGGTACAGTTGTGCAACCTCTGCAGAGTGTAAAAATTTTCGAATAGCCACGTCCTCGGTCATGGACAATGCTCGGTGATTTCACACGAGATATAGTTATTTCTGGAAACTTGTGGATTGTGGTTAGACAGTGAATGGTTAATTCACTATTGGTTCAGCTTATGGATGGGAGGTCCATAAGTGGTTGGTTTAGCTTATGGATAGAAGGTTCATAAGTGGTTTATTTCAAATCCTTTGATTACTTATTCATTATTGTTTTATTTAAATTGCGCTTTCAATCTATTTATTGTATTTACCTTCAAATATTGTTTCATGCAAAAGAACCATTCAGCCTTTCATTGGTAAGCCTTGCATACTATATTGCATTCATTTGTTACAAACGTCTTGCTGAGTACCAATATACTCACGGATTTACACCCAATGTTGCTCAGTTGAGGAAGAGGAGTATCACCAGCAAGAGGTTCCAGAAGGAGGCTTGTTGTGGTTACAGACCAAACAGAGAGAGAGTATAGTGGTGGAGAGTTAGTGAACGAATGACCTCTTGGGCCTTTTCCAAGACTCGATATCATGTATATATATACATGTACCTCGTAGGGAGTGTCTTTACAACCGTAGCTTCCCATTGAAGTCTTCCTTATTACATAGTTCTCAAACAGGCTAGCTGGGTTTAGGTGGGGGCCACCCCTACAACAAGGCTACTTCGACGACTTCACGGATTAGGCTTCGTTCTGTCGATTGGCCGCTACGCTTTATTTTGGATTTCCGCTGCTGGGTTTTATTAAGCCCTTCGGGCTAGTCTATTGTAAGTTTGACCATAAGGTCGTACCTTTTGAGATTTATTGATATTTGAGCTTTTCCTTTATTTTAGCGTGTATATGGTTGTGATGACATCTATATTTGACTGTGTGCACTAGCGTGATCCTGAGACTAGTGCAGTATACACAGAGTTCGGATTTGCATATTCAGGTCTCGACAAGAAGGGCAAAGGGTGGAGCTGCGCGTGCATAGCCGATGCTAGCGGCGACTGGGGGTGGCACGCCATAGCGAAGGGTGGAGTCGAGCATGACTGGAGTTGGCAACAGCTAGGGACGGCGTGCGGGCTAGTGCAAGTAGCGTCACGCCGTGGCAGAGCCGTGGAGGGAGGAGCCGAGCATGGCCAGAGCTGGAGGCAGCGCAGTAGTGTCGACGGTGGACTCGGGTAGGGCGGTCACCAATCTGGGCGTCGAGCAGCGACGACTGGGAGACACCGAGAGATGAGAGTGTGGGTTGCTAGGCCATGACAGGGGTGGGGCATTACAAGTTTGCGCATGGGCTAGGGGGCTGTTGGGCTATGCCGGCTACTATTTAGCCCATATGAACAATAAATGTGCATTGAGTTAGCTAGGCTAGGACCCGAGCTAGAGCCCCCCAGCTTGGGCCCTAGGTCTGCCCCTAACATCCAACAACAACACCTTCAAAATGTTAAGATGCAGTTTGTGGGGCTAACTAGGAAGCAAGTGACATCGTCCATTCCTTTTTGTCTCTCATATATGTCGGATAAGTTTAACTCTGAGGCAGAGCTCATACAATGTGAGTTCGATACGTCTCTCAAATGAGAGTTGCACACCCTTGTCATACAAAGCTGCGGATCTTATTTGGCCAATCTATCACTTTTGAGACAAACAAGAATATGCCCTTGTTCACACATAGCTGCTGCACTTATTTGGAGTGTATGCACTATGCTCCTGTGTCATCTAGATGGGCCATTGCTAATTCTTCGGCCTACATGCACTACTGCTGGCCTTTCTGAAATTGTATTCACTACTACAGAAAGGGTCATCACAGACGGTTCAAAACCGTCATCACAGAGAGTTTCCAAACTGTTTGAATTTATATATCAGTGATAATAGGTGGTTATCATAGACGGCTCCCAAACCGTCTGAGATAGGTAAAAACACAGACGATTTTTCATACAACCGTCTACAATATGTCGGTATCACAGACTCATGCCTGCTATTGCACGAGTTCCTGGGCTTCTGCTGGGATCTCGAACGACTCTGTTATTTTCACCCACAGCTGATTTTTCTGAACCTTTGTCAAATCTTTCTATCTTACTATGATGATGAGGACCTGTTACCTTCCAATTATCCCGCATGTAGTCTGGAATGCTGCTACTGCTTTCTTCGGTTGCAGAGGGACCCCATTCGGGGAGACCACCATGATGGTCATTCAGCCATCTGACCTTTTCGATACTCCTCTGCCATACTTAGTTACCCTGGTTATTGGAGATTCAGACCCATTTGGTGACATCAATGGCGACGGCGATGACTATATGGACGTCATCTCTCTTACAAGAAAAAACTAATTACAGTGTGCTATGAGCGTGTAATTTACTTTATGCCCTTTGAAGATCTATAATCGGCCTTGTACTCAGCCAATATAGGCATAAGCATATATTTAGATTTAATTCCAGTATAATTAAATATTATCAAAGCACATTTTCAGCAGTACATAAATGACAAAAATTGCATATAAACTGTAATTCTATCATATCATTAAAAGCATAATTAAATATCAGATTTTCTACCTATTCGTATTGGTCCAAATGTTAGCTTCTAGCCAAGCAGACAATCCCGATCGGAAGGTTCTGTGACGTCGTCTTGTTTGGACTGCTTCGAACTCCCTCCTCACGATGGCTATCGAATGATTTCGATCTATCCGATTACGTTTGTACTGGTCCGAACGTTACACCTCAGCCATTCCAGACGATCCGATCATTCAGATTGAGTTCAATCGAAGGCACTTCTTCCATCCCAAATGGAGATTGCGGTGGCTACAAGATAATGCAAAAACACTAAGTTTTGCTGTGTGCAAACTGCCACACTTTTTCATTGTCTTTCTCTTCTATTTATATACAAGATTACATATTTTGAACAGGTTTACTAAACCGAATAGGAAACATAAACGGAGTTCTTCCTAAACTCTACTAATACCGAATTCAAAAGCGTATACTAAAGAATTCTATCTGGACTTCCTCCTCAGTTCTAGCTTGGAATCGAACCTTCCCAAGTGCTTTTGTGAGTCCATCTGCAAGTTGTTCTTCTGAACTGGCAAAATAGATCTTGATGCTTCTGTAACACCCTAGGACCCACATTACCCTTGGATGCCACTAACCACTACATAAATAGCCAATTTATAAGATAAAACAAACTGACAACAACTTCTAAAACATGATAAGCTAAACGGAAGCATACTAAGACAAAAGGTAATGGGACACTATTAATTAAAGAACAACCGCTCATAATTTTAACCAATTTAAGCAAACCACATGTAACACCCTAAGATCCACATTACCCTGGGAAGCAACTGAACCACTCCACAAACTAGCCAATTTACAAGATAACATAAACTAGTAACAATTTCTAAAACATGATAAGCTAAGCGGAAGCATACTAAAACAAAGGTAATGGAACACTATTAATTAAAGAACAACCGCTAATAATTTTAACCAATTAAAGCGAACCACGACATAGCATTACTAATTACAAATGATCAATAATGAGAGAAAAAGATAAATAACTAGAGACACTACTTATTTATTACAACATGAATCATGATAAGGTGTGTGAAAGTGTTGTGCCGCTCTACCCTTCCTATGCATGCTCGAGAATCACCTAGAAGGGAGAAAAATAAGAGTGAGATAAAAATCTCAGCAAGCAAACTGTTATTTTCCACAATGACCATAATTTATAGACTTAACCACACCTACTAGCAACAACAACAAAATATGAGCAATTAGGACTCGAATGCCTACTTCTTAACCACAACCACCACTACTATCAACATGAGTAAAGCATTAACTTATTGTCCACACTAACCTTATTCTTTCCCACAACCACAACCGCTATCAACAGTTACCACAAGAGATATTCCTCCTACCACAGCCACATCCCCTACCATATCACAAGGTGGGTAAACCCCACTCCACGACCACAGCCACATCCCTCATACCACAATGGACTCTCATTAGCCAATTCCGTAAAAATAGTTAAGAAGTTGCATTTGTTAGCAAATAATTCATAAACCACACATTGTATAAGTATGCAACTGATTCATCTACAATGAAAAGGCATATGAATGTTTATGATCTACTGCACCCTTACCCAACAAGGTAAGAGTGTGCATCGTACTACAGCAATGTACGATGTTGTACCGGTACGGTCGCGGCGATGTGCGGCGACATCCACAATGCAAATTGACATGACATGATATAAATGATATGATTCACATGATTCACAATAATATAACCGTAAAAATCAGCAATATATTTATCAAGTACTCTATCTCATCATCTACACATGTTTCATCAAGAACACCACCACTATCGACAAGTAATTCATCAAGGTATGAACAAATGATTATTAAATTTGATGAGGACATCACTTCTTCGGATACACACAACACTCCTCCACTTGACATTCAAGGACCAATCACTAGAGCTCACGCCCGACAATTGAATTTACAGGTGAGCTCGTTCCTAAGTACTTCTTTTTGTTCATTTGAGAATCGATTGCTACTTAATGATTTAATTATGATTAGGAACCATGGAGAGGACCTGAAAGTACTTGGAGAAGGGCTACGAGGCGCACAAGTCCAGCAAGGGCGGTCGAATCATGTTGGAGGCCCAACTCAAGCCGACTTCGAATCCAGTTCAGAGTCCAGGGCCAGGCCGCACTAAAACGGACGCCCAGATCGCATCTGGACTCCGTTTTGGACGTTCCACATATGTATGGAAAGCTGAGAAGACAACCTTTCCAATGGCTCTAGTCCCATGTCCAAATTACTTCTGAGTCAACAGGAATTGTCGAAGCAAGTGGGCTTCCAGAATCTGTCAGGGTACTGCGCCACCGTCTTTTGGGCCGTTCGGCTTTGTATCGTGTTGGAGCCCATTAGGGCGCGTCCAGGGGTTTTGCACTCCCCTCACTCCTCTATATATAGCCGTCACCCCCACCATTAGGGTTGGGTTTTGCTTAGATTAATTATGTCTTGAACAGTTTCGCCGTTCATCGATTTGTGAGACCCCAACTTTCGAGTGCTAAACCAATACATCTGCAATTCCGTTGTGTTCTTTCTTGTTCTTGCTTGTGTTCTTCGATTCGCAGGTGAGGATTAGCCTTCTTGGCGAGGTCAACCAGGCTGCGCACGGTTGATAACCTGAGGAGACGTGGTGCTGCGATTGCGGGTTCGGAACGTGTTGTTCGGAAGCCGAATCGATTTGTGTCGCGCCTCCAGCAAATCGAATATATCCAGAACCTATTGGAAGATCGGGACCCCGTTCCCTTCAAAATTGCTATCACATAGATCACATTAAGAAATCATGTAGCAATGGTAAAGCATATCATATTAAGAGAAATATTTAATATGAAGGTAGTATGATTAACAAGTTAAACGGTAGCACATCCGCTACGTTTACTTGACTCTACCGTTGAAGCGAAGCGATCTCGTGCGGTCAAGAGCGAAGCCACCTGTCCAAAATTACCACTCAGCACACAATTACAATAATGTAATTGCGACTTAAGAAAATAAAGACGCTGCTATACCCCAAACCCGACAATAACCTCTCCGCATGACGATCCTTCACCCAGCCCACTGCGGTAGTGGGCTTAATATTTTTGTATCTTTAAAACTGTTAAGCCGATTATAGCAAATGAGATGTTTCTGAAACCTACAATGAATTATCTTCAATCTTCAAGTAGACCACTTATTTTTATTTTACTGATAACATAGTGTAATTTATCGAGCAAAACAGATGACATACTCTGTTTCGGCAATCTGGCCAGTCATTTTCTAACAAAACCCACCTACTGTACAAAGCTCTAAAATTCATGATTTTTTTATAGAAACTAGATCACAAGATTTCCTACAACTTTTGTTATTGAGTGAAAAATCATAAAAATCATCTTCAACTCTGAATCTACACCCGAACAACAATCTGTCTCGGACTAGGACTCTGCCAAACAGCAAAGTTCCCGACTCTGTTGCGCCCAAACCCCGTAGCCAAAAATTCTAGAACAATTATCGAAGATAGGTCTTGTCGTCCTATACAACTTTCCTTTTGTCAAGACCCATAGAAAAATTATTTTGATACTCTAATCTATACAAACATCAGCGCTGCGTGAATCAGCCTATGTGCAGACAGCAAAAAACCCTAATTAATTAATTACTTTGCTAATCCACTCCTAATCCCATGCCGAGAACCCTAATTACACCTAAAATAGAGATAATTGATATAGAGAAAATTTACCTAGGTGATCCCTCAAGATCACGCCTCTTCTCTTCTCCTCTTCCTCTTTCCCCCTTCCTTTTCTTCCTTCTCTTCTCCCTTCTCCTCCTTGGATCCTCCTTTGCAGAAATTGGCAAGGTAGCAACATGGGGAGATGGGGGAGGCGCAGGGGAGGGGAGGGGTGGCAGCCAAGAGGGGGAAAGGGGGAGGGATGGCAGCCAAAAGGGGTTTTATGGGGGGAGGGACTAGGGTTTCGAGGGGCGGCCACCCCTTAGGCCGGATGGCCCAAGGTGGCAGGCCCACCCTCTGGGCAGCCCACTAAAAGGTTTTTTAATTTATTTTTTAATTTAGACTATTTCACAAAATCTTTTATTTTACCTCCCGCGATCTACCGAAAATCAGACGTGTAATGCCCTGAACATCGTTACGATGTCCTTGGGAATATTTAGCAGAATCGCGGAGTTTCCTGATTTTTTGGTGAATCGCGGGAGGTGAAAATAAAATTACTAAATTATCTAAATTAAAAAAAATAATTAAAAATCAAGGATTTTTGCTATCCGGAGGGGTGGGCCAGCCGGCCCAAAGGGGGCCGCACCCCCCCAAACCCTAGCGCCCCCTTATAAAACCCCCTCCCTTGGCCCTCCCCCTTTTTCCCCACCTTTAGCCGCCACCCCCTCTCCCCCATTGTGCCTCCACCTCCTCCACAACCTACTGCCCTGCTGCAAAGGAAAAAATCAGAGAAGAGAAGAAGAAGAAGAAGAAGAGAAGGAAGGGAGGAAGAAGAAGAGGAGAAGGGAAGAAGAGGAGATCCCAAGAGATCCCCTATGTGGTTTTGCTCCTGATCACGCGTAATCGCTTCGCTTCAACGGTAGAGACAAGTAAACGTAGCGGATGTGCTACTGTTTAACTCGTTAATCATTCTACTTTTACACTAGTTAATCCTCTTAATTTGAGATTCTATGCCATTGTTGACATGCTTCCTTAATGTGGTTTATGTGGTAGCAATTTAGCAATCAGTTGGTTATACCTTGATGGATTAATTATGATTATGTGGTATAGGTCTTAATGAGACAAATATGGTTGCGGGGTAATATTCCTATGAGGATATTGTGTTTTAGTGGTGGTATTCTTATTGAACACATTGTGGTCCTAGTGGTAGTATCCTTACTAAACATATTGAGACCTAGGTGGTAGTACTTTTAGTGAATATACTGTGGTTATAGTAGTAGTATTCTTAATGAATATTTTATGGTTTATGTGGTAATATTCCCTTTGAATAGATTGATTTTGATCTTGGTGAATGCTTTATTGATGTTGGTAGTAGTGGTGGTTGCGGTTATGAAGTAGGCAATCGAGACCTAGTTGCTAATGATTTGTGGTTGTTGGTAGTAATGATGGTTAAGGTTATAATTGTGGCCAATGTGAAAAATAAATATTGAAGATTAAACTATTGCAGTTTAATTAGCTTGTTAAACAGTTTACTTGCTGAGATTTTTATCTCACTCTTATTTCCCCCCCCCCCTTTAGGTGATTCTCGAGCATGCATGTGAAGGGTAGAGTGGCACATCACTATCACACATCATATAATATTTCATACTGTAATAATTAAGTGGGGTCTCTAGTTATTCATCTTTTCTCTCATTTTTGATCAATTATAATTAATAATGTTATGATGTGGTTCACTTTGATTGATTAAAATTATTAACAGTTGTTCCTTAATTAATAGTGTTCTATTACTTTTGTTTTAGTATACTTCCATTTAGCTTATCATAATTTAGAAATTGTCATCAGTTTATGTTATCTTTTAAATTGGCTAGTTTGTGGAGTGGTTTAGTGGCATCACATAGTAATGTGGATCTTGGGGTGTTACAAGACGACTCTGCGATTACGCTAAATCCTTCCTAGGGATGTCGTAACGACTTTTAGGGCATTACAGCTTCCTTCTTCCACACATTGCCTGATAAAATGATAACACGTGATAATATGTAGGATTATTGATCACACTTGGCTATTTTCTATTAAATAAAGCCCTTCACGATGATCGACACGCATATAGCTTGCTTCATCGTCTTGTTGTTCCACAAGCCTTATGCCGTCTCTGAATGGAGGCAACTCGTCAAATTAATTGTACTCTTTCTCATCCATGACATTCTAAACTTTGACAATCCTTCTCTTTCTATGAAGAACTACGTGGTGCTTCTTATTTACCGGGTCGATTACATAGAACAATTGAACAACTTCCTCGCGAGTATAAACTATTCACCTTTGTATCCTGCATGTTCGATGTCTATAGCAGTGATACAGTACTTGTCGACCTTTATACCTCATAGGAGTTGGACCCAATGGCACTGAAATAGAGGGATCTTGAAAATTATATAGTCAAGCTCCCAAATCTCTTGTACAAACCTGTAGTATGAGCTAGGGCCAGCAGTGTTGAAGTACGCATGGAATGCATCTATGTGGACCCCTGAGTTATGCACTGTGCTCTTTCTATTCTAATCTATTGTATAAAATATGTACCCATTAATGTCGTATCTTTGCTATGTCACAATTGTAAATTTTGTCCTTTTGTCAACCATTGCAATATTTCACTTGACGATCTCTCAGTCAATGACACATTTAACCATTCATTGAACTGAAGGTTTTTTTTGTCTTGTGATCCAAACCTTTGACTAGCTTGGATTCTCTTGGCGTAGTATGTCCTTGTGTTCTTCAATATATGGGAAGACTTTAGTTATATCTTGCAAAACCATGAATGGACTTGAGCATATGCATCCAGATTCAGAGTTAATGTTTTCCTTCCGATGGCCCCGACACCCTCTAGCCTCCCCTTGTGACGAGATAGAGGTACACCTATCGGTTCGATTTGAGTCATGTAATCGATGCAAAACTCAATTTTAGTAGTTCAAGAATAGATGACAACGTTGTGTGTTGCGACTTGCAGCCTGGGAACAAAGGTTTCTCCGAGTCTTCCATCAAGCCCTCGAATTTTACCAAACTCTCTTTCACTATAGTTCCCTTCTGCATCGCGTAGCATCTGATCCAGATTGATATTCTACAATCTATCCTCATCGAAAACACAATCCATAACCAGCATATCCTATATAATCTTCTCTTCACTGTGATTGGTCTAATATATATACCTCTCTTTGAAACCCCTTCAAATCAAGTGAGATTCGATCTGCGCTGAGTTGGTAAACATCTTTAGATTGTCACAATCAATACATGGACAATAATATATTTTATTTCCTTCTTCCATATATCCTACTCGATCGCTCTTTTAAAAGCTGACAAGCCATTAATGTACTCCTCACTCACACAGTTCTCAATGTATATCCAGTTTTGATCCATCTATGCTACACATGTAACAAATTAGTTAGTGTCAAATTAGATTATTAATGCTACTATAGCTAACCAGCCTAGCTACTTGCACACTTAATTGTCATTCACCTTATAATGAATTGTCCATATCTAAATTAAGTAGCTAGCCACGTATTCATGAAGCAATATATATATATATATCAAGCAAAAATATATTGAAATAAATTAGGAGTACTGACCCATTCATAAATTGGAGCAAACTACCATCTCTCTCTAAACCTGCTAGGTACGTAGCTAGATCTAAAAACCTAGCTATCAACTCTCTCTATTATTACAAGGCATATAAGTTATTAGCAGCAAATACTAATCTCTAATCACCGAGAACAAATTGATCTATAAGTGGTACGTTTTCACCAAACTCTTCAAAGCTAGCTGCCTCCTTCAATACAGCGCAATGAAAACAGATCTATCGAGACCACGTTAGATATATAATAATAGTGTGGCGTATCTCAGACAGTTTCAATCACCAACTGTCTGTGATATGAAACTATCATAGAAGGTTTGTATTAATAACCGTCTGTAAACTATCACAAATGGTTATTTATGCAAACCGTCTGTGATGTCTGTCATTATCACAGATGATTTATATAAATAACTGTCTATGAATTATCACAGATGGTTATTAATAGGAACCATCTGTGATGGCTATATTATCACAAACGGTTCGTATAAATAACCGTCTGTGAAAATATTATAGGCGGTTATTCGTATGTACCGTCTGTAATAATTACAGCATAGACGGTTTCGTATGAACCGTCTGTGATATAGCCATTTAGTATCGGCTCTTTTGTAATAGTGATTGGACTTCTTGAATCAATGTCACGTTGTCACCCACCTGGGCCGTGTAAGGAGTAGACACAAGTGCTTTGCATGGTAAGCTGCAATCTGCCTTCTCACTGTTGCATGGTAAATCTATTTTACTTAGAAGTGACTACTTTTACTTATATTCAGGAGATGAGACAAGATCAAACTGACATTAGGCCACGGCCACCCAATTAACAAAATGCTGCCTCTCGTCAAAAATATATGCTAATTGTTTCGGTTCATATGTTTTTGTTTTCAAATAGTTATGGGTTTCGGAGCAAAAACGTCCACCAAATGCTAACTCCTTAGTTGTAGTAACAGAAACAGGCATAAAATTAGTAGCTAGTTGGGCCTAGAGTATGGGCCCATGAGGAACAAGCACGATCAGCTAGTTGCGCCATGCTTAGGTTGGCACGAAACGAATATGGCACGGTGTGCTAGGCAGCACAGAGGCAAGTGGCGACACGGAGGTGGCATGTGGCTTGGCCTGTGGACACTGAGTGTAGCATTTTAAAAATTAGGATATCAGAAATTTGTAATTTTTAAAACTTTTTGAAATGCATTTTGTTTGCCTCAGGATTTTTCTTCTGGTTTTTGGGTTGAGGTTCCAATAAATAAAAATCCCTAGAAATAAAATTATGCATAAAGGGTGTAAGTAATAAGAATTTAATATAAATTATAAAACGAATATTTTCCCGTGCGCCGCGCCTTGCACCGTCACGCCAGCCGCGTTGCGCCACGCACAGTTTCACCACAACTCGTGACCAGGGCGCCAACTTTCTTGCATGCGTCCACACCCCAGTACGCCCTGTCATCGCCCACCTTAACTCGCTCCCAGACACTGGAGGATGCACCTACGCCCCTCTGTCTCGTCGTCCCGGCACTTGACTACGGCATCGAAGACTGCCCAAGAGAGGAGCTCTGCGTCTTGTGCTGCCAAGCTCCACCTGCTCATCTCGTTGACTGCGCAGAGTCCCCTCTGTCCCCCTTATAGCCATTCCTATGTTGATGCCGATGCAATAACACCGATGCAATCGTTCATTGCCTGTGCCACGCCTCGCGCACGTTGACAAGTCTCCTCACAGACTATAAATATCGGGGCATGCATCCAGTGAGATCGCCACTTCCCACTGCCACTCCCTTCTACCGAATCGCTCTTTGCCAGCCCATAGACCACTAGGGTGAGCCTTCTTCTCCAACTCTGTCGATTGCTGCCCGCATCGCCTTGTTGAGTTTGAACTCAATTCCTTAAGCTTAGAGCTTTACTAGCCTCCACTGATGCCTTCACTACTCCTTGATTGAAGCAAGGAGCGCCGTAGATCTTTGGTGCCATGCTCCACCCCACGCCACCACATGACCATACCCCGTCCATTCTCGGCCACCCCTGAGTGCCGCCAACGCCTTAGATAGCCTCATGATAGTCCATAGATGCTATTAGCTCTTTGAATTGGCTTGAGATACCGTCGATTGCTTAATTGTTGTGTGCCCTGTTCCGTCACAGCTATGGCTTGTTGTCAGTCATTCTGTGAGCCAAAAAAAAGCCATGAAAGTTGACCCGCAGGTGTGCATAATTGTATAGAACCCTTTTCACGGGCAGTGAGCATCGCAATCTTTGGCGGGAAGAAGACAACTATAGTAGAGTCACTAGTTCAAAGGAGTAATTATCTACTGCTAATGGCTAACATTTGTTTAGTTTAGTGGATTCTTTAGTAAGGTGAAACCTTAGTGGGGGAATGCAGTGGCGGAACGAGGAATCGAAATGAGCCGGGGCGAAACCTTCAAAGGAAGCCGACACCGCCACCTCTAATGATTAATGTACGTGCATAGACTCCCCACTGAAGAAGCCATTTTTTCTGCTACTTTCTTCAATTTGCTCTTTACCTGTTTTCACAGGATCATTATTTCTCCCCTCATCAGTACTATCTGTGCTCATAGGAGCAACATTCGATTCAATCACATTAGGAGCAGTGGATAACTGCATCGGCACCCTCATGCTCAGCGGATTGCAATCCTCGTCACCGTTGCTTCCGGAATAAGTCACGTACTCCATCTCAATTCCTCCAACCAATATGCTCTTACACCGCTTTGCCGGCGCTTCCGCGTCCCGGTGCAGCATTTCATCATGCTCCTGGTCTCCAGCCCCAAGCCCTCCACCCAATCCAGACCCCATCTCCCCACTCATCTGAACATCTGGCTCCATGTGCCGCTTCGCGATGCGAGATCCTCGATCGCAGCTCATGAACGCCCCCTCACCGCTAGAACCGCCGGCGGCGGCAACCCCCGAAACCCTAACCCCGCTGACGCCGCCGCCATCGCTCCCCAACTCGCCGCCCTTCGGCGAAGCAGCGGCAGCAGGTGGGGCAAGAACTCGAGGCCTACCCCTCCTCTTCCCGCCCGACCTAGATATAGAGCCCGATGAAGTCTGCAGGCGCGGCCCATCCACGAACGGTTGCTCCTCGTCGGTCGGCGGGGCGCCGACGCTGGGGGGGGTCTTGCCCGGCCGGAGACCCGGGGCAGCCGCCCCGGCTTGCCCCGGTGGTGGTTCCGCCACTGGGGGAATGGCTAGGTCGACGGCTTCACATTGTAAAGGCCTTGTTATAATTAGTCTATCGCATGCCTAAGAAAGCGTGTAGTGGCCGACATTAGGAGTTAATCATATCTTGTTAGTAAAGTTGTACCATCTCTGCAGAGTATATAAATTATCCTAGATAGCTGTGTCAATGGTCATGGGCATGCTAAGTGTTATTTTTCATGGATTGAACTTTGTTTTCGACTTTGTTTTCAAAACCTAGTTTAAGTAAAAATTGTTGGAATCTTTTCAGAGAAAGATGGTCCGAGTGGGATACCTATGATTGGGTTGGTGTCAGGTCAGTGTCTGCGCCAACAATATTAATTTGCTTAAATTACTTCTTTACTTATTGAATTAAATTTAACAATTTTCTATCTATTTACTATATTTCTTCAAATAATGTTTTACGCTCAAATAACCCTATATGCCTTCACTTATTGCCTTTACATTAATATTGTATTTTTTTGTGTAACTTGTGTAGTACATTTTCTGTGCTCACCTGTCGAGATCTGAATATACAAATCCAAACTCTCTGTGTATACCGCACTAGTCTAGGATCACGCTAGTACACACAGTGTAACATAGATGAAATATCAATCACATGCACGATAAATAAAGAAAAAGACTCAAATATTAATAATTATCAGAGTATGACCTTATGGCCAAACCTACAATTAATAGCCCAAAGGGTTTAAGAAAATAGCAGTGAAAACAGACATAATGTAACATCCTGATTTTCAGAGATTTTAAAAACCTTGAATTTAAAAATAAATTTCTAGAATTTTCTTGAATTTAAAACAAGCTTAAATGAATTTTTAGAATTTAATATGATTAAATTCAACATCAAAATTTGCTGGAAATATTTTATTTGGGTTCCCTGTCTCTCAAGGAATTTTCTGGTATTTTTGGTGAATTTTTCGGATTTATTTGGTATTTTCTAGAGCTCCTAGAAGTTTATTTGAATTTCTGGAAAAAGGAATTCTTGGAAAATCTCCCCGCCGCCGGATCTGATCCGCGCCGTCTGCCTTCACTTACCCCTTCGCCTCTCATCCGACGGCCTGGTTCTTTTCCCTCCGCCACGCGTCGCGCATCCGAGCCATCTCTCCGTTTCTCTCTCTCTCTCGCTGACAGGCGGGTCCCGTCTGTCAGGCCCGTTGTCTCCGCCCGTTTCGCCTCCGCGCGCGCCGTCGCCATTACTGCCGCCGCCCGAGCTCCGCGTTCTTCGCCTCCTGGCCGTTACTCCTCGCCATTAACGGCTCCCGAGCGTTTCCCTCGTCGCGCGCGTTAACTAGCCGACGTTTCACCCCGAGGCGTCGTTTGCGCCGGTTGGAAACGAAAACCATCGCGTTTACTCCAGCGAGCTCGCGCGAGTGTTACTCCTCCGCGGTGTATAAAAACTCAACCCCGGGAAGCCTCCTCGCCCTTCGCGTATTTCCGCTCTTCGCTCGCGTCGTCACCGCCGTGTCTTTGGGTCGTCGGAGAACGTCTTCGTCGTCGCCGGTGAGCTCCTTCGCCGCGCCCGTCGCCTCGCTCCGCCCCTCGGTCCCCGCGCCAGCATCCGTGTGCCCGCTCCCTCGGTCGCGCCGCCAAGCGCCGCAAGCGCGTCCGCTCGCGCGACGCCGCCGTCGTCCGGGCCACGCGCCGCTCATTGCCACCGCCCCGCCTCGTGCCCTTGCATCCCAACCGCCCATCCGAGATCGAACCGCGAGGCATTAGCGCCGCCATGCGTCTCCTCTCCGCCGTTGGATCCACCGACACTCGCGCCGCGCGCGTTCGCGACGCCACGCGTGACGCGCGGCCACGCGCCGCCGATCCGCCTCGCGCCGCCCACGCGCCGCCATCGCCGCGACGCTCGCCGCGCGCGCGGCGACGCGCGCCAGCGCGACGCGCGCGCGCCACGCGCCGACAATCGCCGCCTTCCGCCTCCGCGCGCCGCATCTTCGCTGTTCATCCGGATCGAGACGAAGGCTCGATCTTGCCGCGTGGGCGCATCGCGAGCCGTCCGATCTCGCCGCTCGCTCGCGCCGAAGTCACCCACGCCCCTAGCCACGTGGCAGCACCAGCAGCGTGCCACGCCAACCCTAGTCCACGCCGGTAGCCACGTGGCATGCCACGCCGACCAAAACCGCCTCGGTGCCACGTGGCGCCCACGCCGCCAGCTGACACGTGGCGGCATCGGCGCGCCACGCCGACCCTAGTTTGCCGCGTCGGTACGCCGCGCGCATCGTTCCGTGGACCGGCCCCACCCGTCAGCCTCTGCGGCTTTATTTAAATCCCGTGATGACGTCATTATTCTGATTTTCCTTTAGAAAAATAATTCTTGCTGACGTCATAAATGATTTTCGGTTTAAATTTTAATCCAGAAAATAGCCTTTTTCTTTTATTTTGTATTTAAACTTTGGAAGGTTATAACTTTTGCATTTTAACTCCAAATTGACCCATTCAAATTTCAAAATTCATCTAAAATTCCAAACTTTCATTTGGTATATTTATTTTTAATTTTTCAGTTTTTATTTTATTTTATTTATTTAATTCTTCTCGTTTCTCGTGTAGAATCCGATCCGTCCGACGATTTTCAAGAGCAACTTCGGGAAGATTCCAACATAATTCCAGAAGGCAAGTCTCCTTGACCATTTTGCTCCTATGTTTTATAAATAGTTTTTGCAATTATTTTAAATTATTTGCATGGCTATGTTTAATAAATTGATAATTTTAATCCTAGAATTTAGATAAACACCCAATTTGTTATACCCTCCTTTGGAAATTGTTTACCATGTGCCCTTGTCGACATAGGATATTCTTGGACTCATAAATGAGTTAGTATTATTTGTTGTAGAATTTAGAGCATTAGCAAATGCTTAGTTTAGCTGTTAAATGTAAAAATGCTCATATGAGAAAAATGGTTAAGGAATGATTTGGGGTTCAATGTTTTGTTTGAAAAGTGGTAATAGATGTTACCGCTGTAAGTTTAAAAATAAAAATGAAGTTCAAAGTAAAGTTTGACGAGGGTGGATGGAATGTTTGGTCAAAAGGGTTAGCATGGATAATGGGTTTGTGAATGATCCACCCTAGTCGTCTAAGGACCGATTCTTGTGTTTGTCCAATCTGAGTAAAACAGTACAACCACAAGTTAAAATGGGTACAACCTAGCTAATTAACCTATAATAGTTTAGTTTTTGTGTCACTATTGGAAAATGGGTATCGTGGATTTATTGATTACTCAAAGTGAGGGGCAGGATTTATCGCACTCACATGGCGCAAGAGGGGCTTCAATGTGGTGGATTTAACCCTTCAAATGGTGAAACCTCAATGGGTGATATAAAACTATACTAGAGTAGGTGAAAAGCTTTGTGATATTTTATCCGGGTCTTATGCCAAAGGAAGCATATTGACTGTTAGGATAATATATCTCTTGTGGGTAAAGTTGTACACACTCTGTAGAGTAATAAAACTATTCGAATAGCCGTGCCCACGGTCAAGGGCAGACAAGGAATGCATTCACATAGTAGAGATTTGACTTTGAATTTAAAAAGAAAAGGTTTTCGAAAAACTAGAGAGTGGATAGAACTCTCGTGATTTTGGTCTGGTGGATGTAACCAGTTCAGGTGGTTTTAACCTCTATTGTGAATCTTGGTGGATATAGCCTATTTAACAGTGATGGTGGTTGTAACCTTCACTAAAGTACTTATTAAACTTCAGATTATAAAAAAAATTAAGTGTTTAATAAAATTACTTTTAGAAGGAGTATATATATTTAAAATAAAATGCTGATTTGTGCAAAAGAGCCATATAGCCTTCCTTTGTTCAACCCTGCATCTAATGCATTTTTCCCAAGACTTGCGGAGTACATTCTCGTACTCACATACTACACTTCAAAATAATTCTCAGAGGAGGTTGAAGCTCAGGAAGGAGATTACGACTCTTGCTTCCGCTTATGGTGTGATGGATTCTTTCCGGAGGACTAGGTCTCGTTGCTCAAGTGAATTGCCTGTGGCAGATTGATGGACCGTTTATCTGAATATTTTGCTTCCACTGTTTTATTTTGTGTAAGAGGTTCAGTGAACCGCAGTTGTAAGGCCTCGGGCCAGGACTTATGTATTTTCGTTATTATTGTAATAAAGCGGTGTTGGCAATGTATCATTTTATCTGATTATCTGTGTGTACTAGCGTTGATCTGGGACTAGTACTGCAATACACAGGGGGATCTGGGAGTTTCTACTTCCGGGTCTCACAGAAGTGGTATCAGAGCCAACTTGACTGTAGGACGAGCCCTAGGTTTTGGTAAGCCTTAAGGAGTTATGTTTAATAAAAATTTATATACAAAAACTTAAGTTTCTTTGCTTCTACTCTTCTCTTACTTAGTATCTTGTTCTTTTCTTCCTTGTCACTCTATAAAAGATTTACTGATCTCTCCTATTTTCAAATTTGTGGATGGCAGGTTCGTCGTCGTCAGCTCCATGGGATCACCTTTCTCACGGTGAGAGCAAGGGGGCATTCGTGAGTCTTTTACGGCAGTTGATGCAGCATCTGAAGTACACTCAGCAGCCCATTTTCAGAGGGCGAAAGACCAGGATTATGACTATGGATTCATGGACCATGGAGGTGTTTATTTACGCCCAAGACGGGAAAATTGACTCGGTGGAATGTCATATTGAGCATCCTCGGACCCACTGCTCGGATGCTATCCAAGATGTAGCTCAGATGGCGATTGCAGAGTTGTGCAAAAGGCATAAGGAAGAACTGCAACACTCACCCTTCAGCTTCTTCCCGACTACGAGAGCAGGACAGACTCACCCGGAGCCTTTCCAGATTGTGGTGGATGACCCTCGTCTGTCTCACCAGGTGCAGCTTACTCAGACGACTTCATCGACCTACGCCAGAGTACTACGGGAGATAGGACTTCTCCGGATGCTGCTTACTTCGAGTTACGACCACTCTGACACTCTCCGAGCCCACCGCCAGAGTGAGTCACCACGCCGACGCAGATTCGAGTAAGAATTGCTGCCGAGGCAGAGGTGGAGCGTCTCCGAGCTGCTACCACTACACCGACCGCCACCCGCTCGCACTCGTCGGACCTTCCAGACCTCGCACTAGGCTTACTGCGAGGAAGAGTGTGCGACGTCCCAGTCCGCTACCCGACCTCGACATCGGAGGATCTAGCCGAGGCCGTCAGCGTTCTCGCTCTAGATCGCCTGTCTTCAGCCAGAGCCGGTCATGGTCCCGTTCTTCGATCAACTACCCTATTTGTGGACAGAGTCACTCGGCAGATTCAGAGGAGGACCCAGAGGAGGATCCAGAGGAGCGCATCATCGTGGAGGATGAGTAGATGTTAGACAGTAGTACCCTTTTGAGTTATTTTCGATATTAGAACGCTTTATGATAATGTGATGTAATAAATGGAATGTACCGAGCCTTGTGCACTTGTGGTACAACCATTCTTAAAAAAATTAATTTGAATTTCAAAAGTTGCGCTCATTGGTTGTTGCTTTGTTTTTGAGTGTTGGTTTGAGATATGGCTAATCACCCCACTTCTTATCTATGCTTTTCCCTCTTACCTTGTGCTTTTCTTGGTGGAGCTTCAGATGGTGAATACAAGGAGCAACGTCAACAATAATCAGGCACCCAATGACAACAATGCCCCAATTCCACCCCCGCCAGCTCAAGCCCCGAACTTGGAACAGATGATGGCCATGCAATTGCAGCTTCTTCAAGCGTTAGCTCATAACCAAGTTCAGCAAGTTCATCAAGCACCAGCTCAGCCACCCCAATCCAAGTTAGGAGAATTCATGAGGACGCGACCTCCGACTTTCGCAGGATCTGTCGATCCGTTGGAAGCGGACGACTGGATAAAGGAAGTTGAACGGAAATTAAATTTGGCACAATGCAATGAGAATGAGAAAGTTCTTTATGCTGCCCATCAACTCAAGGGAGTTGCAGCAAACTGGTGGGAAAACTATTGCGCTGCACACCAAAATGCTTAGAATATTGTTTGGGTAGACTTTGTGCGAGCTTTCCGAGCTACTCACATACCTATGAGTATCATGGAAATGAAAAGGAAAGAATTTCACCAACTACAGCAGGGAAACCTTAGTGTTTCCGCATACTTGAGTAAGTTCATTCAGTTGTCGAGATATGCAGCAGAGGATGTGGCAACTGATGAAGCAAAGATCTGGAGGTTTATGGGAGGATTGGATCCTAATCTCAAGGTGCAGTTAGTATCCAATGACTATCCCACTTTTCAGCATTTGGTGAACAAAGCTCTTGTGCAAGAACATGCCCAGCGTCAGCTCTTTGAGTCCAGAAAGAGGAAGTTTCAAGCTCAACAGTCTGCAAGCAGCTCACGTCAACGTTCCAACTCACAGCAGTTTAGCCGGCCTTCTTTGCCCAACCAATCAATGACACCGATTTCTGCACCCCGTCCTTCACCTCAAGCTCCTCGATCTGGAAATACAGCTCAACCTCAACACAATAGGACTGCAGCTGCAGGGGTGCAATGCTTCAATTGCAAGAACATGGGGCATTATGCAAATAATTGTCCCCAGAAACGTCAAGCGGTAACCCCGGTTCGTTTCAATCTTGATCCTACACCGGCAAGAGCTCCAACCACTGGTTAGGGACGTGGAAGCCCTCAGACCCCCAAGACTCCACAAACATTCAACAAAGGGCGCATCAACCATGTCACCGCCGAGGCAGTACAGGATACACCAGATGTGGTTCTGGATAAGTTTCTTGTTAATTCGGTTCCTGCAATTACAATATTTGATTCTGGAGCTTCACATTCATTCGTAACAAAAGTTTTTGCTGAAAGAAATAATTGGAATGTTTGTTTGCTAAAGAATCTCATGTTAGTCCAATCACCTGGAAAAGAATTGAGGACTAATTTGGTTTGCCCTAGAGCAACCATAGATATAAATGGAGTAAAGTTCCTAGCGAACCTTATTATAATAGACTCCGAAGGCATAGATGTTATACTTGGTATGGATTGGCTGACCAAGTATAAAGGGCAAATAGATTGTGCAAATCATGCTGTTATTCTCACAAATTCTGATGGAATTCAGATTAGATATGAATCCAGTACACCCTCAAACAAGGAAAGTTTATTGACCAGCTTGAAAGGGAGAAGTTTGGAGGATGTGTCCGTAGTAAGTGAATACACTGATGTATTCCCTGAGGATTTACCAGGAATGCCACCAGACCGAGAGATTGAAATTGTTATAAATCTAGTTCCTGGTACAGCACCAATAGCAAAGAGACCCTATCGGATGTCAGCCGATGATTTAGCAGAAGTCAAGAGGTAGATTCAAGAATTGCAGGAGAAAGGTTTCATGATACGGGGTCGCCCGATCTTCTCGACGTAGGATGGATACTCGCGGAGTCTTGATGAATCACAATGATCCTCCAATGCCAGCGCAAGGGACGAACACTCTTTAATCCGCCAAAACACACTCGCGTCGATTTCGCCGACCACCAAGCGAAGATCTATCGTGCACCCAATTCCCAGCGGAAAGGCTGAACGATCTTGATTGAAGAACACTCCTAATTCCCTCACGGAATTTCAGCAACAATGATAAACTCGAACAAAGTTCAATAGATTGATTATTCTCAAAGGTGGTCTGAGCCCTTAGGCTGCCAATACATGGCTTATATAGGACCTTGGGGCGTCCATAGAGTCCACAAACCTAGTACAACTCAACCCTATATGGTTTTAGATACGAACTCTCACAAAAAGGAAACTAGATTTTACAGCCGTCATATTGTTTCGGCCATAACTTTTGATCCGTGATGAATTTGATGGTGGGACCAGATCCATTGCGTAGCCCTTGAAAATATCTTTCCAAGGAGTACAAGAACACCCAAATCGGACTCCGTTTGTGAAAGTTATGACCTTTTTAATAAGTGCCTGTCAGGCTGTCCCGAACCGAATCCGAATTGAATTCTGAGTTGAATCCGAGTTTGAATCCAATTGGCCTTGTGGGAGGTACGAATTGGGCTTGAAAATCTTATCCAAAACTTGTAGTTTATGTCCTTGGGCTTCTCCCTTTTGCTCTCCCACTGAATGGGCTTTCTTCCTTCATGTCTTTGACACCTAATGTGGTCATCCTCTTCCTTTTGCGTCTCCATTGCTTTGCCATCGACAAACCTAAGAATGCACCATTTAATGACATGAGGTAGTATTTTATTCTTATGAATAACAACATTATATTTAGTTTGGAATGAGTTCACCTGGCAATGTTTGATGCGGCTCAATAACTCTTTCCAGTTGAATAATATATTTAACTGAAAAGTACATGACACGTGCGTATCCGCATCATCCTCCTCTTCTTCAAGAAAAGCCGTCCTCGGCTTTTGATAGCCTGAAATTGTACTAAACAAAGAATACAACGTGTATGCATGGTATATATATTTGTCATCAACACTTCTTGTTAGCACATCATGAACATCCGAAGGTGTAATAAACGAAAAGAACAACACATACGCATGGTATATGTAAGAGTCAATTGTTGTGCCATTTTCATTATTTTGCATGAACCGATGAATATAGTAGCAACCAAAATATGCATGCATTGCGATATTATTTTTCACATCATTCTCCCTCCCATAAAAGAAAGTCGTCCTCGACTTTTCTATAGACAAATCATTAATGGGGACAATCAGATTTATTTGTTCATACATAGGAAAGAAAATTTTGAGCAGCCTCCATGCTTCAACTGCGCTACTCTGATTATTTTTACATGGTTGTACATTAAAGATTGAACGAGTAGACTTATGAAATCTTTGTAAACAGTACGTACAATTGTTGAAATTAATCTCATTGTGATCATAACATAGCATAAAAGATTGTTTATCCATAATATGCGATTTCAATTCTCTAAGCTTATCACATGTAATGCAAATTCTGTGAACATAAAATTTGTTATCTATACCATAATCTCCAATCAAATTGAACTTATATGTGTAGGCATAGGTACTAACTAGTGATTTTGAACTTGAAATTTCAGCAACATTATAAATCACACTAGATAGCTCTCTAGGATCATCAAACATAATATAGCACAAAGAATCGTTAGGAGATATTCTAGTAAGAACTTCCTTATGAGTAATCAATTCCACATTATGTAAATTGAGCAAAGAAATTTCAGAACATGGAGTTTTCAGTTGATCATATGAGCTCTCAAAATTACTCACCTTTGCATAACTAAATTCAGCACCACTATTGTTACCTTTATCGTCTTTCTCAAATGATGTAGGTGCTGAGCGTTTAAAATTGTTAGGATGTACCCTCGGGGCAGCAAACACTTTATCCCTTCCCGTGGTTATCTCCTCATTTGGCTTCAAAGGTGCCGGTTGTTGAATGTTCAATTCTTCATCTTTAATGTCAACTCGCACAATGTGAGAAACAACACTAGAAGTAGAAATTAATGTGTTAGTTTCAGATGCATCCTCACTTTGTCTATATTCTACTTCTCTCTTTTCTTTTGATGTTTCTCTCACACTCTCAATTTGGATGCTCTTAACCTCACATATGGTGGAATCACACACTCGATCTTTTATCACTCTCACTCAATTTGGCTATGTAGCTCTCATCCTCACATAGGTTGTGGTGTATCTTAGGAGCTATATGTAGTTTTGGAATACTATATATCTCCTTGACCGAAGGGAAAGTCCCATGCTCGGTCATCTTCTCATGTGTCACACTAGTAGAGGCAGCAGAATTGAAGTATGGACTGGGAGAAAACTGTGGTGTACGTCTCTCCATAAGTCTCTTCTCCTCTTTAATAGCACAATTCACAAGATCTTGCACACTACCAAAATATTTATGTTGAAGTGTAGCGCAATCTTAGAATTCAATCCTCTTTGAAGTATGTCTTCTTTTGTAGTTCACTAATGACACCGCTCGACGTAATGCATCTTGTAGCTCAAAATAATATTCTTGCAATCAGTATTACTCTCTTGTGTGATACTCTCCAAATAGCGAAGCAATCCACATGCATAATAGGGTGGCACAAATTCTCTCCTCATGAGTGCCTTCAAATCTGACCAAGATTTAATGAATTCGTTTCATTGTTGATGCCACCAACTATAAGCATAATCTTCAAATTTTCTAGTAGCACACATCACCTCTTGGTCTTTGGAAAGCTTTTGAAATCTAAATACTTTCTCCATTCGCCATTCCCACTCAAGATACTCCTCGGATCTTCACCGCCATAGAAAGAATTAAAACTATCTTCGCTTGTTGTGGATGAAGTGCCCGTGATAACATCATTCACGATGTTCGAGCGTAATACTTTCATTTGATGATTGAATTCAATGCGCATATCTTGTGCGAAATTGTTCATCTTGGTCTTGAGTTGCGCTTTCAGGGTGGAAGAAGTGGTGGTCAACTCATTGCGCAAAGTTCCCCTCAAAGTGTGGAATTGAAAACGATCCACCGGGGTATGCTTCTCTTCCATATTATCGTCTCCAGCTGTCATGATTAGTGGCACAAAGAACGCACAAATACCATAACATATATTCGATATGTAGAGTTCACACTATCTCACTTTTTCCTCACCAAGTAAAGTTCTTACCTTTCCGAAGTGAATTGAGGCCAAAAAGAAACTTACACTTGGTGGTGGCTACAATAGCAAATGATAATCAAGCGGATTTAAAAGTGACCCACAATTGCACGGCAAAAGGATATTTAGGGGAGCTTGGTATGAGAGTGTTTATCCTACACAATCTGAATTTCACGATGTTGTTGAATTAAGTAATAATCCAAGCTAGAAAGTATTGCCTATGTGCCGATCCAAATGATATAAGTGAAGTATATGAACGCACACACAATGATCAATGTGACTCAATGCAAACAAAAGGAATGAGCTAAAGGAAACAATCGGGTATATTAGCTCGTTTTGCACCAAGTACTAGGAGAGACGCTAGCCAATTGCAATAATATGAATTTGAGGGCACAAGATTGTCCAAAGAAATTAAATACACAATCTGAATTTATGGACTAAGATTAACTCACCCAAATTCGGCCAATGCTTTCTTTTCTTGCTTTCTTTTTCTTTCTTTATTTCTTTTTTTTTGCTCAAGCCGTGGCTTTTTTTTTTAATTGGCTGCCTTTTTTTTTTGCTCTCTTTTTTTTATACTCAAGGCCGAACTAGGTTTAACTGTTCGTAAGTCCAAAGTTGTTCAGCAATGTGTAGATAATTCTAGAACAGCCCTAAAGCAATTATCAAAGACTAGTCTCAAGGTTCAAAGGATTTAAGTGAAGATCTGAATATGTGCAACTAAGATTCTTGTGACCAAATCAATCAAGAAAAAGGAAACCCAGATATATTCGGATGTGATATTCTTTCAAGATGCACAAAGATCTTATGTGGACAGCAAGAACAAGATTTCAAAAAGTAAATTGAATCTACTTTTTTTTGGATGCTAATTGAAAGATCAACTAGCGGATTTTCAAGGGTTCAAAATAACAACGATGAAGCAACGCAAAAGGACACTAAGATCAGCACGTAAACAAAATTTCTAATGGATCAAAACTTAATAAAACTCACGAAAATAACAGATGCGAAACTAGGGTTTGGATTTTTGTTGTTGCAATTTTCGGTTTATTGGACTATAGGACAGAAATAAATCAATCTAAAAGTAAAGGGATAAGATCCTACCGAGTAAACCGCGCTCTGATACCAGATGATACGGGGTCGCCCGATCTTCTCGACGTAGGATGGATACTCGCGGGAGTTTTGTTGAATCGCAATGATCCTCCAATGCCAATGCAAGGGACGAACACTCTTTAATCCGCCAGAACACACTCGCGTCGATTTCGCCGACCACCAAGCGAAGATCTATCGTGCTCCCAATTCCCAGCGGAAAGGTTGAACGATCTTGATTGAAGAACACTCCTAATTCCCTCACGGAATTTCAGCAGCAATGATAAACTCGAACAAAGTTTAATAGATTGATTATTCTCAAAGGTGGTCTGAGCCCTTAGGCTGCCAATACATGGCTTATATAGGACCTTGGGACGTCCATAGAGTCCACAAACCTAGTACAACTCAACCCTATATGGTTTTAGATACGAACTCTCACAAAAAGGAAACTATATTTTACAGCCGTCATATTTTTTCAGCCATAACTTTTGATCCGTGGCGAATTTGATAGTGGGACCAGATCCATTGCGTAGCTCTTGAAAATATCTTTCCAAGGAGTACAAGAACACCCAAATCGGACTCCGTTTGTGAAAGTTATGACCTTTTTAGTAAGTGCCTGTCAGGCTGTCCCGAACCGAATCCGAATTGAATTCTGAGTTGAATCCGAGTTTGAATCCAATTGGCCTTGTGGGAGGTACGAATTTGGCTGAATAATCTTATCCAAAACTTGTAGTTTAAGTCCTTGGGCTCCTCCCTTTTGCTCTCCCGCTGCATGAGCTTTCTTCCTTCATGTCTTTGGCACCTAATGTGGTTATCCTCTTCCTTTTGCCTCTCCATTGCTTTGCCATTGACAAACCTAAGAATGCACCATTTGATAACCTGAGGTAGTATTCCATTCTTATGAATAACAACATTATATTTAATTTGGAATGAGTTCACCTGGCAATGTTTGATGCAGCTCAATAACTCTTTCCAGTTGAATAATATATTTAACTGAAAAGTACATGACACGTGCGTATCCGCATCATTTCATTAGACCGAGTTCTTCACCCTGGGGAGCGCCAGTGCTCCTAGTAAACAAGAAGGATGGCAGCCGGCGTATGTGTGTGGATTACAGAGCCCTGAATGAAGTAACAATCAAGAATAAATATCCCTTGCCTCGGATCGATGATCCGCTTGATCACCAAAGGATCGAGTGTTTTCTCAAAAATTGATCTCCGATCAGGATACCACCAATTAAAGATTAGACCTGAAGATATACCAAAAACAGCCTTCTCTACTCGATATGGATTATATGAGTATTTGGTGATGTCTTTCGGTTTAATAAATGCACCAGCATACTTTATGAATTTGATGAATAAAGTATTCATGGAATATTTAGATAAGTTTGTCATTGTCTTTATAGATGACATTCTTATCTATTCCAAAACTGAAAAAGAACACGAAGGACATCTGAGGATAGTTTTACAAAGATTAAGAGAACATCAATTGTATGCCAAATTTAGCAAATGTGCATTTTGGTTGAAGAAAGCTGAGTTCTTAGGACATGTAACTTCTGCAGAAGGAGTATCTGTGGATCCAGGAAAGATTAAGGATGTGTTAAATTGGATACAACCCAAGACCGTAACAGAAATCCGGAGTTTCACGGGTTTAGCAAAGTTACTACCGCTGCTTTCATTGAAGGTTTTTCCAAGATTGCTAGACCTCTCACGCAGCTTATTAAAGAAGGAAAAGAAATTTGAATAGAGTAAATCTTGTGAGGACAGCTTGAATTAAAGAAGAGATTAACTGCACTCAGCTTTTGCGTTACCCGATATCGTGAAAGACTTTGAAGTTTATTGTGATGCGTCGAGACAAGGTCCAGGTTGTGTACTAATGCAAGAAGGAAGAGTGGTAGCTTATGCATCGAGGCGCTTAAGACCGCATGAAGAAAATTATCCTACTCATGATTTAGAGCTAGTCATTACAGTATGCTCTAAAGATATGGAGGCATTATTTAATCAAGAATCGGTGTGAAATATATACAGATCATAAAAGCTTAAAGTATATATTCACTCACCGACCTTAACTGAGACAAAGAAGGTGGCTCGAATTGATAAAGGATTATGATGTGGGAATACACTATCATCCAGAAAGCGAATGTAGTAGCCGATGCTTTGAGTCGGAAGAGTCATATTAACAATCATCAATTCGGATAAGCGCTTAACACTCCATGAAGAATTTCAGCGGTTGAATTTGGAAATAGTTAACGAAGGTATTCTGTCTACATTGAAGGTTCACCCTACTCTGGAAGATCAGATCAAGGCAGCCCAACAAGAGGATGAATATGTTAAAGAAATTAAAGAGAATATGAAGAAAGGTAAAGCGCTTGGATTTTCAGAAGATGAAGAAGGGACTCTTTGGTTTGGAAAGAGAATCCTAGTACCCGAGAAAAAGGAAATAAAAGATTTAATCTTAAAAGAAGCTCATGAAGCAGGATATTCAATTCATCCTGGAAGTACAAAAATATATCAAGATCTAAAAGAAAGTTACTGGTGGACCAGTATGAAAAGGGAAATTGCAGAATATGTAGCTTTATGTGATATATGTCAGCGAGTTAAAGCAGAGCATCAAAGACCTGCTGGTCTTTTGCAACCCTTGCAGATACCTGAATGGAAATGGGAGGAAATCGGAATGGACTTTATAACTGGGCTACCAAGGACCAAATCCGGCTATGATTCAATTTGGGTTATAGTGGACCGCTTAACAAAAGTTGCCTAATCTTTTTCCCAGCCCGTCCGAATCTCGGGGTCGAGATTCTTTCTAAGGGGGGGTAGGTTTGTAACATCCTGATTTTCAGAGATTTTAAAAACCTTGAATTTAAAAATAAATTTCTAGAATTTTCTTGAATTTAAAACAAGCTTAAATGAATTTTTAGAATTTAATATGATTAAATTCAACATCAACATTTGCTGGAAATATTTTATTTGGGTTCCCTGTCTCTCAAGGAATTTTTTGGTATTTTTGGTGAATTTTTCGGATTTATTTGCTATTTTCTAGAGCTCCTAGAAGTTTATTTGAATTTCTGGAAAAAGGAATTCTTGGAAAATCTCCCCGCCGCCGGATCTGATCCGCGCCGTCCGCCTTCACTTACCCCTTCGCCTCTCATCCGACGGCCTGGTTCTTTTCCCTCCGCCATGCGTCGCGCATTCGAGCCATCTCTCCGTTTCTCTCTCTCGCTGACAGGCGGGTCCCGTCTGTCAGGCCCGTCGTCTCCGCCCGTTTCGCCTCCGCGCGCGCCGTCGCCATTACTGCCGCCGCCCGAGCTCCGTGTTCTTCGCCTCCCGGCCGTTACTCCTCGCCATTAACGGCTCCTGAGCGTTTCCCTCGTCGCGCGCGTTAACTAGCCGACGTTTCACCCCGAGGCGTCGCCCGTTTGCGCCGGTTGGAAACGAAAACCGTCGCGTTTACTCCGGCGAGCTCGCACGAGCGTTACTCCTCCGCGGTGTATAAAAACTCAACCCCGGGAAGCCTCCTCGCCCTTCGCGTATTTCCCCTCTTCGCTCGCGTCGTCACCGCCGTGTCTTTGGGTCGTCGGAGAACGTCTTCGTCGTCGCCGGTGAGCTCCTCCGCCGCGCCCATCGCCTCGCTCCGCCCCTCGGTCCCCGCGCCAGCATCCGCGCGCCCGCTCCCTCGGTCGCGCCGGGCCACGCGTCGTTCATCGCCACCGTCCCGCCTCCGCGCCCTTGCATCCCAACCGTCCGTCCGAGATCGGAACCGCGAGGCATCAGCGCTCGCCACGCGTCTCCCTCTCCGCCGTTGGATCCACCGACACTCCGCGCCCGCGCCCGCGTCCGCGACGCCTCGCGCGACGCGCCGCGCCGCCGATCCGCTCTCCACGCCATCCACGCGCCGCCATCGCCCGCACGCTCAAGACGCGCGCACGCGCGCGCGCGCCACGCGCCGGCAATCGCCGCCTTCCGCCTCGCGCCGTCGCATCTTCGCTGTTCATCCGGATCGAGACGGGCTCGATCTTACGCGCGGACGCATCGCGGCCGCCCGATCTCGCCGCTACGCGCGCGCCGAGTCACCCACGCCGCCCTAGCCACGTGGCAGCACCAGCGCGTGCCACGCCAACCCTAGTCCACGCCGCAGCCACGCGGCATGTCACGCCACCGCCACGCCACCAAAACCGCCCGTGCCACGTGGCGCCACGCCGCCAGCCACGTCGCAGCTTGACACGCGGCGGCATCGGCCGCACGCCACGCCGACCCTAGTTTGCCGCGTCGGTACTGCCGCGCGTGTCTTGCTCCGTGGACTCGGTCCACCGTGGACCGGCCCCACCTGTCAGCCTCTGCAGCTTTATTTAAATCCCGTGCTGACGTCATTATTCTGATTTTCCTTTAGAAAAATAATTCTTGCTGACGTCATAAATGATTTTCGGTTTAAATTTTAATCCAGAAAATAGCCTTTTTCTTTTATTTTGTATTTAAACTTTGGAAGGTTATAACTTTTGCATTTTAACTCCAAATTGACCCATTCAAATTTCTAAATTCACCTAAAATTCCAAACTTTCATTTGGTATATTTATTTTTAATTTTTCAGTTTTTATTTTATTTTATTTATTTGATTCTTCTCGTTTCTCGTGTAGAATCCGATCCGTCCGACGATTTTCAGGAGCAATTTCGGGAAGATTCCAACATAATTCCAGAAGGCAAGTCTCCTTGACCATTTTGCTCCTATGTTTTATAAATAGTTTTTGCAATTATTTTAAATTATTTGCATGGCTATGTTTAATAAATTGATAATTTTAATCCTAGAATTTAGATAAACACCCAATTTGCTATACCCTCCTATGGAAATTGTTTACCATGTGCCCTTGTCGACATAGGATATTCTTGGACTCATAAATGAGTTAGTATTATTTATTGTAGAATTTAGAGCATTAGCAAATGCTTAGTTTAGCTGTTAAATGTAAAAATGCTCATATGAGAAAAATGGTTAAGGAATGATTTGGGGTTCAATGTTTTGTTTGAAAAGTGGTAATAGATGTTACCACTGTAAGTTTAAAAATAAAAATGAAGTTCAAAGTAAAGTTTGACGAGGGTGGATGGAATGTTTGGTCAAAAGCGGTTAGCACGGATAATGGGTTTATGAATGATCCACCCTAGTCGTCTAAGGACCGATTCTTGTGTTTGTCCAATCTGAGTAAAACAGTACAACCACAAGTTAAAATGGGTATAACCTAGCTAATTAACCTATAATAGTTTAGTTTTTGTGTCACTATTGGAAAATGGGTATCAGGGATTTACTGATTACTCAAAGTGAGGGGCAGGGATTTACTGCACTCACATGGCGCAAGAGGGGGCTTCTGAATGTGGTGGATTTAACCCTTCAGCGGTGAAACCTCAGCGGGTGATATAAAACTATACTAGAGTAGGTGAAAAGCTTTGTGATATTTTATCTGGGTCTTATGCCAAAGGAAGCATGTTGACTGTTAGGATAATATATCTCTTATGGGTAAAGTTGTACACACTCTGCAGAGTAATAAAACTATTCGAATAGCCGTGCCCACGGTCAACGGCGGACAAGGAATGCATTCACATAGTAGAGATTTGACTTTGAATTTAAAAAGAAAAGGTTTTCGAAAAACTAGAGAGTAGATAGAACTCTCGTGATTTTGGTCTGGTGGATGTAACCAGTTCAGGTGGTTTTAACCTCTATTGTGAATCTTGGTGGATATAGCCTATTTAACAGTGATGGTGGTTGTAACCTTCACTAAAGTACTTATTAAACTTTAGATTATAAAAAAAATTAAGTGTTTAATAAAATTGCTTTTAGAAGGAGTATATATATTTAAAATAAAATGCTGATTTGTGCAAAAGAGCCATATAGCCTTCCTTTGTTCAACCCTGCATCTAATGCATTTTTCCCAAGACTTGCGGAGTACATTCTCGTAGTCACATACTACACTTCAAAATAATTCTCAGAGGAGGTTGAAGCTCAGGAAGGAGATTACGACTACTGTTCCGCTTGCGGCTGTGATGGATTCTTTCCGGAGGACTAGGTCTCGTTGCTCAAGTCAATTGCCTGTGGCAGATTGATGGGCCGTTTATCTGAATATTTTGCTTTCGCTGTTTTATTTTGTGTAAGAGGTTCAGTGAACCGCAGTTGTAAGGCCTCGGGCCAGGACTTATGTATTTCCGTTATTATTGTAATAAAGCGGTGTTGGCAATGTATCATTTTATCTGATTATCTGTGTGTACTAGCATTGATCTGGGACAAGTACTGCAATACACAGGGGGGTCTGGGAGTTTCTACTTTCGGGTCTCACACATAAGCATGGTAGTCATTCAACATGCCCATAGGCAATTGATTGGAGAGCGAAGTCTTAATCTGCATAGTCATCGAAGTATTCTCCTTCAGGTACCTCCTGCTGATATGGTTCCTCTTCTTCAACTGAGCAAAAATAGACATAAAACTATGAGTACGTTGGTACTCATGAAATCATTTGTAACAAAGATGCAATATAATATGTAATGCTTACCAATGGATGGCTAAGAGGTTATTTTTCTAAAAGTAATAATTTAAAGTAAATATAATAAAGAGATCGACAGTGAACTTTAAAAAAATAAATACTAAAAAAATAACTAAAGGAATTAAATAGATTATAAGTAAACTAACCATCCACTTAATAAACCACCAGTGAACTACCTGTCCACTTCTCAAAGTTATCCAACCCAAGTTTTATGAAATAACTATCGAATCCCATATCAACAACTCTGAAACCCTCTGTGTAAGTCGCACTATCCCAGAAAAAGCTAGTGCACACAGGATTAATAGATATACATATCCTGCATAACAACCATACTTTATTATAAAGCAAATGTATGGCCTTATGGGCAAGTTTACAAACATGGCCAAACAAAAGTAAATCAACGGAAGGTAAATCATAGAGGAACAGCATATCATGCCTGCCCACAAACGAATGACTGTAAGACATGGCCTATTCATCACAATCCTCACCGTAGTCGATGACATCATCCTCTAGCAACAGAAATAATTAAGGTGAGCACATAAAGTACTCTACAAGTTACACCAGGAGGTTTAACAGAGTGAATGCATGAATAAGGATTAACAAAGGAAGACATAATAAGGTTATTTGTGCGAAAAGCGATATTGAAATAAATACCGTAAAGTAAGCACAAAAGCTGAATTTAATTCAATAGATGAAACAACATTTTAATGAAAATATTATTATTAGTGTAGGCTCCAATATAATACTAACCTAACCACGGGTATCCCACTCAGACCATCTTCCTAAAAGAGTTCTCATATGCCCACAAACCAGGTTTTATAAAGTCAAAGTCTAATTCGTAAAAAACCATACTCAGCATGTCCATGACCGTGGACACGGCTATCCAGGATAGTTTATTACTCTGCAGAGCTGTACAACTTTACCCACAAAACATGTCCTCTCGTTGTGCCATGCAATTAACACACTGCCTTAGGTGTAAGGTGGAGAGTTCATGACAAGGCTGTTACAGTGCTCCGTAGCCAGAGTAGCTACGCCGCCACTAAGATTTCACCATAACTTGAATCCATAAGTTGGAGCCCCCTCTTGTGCCATGTGAGACTTTTTACGGCCTATACCACGCTCACATCTAGCCTATAGTGAAATTACATTCGGAACGTCACACATTACTTAGTCAGGTCTATCCCATGCCAGACTTGTGGTAGTACGGTGTGACTTTGTAATAGTAGTTCACAGACCAGTCCTAAATGTGACTTAGGCTCAACCGCATATCCCTCGTGCCTAACAATTAACATTGTGTCACCGAACAATAATGCATACCAGTACCCACCACCATACCAATGTCTAAGTATAAACCAGATTTTATAACTTTATTTTATCAAAATTTCATAGGCCTTCTTGACTCTCCGAAGTCAAGAATAAATTTTAGAAATTAACATTTTATGTGAAACAGGTATTCCCACTTAAATTATTCAAAGCATGGCTAAACAATTCTATAAAATTTCTAGTTAATACTATTATACTAACTAGGTTTTCATCAAAGGTGACAAGGCAAGATTATTCACAGTCAAATTTGGCTATACACAAAGGAATTAGGAATAACTAGAATTTAAATCGAATTTAAACTAGTTTTAAAAACAACATAAATAATTTAGATAATTGATGAAATGTGTAACTTGCCTTACTCGAAGTCTTGGTGCTACGAATCGTCGAAATCAAACTCTCCGAAGTCGTCGTAATCTATACGCGAAGAACCAAAACAAATAAATTCAAATAAAATTTGAAAATTCAAAAAGAATTTAGAAATTTGAACAGGTCCGATTGGGGTTAAGATGAAGGAGAATGGGCTCCTAGAAGTTTAAATCTAAAGAAAAAGAAAAAAGGCTAATTTCTGGAATTATGTTTTAACTGAAAATTGAATTATGGGACTGAGACTGACATGTGGTCCCGGTTCACGGTGGACCAGGTCCATGGACCATGGGCTGGCAGAGGCGGTAGGGGGTGATTAGTGGGTGATTGGGTTATAGATGTTGACGTGTCAGTCCACGTTGTGACACGTGGCGCAGATGTGGCTTCGGGAGGGCTCCGGTGCTGACGTGCCATGTAATATGATGCAGTGGACAGCGTGCGGCGTGGTGGCCGTGTGGCTGCTGGGCACTGGGATGGCGCTGATGTGTGCAGCCACGTCGCTGCCACGGAGGCGGTTCAGGCTAATGTGGCCTTGGTCGGCCAGGGCGATGCTCAGGACCCGAGGGTCGCTGGAGCTCTAGAACACGGAAGCGACCGACGAGGGGTGAGTGAGAAAGAGGGGGTCGCGGCGATTCTCTTTACCTACACGTGAGGCCTAGGGATGCTCTGTAGACAGCTGGCGGTGAAGAGGGGCGGTGGCGGAGCTCGGTCATCGGTGAAGATGGGTTTCCGATGGCAGAAGCTCTCGGCGGAGGGGCAGAGGAGGATCGTGCGGGTACGAGGAAGCTCCTGGAGTCATCGGCGTAGCTCGGGCGGGGTCGAGACAACCGGAATTTCTTGCCGGAGCTGATCAGCGGATCGAAGGAAAGTGGTGCATGGTGCGGGGGCTACACAAGCGCCGAGGGAAGGGATTGAGGGTGGTGAGTGGTGGTGCGTGTCTTGGAGGGGGTGGCGAGGGTGATACGGACCAACTAAGGATTAGTTGATGCGTAGGGATGGCCTGATCATTCCTGGTATGTTTAGCTAGGTTCCTTCTCCTTTGGTTCTTGTTGATGGAGTCTTCTCCTTATCTTGACGTCGCTAACAACCTTTATAAGGATGATTTGCACTAGTATGCAATGCGCACACTAGAAGCAATCTACCGAACTCTCCAAACCATGAATTCAGTAAAGAAGACACGAACTAAATTAGATGAACCTTGTAGATTCGATGATCAATCTAAAAACCTCATGTTCTTGCCTTACACCAACTCAGCAAACTCCAAACGAAAAAACCTTACAATTATACTAGATAGAGCAGCAACAACAACAACAAAGATATTACTTCAGGGCAAATCAAATAGCGTAAGAGCACTAGCAACTCAATAGGAGGACGATGGCGAGGATGGCAATGGCAAAGAGGTGCTGAGGTTCCGGATAGCTTGAACTGTGGCAGCGGCAAAGTCGTTCATGGTAACATAACACCTCGGAGGGAACCAACTACAACGGGGCACAGGAATAGGTTCAAGGTGGAGCGAAGATAGTGAAAATGAGCTTGGAAAGGTCTCTAGCTCACCGAAGAGAGAATTGATCATGGAAATTATGGTGGCTGGAGCTGAACAAGATGACATGAATCCAACATTATACTAGATGGAACACCAAATTGAATGAGGGGTTTAGAAGTAGGGGCCAATCGGTGCAAAATGACACGAGTGTCGTGGGTATGACTCACTAGAAAGGGCTCTGGCTACGATGGAGCAAGGCAGCAGGCATGCAATGGAGCCAAGAACGATGAGCATGTTCTGGGCGCTCTAGAGGAAGAAAGACATAGCCAAGGGGATAAATGGAGACAGTAAGAGAAGGGGATGGAGATGACACGGTCAGACAAGACTTAAATAACGAGGTGAGGCCACTGAGCTTGTTGGAGCTTCATTGGTCATGGCAGTCATGCCGTTGCGTCAACTTTGGTGAGGATGTGATGGCTCGGGCAAGCGTGTGTGAGGTTGGTGGAGATGTAGCGAAAAGTGTCGAGGCAAAGCAGAGGTCATGGCTTTGTCAGCGAAGCTTCTTGTCGCAATGCCCATGGCATGATTGAACACACAAATGTAGCGGCAGATGAAGGTGGAAGACGATGCTAGTGGGTGGGTCCCAGGCCTGCAAGACAAAGAGAGAAGAAGCAGCGAGCGAGAAGGCGAAAACGGCGGGAAGGCACCACGCGAAGAAAGTAGGAAATCAGGGTGAAGAAAACAGCTTTTCCACTGGAGAATGGCAACGAACTGAGAACTGGGCCAAAACAATGATGGACTAGGCTAAGGGGAGAGGATTCGGCCCACTGACGGAATAGGAATTGAACTTATTTCATAATTGATTTAATTGCATAAATTAAATGTGAATTTTTTTTAAATTAGTAAACCAACTCAGAAAATTATGAAATTGTTTGGAGAGGAACTATAGAATATTTAGAACCCAATTAAATAATTGCCAGCCTCTAGTAAGGTTTTAATTAGCATTATAAATTCATTTTCAACTGATTAAAAATATGGAAGCTTTTAATAAGTGCTGTATTTTTTTTAAATTCACCAAATTGAAAAACATTATAATTTAAACATAATTTAATTTAGTAATTAGGATTTTGGGATGTTACACAACTTTTATGTATAGTATCTACATTTATAGTTAGAACCTGTTTTGTGCTTTATACTTTACACAATTATATATATGTTTTCAATGGTGTTGCTGGATGTCTCATATAAACAGACAATATATTTTTTAGATATTTGATTAATCCACAAAATTGGTTGCCACATGAGTCGTAAGATTAGAGGGAAAGTAGGACACAGTGGCCAATGCCTCAAGGGTGGCACATGAAGTTATATTGGGGTCAATGGTTGTGTTTGGCTTTCTAGAATTTGTTACTTTCTAGAAATTCATCCAAATAAAAATATTTCTAGAATTATCATTTGGGATTTATGTTGTCCTAGTTGAAACCGACATAAATATAGCTGCCTTACAAGTTTTATTGCAAGTATAGAATTATTAGAGCTGAGATTACAGTACCATATAATATTTACGTTGAGCATACATATAGGAGTTTCATAATTGATTTGTTGTTTCAGCATAACCTGAAACTCTTTTACCTTGGGAAAAATTGTGACATCTGACAAGGTCAACGCCGTGCACAAGACACTACTACAGAAAACTGTATCACAGACGGTTTAAAAATGTCATCATAGACGGTTTTCCGAACCGTCTGAATTTATGGGTCAGTGATAATCAAAGGTTATCACAGACGATTTGAAAACCGTCTGTGGAGTAAATATCACAGACGGTTTGTAACTAAAAACCATCTGTGATAGCTACCATCGCAGACGGTTTGCAAGAAAAAACCGTCTGTGATATAGGCTTATCACAGACGGTTTTTCACAAACAACCGTCTGTGATATATCAATATCACAGACGGTTTGTAATAAAAAATCATCTATGATATTGATATATCACATACGATTTTTTGTGAAAAACCGTCTGTGATAAGCCTATATCACAGACGGTTTTTTCTTACAAACCGTCTGCGATAGTAGCTATCACAAACGGTTTTTAGTTACAAACCGTCTGTGATATTCTTTCCTATCCCTAAATCTATTTCTGTTTACTGGCTAGTTTCAGGAAATGCTAGCCTTGCCCTCTGAAACAAGCAGATCAACATGTACACGTATATAGACAATTCACTTCTCAATTCATTTCAGAAACATATAACATCCAATTCACATCTCAATTCATTTCACAAACATAAAACATCCATTTCGCAAATCAATTAATTGAAATGAAGTAAAATATCCATTAACAAATACACAATTACAAAAAATCTACATTGCATTTGCACTTAGATGGTAACATTGCATTTTTTATTGCTCTATCACTTCAGAATCGAGGTCTCGCGAAAGGAACAGATCCATAATCAACGAACTTGTCAGGTTGCATAAGCAATATTTGGATGGTGCATGATTGCCATCCAAGTATTGCTTGTGCAGTCTGACAAGTCGTTGATTATGGATCTATTTCTTTCGCGAGACCTCGATTCCGGAGTGATAAGAGCAGTAAAAAAATTATTGTACGTTGTGGAACTCTCCCTTTGAATTTTGGACTTGAGCCACCAAAAAGTACGCGCACTCTCCTAGAATTCCTTCAAGGTTGGCCTGTTTCAATGCAATTTTCAGGATGGACGCGACCTGCCGATAGGAATATCAATGTGCGTATATATATAACTTGATAAGTATGAAGTAATTATGGGAATATTGATAAACCTTAGAATTGGAATTGGTGATCCTCGAGGAATCGAGAAGTAGTCTCATATAGTGGCAAACGTAGATTCCAAACGTGTTGCTCGGCTGCTGTTGGTAGTACTGAAAAAATAGAATGTGTTAATTCAAGAAGCATTACTACCAACTATTGCATAGGATTAATTAATATGTACTAGCGAATACTTTAAAGTTTCGATCATGTGTTAGGGCTTTGGACTGTTGCGTCGAGAGCTTTGCTATTTGAACGTATGTTGCGAACGCCCTACGTGATTCGAAAAAGTTGACCTTAGTCATTCAGAAGGAAAGAAAGAGTACAATATAGGTATGTATGGAGAAAATGTACTTACCTATCGATTACTTTACTGACAACTGTGTAGTCGGTTTTATTCTTACTTAGGGAATCAAGGTATATTATCTTGTTCCATTTTGGTACAATTACTATTAAAATCCAATAAAACTCCTGATTGTAGGGCATAAGTACATATTCCTTATCGTGGTCAGCCAGCAGTGCTGCTGCAATGTACCTCTCGACGAAGTCAGCATCCTCGTTGATGGTATGACTGGTGACCAAGTGTGGGTCCAAGAAACCAACTGATGATCTGGATAATCTAGCTTCAGTCACCATATATCTATATATAGGCACACGAAAGCAACAAATTATATATGACATTTATCGATATGACATGAACGGAGACTATGATTGTACACACTTACAGCGTCCAGCGTCGAACGAGTGAGGCGTCGAGAGCGTTGAGCGTGAAAAGATCAAATAAATCCGACATGAACGGAGACTATGATTGTACACACTTACAGCGTCCAGCATCGAACGAGTGAGGCGTCGAGAGCGTTGAGCGTGAAAAGATCAAATAAATCCTCGAAGGTCACCACGAATACACCATCTTCAAATTCGTGCTGAAAATGATGCAGCCTGAATTTAACAGTGATACCTGAGCGTCGTTCTTCCTCTGGCTTATTAGATTATTCCATATACCAAATGTGTAATTTGTTGCAACTAACTGGTAGGAATGGGAGGCACTTCACCGGGTCGATCATAGGCTCGCCAAGCATGAATTTGCGGGCCAATGACAGGTATCGGATATCATCATCGATCTTCTTTGCTTTGCCCTTGCTGCCTCGGCTGTCCTTGCTACCTCGGCTGTAGGTTGACTGTAAAGGTAGCACCGGTGGAAGTTGTTGTACTGAGAATAGCTCCCGTGGACTCATCACCGGTGCAGGTAGCGGTGATGGAGACAGACCTTGTGGATATGGCACCAGTGCAAGTAGATCTGGTTTGTATTGCCCTTGTGGACCTGCCACCGGTGAAGAAGCCTCTAGGCAGATGTCTCTTTTAGGCCACTAGATGAAGGTTCCAATTGCTTGCCCTAGAGTCACGATCTCGTCGTTGGGGGGCTTTGGTAGCGGGACGACCTCGAAATTAGCATGCACACCATCCACACTCACTTTTTCGAAGCCTGACGCTAAAGGTGCACGGTGTACCATGGCCCCTTCACCGAACGGATATGCCAGGCCCCAAGCAGCGCACAAGGCAATGGAGGCATATCTCACTTGGAGCTTGCATTTCGTAGCTTCTAGGATGTCGTCCACAGTAAATCTACCCTCGCTTTGCATCGTAGAATTGGACGCGCAGCTACTCCGATGGTTGCGGGCTGGCTACCACAGGAGCGACGGCGGCGGCGGCCTGCTAATTTTCTTCTGTTTGTCTTCGCACCTCATCTCTGATGTAATCAGCAAGCTCCTCTCTAAGAGATGCCTTGATCTCCTTTCGTAGTCGTGCATCACGCTCGGCTTTGTTTCTCTTCATACTCCGATATAATTCGGAGTTGTCTGAGAAACCTTGTTTCCAAGGAACATAAAACCTAAGGCCTCTCGTACGACTCGGGTGCTCCTTGTTTCCCAGTGCTGCGGGGAGTATATCTTTCTCCCTAATTGACTGGAATGATCCCTGGGAAGATTCGACACTCAGTATATCCTGCAAGAGCCTGACATGTCATTTAGTTTTCAGGGAAGTTGTTGAGTAATTACAAGCTACGTAGTTCGATATCTTACCAGACGGTGGGACACTTCCTAGTCTACAGGGTTCCAGAAGGAGATGTCCCCCGACGACGTGGTAGATGACCTCGCTCTAATCTAATTTCGAGCGCGCTCATCCGGGATTGTTGCAAATAGCGGGACGGTGTTCCACAGGATTGCCTGTTCGTCCTCCTGCCTCCACTGCGGGATTTTACCAAATACCCAGCTGTGCTGAGTCTGTGGGGACGTGTGTTTTTTGCCTGGAGGGTCTTGTGCGCCGCGCTTGTACTTCTGAAAGCTTCAGTCGTCTTCATCGCCTTAAACTCGTCCCATTGTTGTTTCAGGAATGGGTACTTGTCAAAGGGCGTTAGATCCTTCTCAACATAGTCCTTGACAAGCACGCTCTTGAAGTTCTTCCATGCTTTGCACGCCACTGCCAACGCATGTCGTTGCACGAAGTCATGGTATTCTTCTGGGATCTCGAACGATGCAAAAATCTCTGTCAGCAGCTCACGTTTCTGAGTCTCACTCACGCTCTTCTACGAATCAAATGTGATCTCAATTCATTCTCGTGCAACTACTCCAATCGTTGTTCGAAATGCGGACGCTGCTTGGTGAGGAAGGAGAGGGGTCCTAGATCTATCGACTTCTGTGATGGTAAATCGGCCCTCAGGCTTTTTCAATAGTCCTCTTCCTTTGCGTGTTGATTTTGGAGCGGGTGCATCCGGCGATGATGTTGAAGAATGCGCGGATGACATGTTGGCCTTCTCATATATGAACAGTAAGCACAAAATAAGCACATGTTGAAGAATTTTTGGATGACTATGTGGACAAAATTCTAAAGATTAGTTGGGTTCAGGAATGGCCATCTCAATCTTAGTTCAGAATTCAGTCTCGTCTTCTTCTTCGACCTAGGTTTTGGATCAAAAACCTATGACTATTAGTGGACTTGCTTATACAAGAATATATATACATATATATATATATACATACATACATACATACATACATACATATATATATATATATATATATATATATATATATATATATATATATATAAACTTAAGGCATGAAAGGTCAACTATAGTTGAGAGACAAACTATACATAGGTAAGCACATGTGCCCCTCGCTCTGTTGCTGAAGACAAACTATACATAGATAAACTATGAAATCACTAGCTAAAGACAACGGCACCAACTTTAAATACGCAGATGCCAACCAAGACCATCCATCAAAGCCTCAAAGCTGACATTTAAGAATAACCCAGGGACAATCACACACATATCAATATATACACACATATCAATATATATATACATATCAATATATCAATATGAAAGTACATGATTAAGAAGCAAATGTAACATATATATCAATATATGAAAAATGAAACATGAATAACATATCTTAATTATTCTATATGAAACATGAAACAACTACATGAAACAAATCTTTAACATATATAGCATATATATCAATAAGAAGTAGATGTAGCATATATATATCAATAAGAAGCAAATGTAGCATATATATCAATATATGAAACATGAAACAAATGTAGCATATATATAAAACACGAAACAAATGTAGCATATATATGAAACATGAAACAAATGTAGCATATATATGAAACATGAATAACATATGTATATGAAACATGAAAAAATCTTTAACATATATAGCATATATATCAATAAGAAGCAAATGTAGAACATATATCAATATATGAAACATGAAACATATATACCGGGGGAGGAGGGCACCGGAGTAGGGGGAGGAGGGCGCCGAGCTCGCGGGGGAGGAGAGAGCTAGAGTCGGGGGAGGAGGGCGCCGGGCTCGGGGAAGGGAGCGGCATCAGAGCGGCGTCGGGAGGGACCGACGGCGGCGTCGGGAGGGAACGGCGGCGGCGTCGAGAAGGACCGGCGGCAGCGTTGGGAGGGAACGACGGTGGGCTCGGGGGCTTGGGGGTTTGGCTCTGTGCTGGTTGGTATGCAAATAATTGCAAAGTACACCCAAAATCCTAGTTCGGGGGTATATATAGGAATATTATTACAGACAATTCTAAACTACAACTGTCTGTGATAATATTATCATAGACGATTCTAAATGAAAACCTGTCTATGATATATATTATTACAGACGGTTCTATCTTTAGAACCGTATGTGATAGTTGCACTATCACAAACGGTTCTAAACTTAGAACCGTCTGTAATAAACCTACTCCAACCGCTGTAATTAATGTAACTAACTACACCAACCAGCATTCAATAAGACCTCACAGGGAGTGTATTTCTTTACAACAGCCAAGTGTATTTCTTTAAAATAGCTCAACGAACATAGAGAAATATTTGTATGACTCATTCTCAAAATTCACCAATATATCACACATTTTTACATATACATATATAAATGCAAATTCACAAATACATCATACACATGCATTAATTGTTATATACATAAATGCCAATTCACATATATACATCACATACATGCATTATTATATATGTCGCACATTCTCATTCCACTTGCTTATTTCCTTTAAAAATTAGCCCTTCATGATGATCAATGTGTACGTAACTAGTTTCGTCATGTTGTTCGTCGTCGACCCTTATGCCATTTTCAAAAGAAGGTAACTCGTCAAATTGATTGTATTCTTCCTCGTCCACTACATTTTCTACTCCGATAATTCTCTTTTTTTCCATGAAGAACTACATGGCGCTTCTTATTTGCTGGGTCAGTTACACAGAAAACTTGAACAACTTGGTTGGCGAGTACGAATGGTTTATCTTCGTACCCGACATGTTGGAGGTCCACGGTAGTAACACCATACTTGTCAACCTTCACCTGTGGGAGATGCACCCAACGGCAGCGAAATAAGGGGATCTTGAAAACCATGTAGTCGAGCTCCCAAATCTCTTCTATGAACCCATAGTACGAGTTTCTCACCCCATCGGTACTGAACGCATCTATACGGACACCGTTGTTCTAGTTAGTGCTCTTTACATCATGAGCCTATGTATAGAATGTGTACCCATTTATGTCATATCATTGACATGTCACAATTGTAAATATTGGCCCTTTTGCCAACCATATCAGCATCTCACTTGACGAGCTCCTAGCGATTTGCTACTTCAACCATTGGTTGAATCGGCTATTGTGTTGTCTCATGATCCAAACATCCAGCCGCTTCGGGTTCTGTTGCCGAAGCACATCCATGTGCTGGTCGACATAAGGGGCCACTTCAGTCATGTGTTGCAAGACTGTGAAATGGGCTTGAGCATACGCGTCCATATCTGGAGTAATTGCTTTCCTTTTGATAGTTCCGATACCCTTGAGCCTCCCCTCATGACGAGATTGAGGCACACCTATCGGTTGAATCTGAGCCATATAATCGACACAGAACTCAATGACCTCTTTGCTTGCATAACCTTCGACGATGCTGCCCTCCGGCCGAGATCGATTCCGTACATACGACTTGAGAATTCCCATGAATCTCTCAAATGGGTATATGCTACGTAGGAATATGGGCTCGTATATTTTTATCTCCCACACAACGTGAACAATGAGATGGACCATGATATCGAAAAACGAAGGAGGAAAATACATCTCAAGATGATATAGAGTCATCACCACCTCATCCTGCAGAGCATCTAGTCCTTCGGGATCGATTACCTTCTGAGCAATTGTGTTAAAGAAATAACATAGTCTCATGATTGTTTCTCGGACTTTGATCGGTAAAATATTTCTAATTGCAATAGGGAGCATCTCTGTCATCAGCACATGACAATCATGAGACTTCATGCCATTTAGCTTCAAATCTTGCATCGATATAAGTTTCTTCACGTTGCTGGAGTAACCAGACGGAACTTTGATACCAAGCAAGCACTGGACCGTCTTTTCCATATTATAAACCTCTTTTCCACTTAAATGCCTTGGAGCTGAACCGTCTTCCTTCTCTCCGTCAAATTGTTTCTTCATCTTGCGGTACGGGTGAGCCCTCTGAAGGAACCGGCGGTGACACATATACACGATTTTGTGTGAGTGCTTCAGCCACACACTCTCGATACCATCTACGCAGTGAGTACAAGCTTTGGCACCTTTTGTACTCTGACCCGACAGGTTAGGAAGGGCAGGATAATCATTTATAGTGCAGAACAATAAGGAATGCAAAGTGAAGTTCTCTCATTTGTATGCATCCCATACCATTACCCCTTCGTCCCACAGTACTTTTAGATCTTCCACCAACGGCGCTAGGTACACATCAATATCATTTCTAGGTTGTTTTGGTTCTTGGATAAGTATCGACAGGAAAATATATTTTTGCTTCATACACAACCAAGGAGGAATGTTATAGATGCACAGAGTCACGGGCCAAGTGCTATGTTGGCTGCTCATGCTACTGAAAGGATTCATTCCATCTGTACTCAATCCAAACCTTATATTCCTTAGTTCTGCACCAAAATCTGCAAAACACCTATTGATGTTTCTCCACTGGGTGGAATCAGTAAGGTGTCTCAGCATTCCATCCTTCTTGCGCTCCTCCGAGTGCCATCGCAGCAGTTTTGGTTCCTTTGGATTTGCAAATAACCGGTTCAAACAAAGAATTATAGGAAAATACCATACCACCTTTGCAGGAGGTCCTTTCTTCTCCTCTGTTTCCTCACCATCATCATCTGATTGATTGTTACGTTTGTATCGGGATGCGTTGCACACCGGACAGACATGCATGTTTGTATACTCTTTACGGTAGAAGATACAGTCGTTCGGACATACATGTATTCTTTCTACTTCCATTCCCAATGGACAGATAACCTTCTTGACTTTATACGTGGTTTTAGGCAACTCGTTTCCCTCCAGAAGTATGTCTGCTAAAAGACCTAGCAGCGCCGTGAAACTCTTGTCGGACCAACCGTTACTTGAATCAATTTCAACAGTTCAAGCACAGCTGACAATTTCATGTACTTTGACCTACAACACGTGAATAAAGGTCTCTCCGAGTCCTCCATCAAGCCTCAAAATTTAATATACTCTCTCTCATCGTAGTTCTCTTCTACATCACAAAGCATCTGATCCAGATTGTCATCGTGCAGCCTATCCGAATCCGAATCACAATCATCATCCGCCGGCATATCATTGACTTCACTGGCGATGTCGTCCGGCGGCATATTATTGACTTCACTGGCGATGTCCTCCGGCGGCATATCATTGACTTCACCGGCGATGTCATCTGGAGGTATATCATTGACTTCGCCATGACTGGTCCAACACGTATACCCCTTTTTGAAACCCCTCCGAATCAAGTGCGCTTCAATCTGCTCTCGATTCTTAAACATCTTTAAATTCTCGCAGTCAGTGCATGGACAATATATATTCTACCCCCTTATTCAACATATCCTCCTCAGCAGCTCTTATAAAATAGACACACCATTAATGTACTCTTTACTCACACGGTTTGCGGTATACATCCAGCTTCGGTCCTATATTATGCATATATATAACAACTTAGTATTAAAATTAATTTAATTAATTATTACTACATATATACCACATGCATTGAGGCTAGCTAAATCTAAATTAGCTAGATCTTCAAAGTATATATATATAACAGTCACCGAAAATTAATTAGCTAGATCAATTTTGATATTGCAACCAAAAATAAATTTCATTACTAACCATATCTAAGGCAACCAAGAACTCAATAAACCTTCAAAGCACTCTCCTGCCAAATAAGCCTCCTTCCACCATGCAAATAAAATGGCCTGACAGCCTTGCCACCTCCAGCTGCAGCACCGGCTAGATCTGGATCGAAATAAAGACAGATGCATATGCGGTTTGAGCGGCACAATAAATACATAGCAGAATTATCACAGACGATTTTTATTGAACAACCGTCTGTGATAGTGGACTATCACAGACGGGTTTTAGTAAATATCCATCTGTGATAGTCCAAATTATCACAGACGGTTGTTGACTAAACCCCGTCTGTGATAGTGGACTATCACAGATGGTTTTGTAGTAAAAACCGTCTGTGATAGTCCAGATTATCATAGACGATTTTTACTGAACAACTGTATATGATAATCCACTATCACAGACGGTTCATTTGTAAGAACCGTCTGCGATAAGCCTTCAGTAGCACAGACGGTTTTCAAATTAAAACCGTCTGTGATAGTGTATATCACAGACGGTTTTGTGGAACCGTCTGTGATTTGCCGTCTAGTATTAGGCTTTCTGTAGTAGTGAGAGTGAGATTGAAGGAAAAGGCGGGAGACAGAGCCAATGGTGTGAGCCGGGCAGACCGATCCTAACAATGTGAACTCTCGACATACTGGTATAATATGAATTTTTTTTGTTCATAGCAAAGCACCGACACTACTAGAAAACGAATCATCCCTCACGGGCTTTAGTTTTCCTGACGGGCCCGCATAGAACATGAGGGATTTCAATTTTTGTGACGGGCCTACGTAGCACCGTCGTAAAAATTAATTTTCCTGTCGGGCTCCTTAAGCCGCCAAGAAAATTGTAACATCCTATTTTTTCTGAGATTTTTAAAGCCTGGATTTTAAAAATGAATTTTCTGGAATTTTCTGAAATTAATTGAAGCTTCAAATAAATTTTTAAAGTTTTAAATGATTTAATATGATTAAAATAAACATTAACATAAGTGAGAAATATTTTATTTGTGTTCCTCAGGTCTCAATGAATTTTCTGGTATTTTTGGTGAATTTTTGGGATTTATTTGCTATTTTCTAGAGCTTTTAGAAGTTTATTTGAATTTCTGAAAAAAAAAGAAAATAAAATAAAATCCCCCGGGCCGATCTCCCTCTCTCCGCCACGCGTCGCCCTTTCCCGCGCACCAGCTCGCCCCGCCGCCCGATCCGCCCGCGCCACGCTGTCGCAAGATCCGCGGCGGCGCTGGCGGCACCAGCCACGCCACACCGCCGCGCCCGCCACGCCTCGGCCGCCCGATCGCGCCGCGCGATCTCCGCCGTCCGTCCTCGCGCGCGCGCCAGAAACCTAACCCTAACCCTCGCGTGCGTCCGAGCCGTCCGATCTCTCGCGTTGAATCCCGACCGTTCAAACTTGTCGCGTTGCGGCCGCCGCCAGAATCGGATTGGATTGCCTCGGTTCGCGTGATAAAACCCGCCGCCGCCTCGGTTCGCGTGCACGCTCCGCCAACCCTCGCGCCGCCGCCTCCGCTTCGCCCTCGCGCCCGCGCTGCCGCTGGAGCCCGCCGACGCCGCCGGGCGTCTTCGCGCCGCCGAGACGCCGCCGCCCTTCCGCTGCCGTCCCGCTGCCGGTGAGTCGCCTCGCCGCCCCGCCGCCGAAGTCGCCTCGCGTCGCCTCGTCGCCGGACCCGCCTCGCCTCGCCGCCGCCTCGGCGCGTCTGCCGCGCGCGCCGCCACGCGTCGCCGATCCGCCATCGCGCGCCACGCGTCACCTTCGCCGCGATCCGCCGCCGCGCGCGCGCGCGCGCACACGCCGCGACGCCAGCGCGGCGAGCCGCCACGCGTCGCCGATCCGCCGTCGCCGCGCGCGCGCGCAAATCGCCGCCGCCGCTCGGTCGAGCGAGGCTCGAATCGCCGCGCGTGCGCGTCCCGCCGTCGGATCAAGCCGCCGCCGGCGCGCCGCCGCCGCCACTCGGCCTAGCCACGTGGCAGCACCAGCGCGTGCCACGTCAGCCCTAGTCCACGTGGCACGGCACGTGGCATGCCACGCGGCGCCACGTCGGCCCGAGCCGTCCCGAGCCACGTGGCGGCCACGCCACCGCCACGCCGGTAGGGTGACACGTGGCGACATATGCGCGCGCCACGCCGCAGCCCCGCGTCAAGACCCTCTCCCGTGAAGCGTTACGTGGACCGAGTCCACGGTGGACTCGAATTTCATGGACCGGGTCCACAAGACAAGAATTTTTCCGATTTTCCCGAATTAATTTTAGAATTAATTTTCCGGGAGCCCGTTCTCCTCCGTCCTAGCTCCGATTGACCCCGTTCTTTTTTCTAAATTCATATAAAATCGAGCTCTAGCTGTTGGTTCTAGTTTTGTGAATTTTGGAGTTCTTTTACTTGTCATTTTATGTGTTTCTTTGTTTTCGGTCGTTTTCTCTCTCGTTAGATTCGGATTCCGGAGGAGCAGGTTTCGCGCCAGAAGACCAGGAGTACCCCGCTGAGCATAACGAAGGCAAGTCGTGTCCCTTGATCATGTTGAACCCAATTTTTCAAACTATTATTTAATTATTTTGTTTTAAATTACAGTGCATTGCTACTTTTTATTCAATCCTTTGCACAGGTAGTTATCGTCCCAATTGAATTTATACCTCCTTGATACTTTGGAATACCATGATGCCATTGTCACCATAGGTTGGGAAATTTATTAGTGATGCTAGTTTATTTATCACATGGGTTGGTACGATTAGATTGCTTAGCCGGTTGGTGCCACGTGTATTAAAATTTGTGCCACGTCATTGGTGTGACGTTGGCTTGGTTATACAAATTGGTTTTGCACTCGGGCGAGTGATCGTGCAGTAAAGGGGGAAGTACAGTGGTACTTTGGGGGATGTGGTAGTCTCGCCCGGGTAATGTTAAGGACTTAACTTTGTGCGCCATTGATCTGAGCTTAATCGTGCAAACCACATGTCTATTATGGGATGGATCTGGCTGATTAATTTGTAATATTTCAATCCAATTCTGCCATTGTGATGGACATGGTTGCTGATTTCCATGTGGCGCAAGGGGGGGTGTGATGCGAAACCCTAGCGGGCAGGATTGTATTGAGATAGAGCATTGTAAAGGCCTTGTTGTGATTTCCTTAGTCCTAGGCTAATCACATCGTGTGGGTACAGTTGTGCAACCTCTGCAGAGTGTAAAACTATTCAAATAGCCGCGTCCTCGGTCATGGACAGTGCTCGGGGATTTCACACGAGGGTTAGTGTTTCATTTATAACTTGGTGGTTTATGTTGGGAGTGGACAGGTAGTTCACTGTTGGTTTAACTTGTGAATTGGTGTTCACAAGTGGTTCATGTTTATTCCTTTGATTATCTATTGTTACTGTTTTCAGTTAACTTTCGCTTTCAAGTTATTTAATATATTTCATCAATAAATGCTTTTATGCAAATTAACCTTTCAGCCTTCCTTTGGTAAGCCTTGCATATTATATTGCACTTATTATTACAGACGACTTGCTGAGTACCAATGTACTCACGGCTTTACGCCTATGTTGCTCAGTTGAGGGAGAGGAGTACTATCAGCAGGAGGTTCCAGAAGGAGAGTACTACGACGACTTCACGGATTAGGCTTCGTTCTCCACTCGATAGCCTGTGGCTTGTCGATTGGTCGCTACGCGTTATTTTGGATTTCCGCTGCTATTTTGTTAAGCCCTTCCGGCTAGAGATATTGTAAGCTTGGCCATAAGGTCGTACCTTTGATACTTTATCAATAGTCGAGTTTTCCTTTATTATTGTCGTGTGTATGACTGTGATGACATCTATGTTTGACTGTGTGCACTAGCGTGATCCTGGACTAGTGCGGTTTACACAGAGAGACCGAATTTGCATATTCGGGTCTCGACAGAAATATACTATTTTTGTGACGGTATTACATGAACCGTGAGGATAATTGGAACATAGGCCCGTGAGGATAATTGGAACATTGGAACTTAGCTAGGCTAGCTTCAAAGTGCATAATTTCAAGTAGCTAGGCTAGCTTCTGTGGGATTACAAGATTTGTGGGATGGCAAAGTGCATACCGAGCATAATTTCAAAGTGCATACCGAGCAACCTTATTTGGTAGCAAAGCCATGCGTGATTACAAGATTTGTGGGATGGCATAGATCCTTGAAATCACGTTTGTTGTTTCCTTCTTTGCTCTTTCCAATTCAGTGTAGTACTTGCAGTTTATAAGTAAAGGAAGAAAAGCCGTGAGTTTCAGGCCGGCACCAAATATCTGACTCATACCTCTTAGCTTGTGTGTGTGTCTGCGTTTGAAGATCCCGATTGAGGGCTGACATAGCAAGCGTGTGCTATGCCTAATCATAGTGGAGTTACTGGTCTAGTGAGATAGAAGTATATATGGAGAACACATATCCTTTTGATGTGCATTCACCCCTGGACCTGACTCTGAATAACTTATTATGTACAGATATACACAGCACAGACATTATAGGTTGTACATACATGGTTTATCATACAAACCTGACTCTGGTGAACAAATAATTGTTGTAACTTAGTGAGTAATAACGATTGACAAAACACCAAATGCCCTTTCTGTTTCCAGGAGAAAAAAAGCTACAAATAAATCATGGTCTTCATGATCTAATATGCTACTAATTAATATGATGCAGATCGATATCATGCATCAAGATATAGTCCTTCTCTACCATAATCTGTGAAGCTCCCGACCTGCCCTTTATTGTACATGCATGACTGATAGCTAGCGATGAAATGGCAATAGAGAATATTATTGCTTAATGATCGATTGATCGATCAGCTAGCTTTGTGACCATGACTTCGCAAATCTCTAGTTAATGGTAGGTTTAAATTAACTAGTTAGCGATATGATCTTCTAATCATCGCATGCATGTGTCGCACGATTTATTCTATTTGAGATTTGCAAAGGAGAAAGGGTCATCGTGCTATTCTATATGGTTTTATATCCTCCTATTCATAAGAAGCAAACTGCCATTCTTAGTGGTTGTCTTTGCTTGCATTGCATGATTAGTACAGATTATATAGTTCAACTTTAAATGGTACTTTCCAACTATAGATGCTTTTTGAGAAGATGGGTGAACAACCACCACCAGAGATGCTACGCCGTGGAACACCTACACAAGCACAGGTAATATCGTTTAATACCTACAGTTATTGCCTTGTGTACAAACAAAATTCCCTACGAACTATTATTTTGCCTTATTCTAGAGTTCAACTTCAAGTTGAATGTTCAAGACTGTCAACAAGCAGTACAACAGTGAGCGAGTGGATTCATGTTGAATGTTCTAAATATGGGCATAACCTGAATCTCGTTTACTTATAGTTGATGATAAGGTGGCAAATGACTTTTCTACTAGTTAGTACACCCAAACTTGTGAGTTGTTTACGATGCTAAACTAATCTTGAGTATATGCCAATCTTTGCACAATTTTATGCTGAATTAACAAGAACACTTAGATCCTTTTTTTGTTGCTATGGTCTTTTTGTGTAATTATGAAAACTAGCTACCGTGCATGTTGTACAAGATATGATATTGTGGGATGTGTATTTAATATAGGATTGTGATAATTCAAACAACATTACAAGCCATTACGGCTTCTTTATCTCAAGTTGACATAATATTTTCACCTTGCAGCAAGGGACTGGGACTGGGCTTGAGACTGGATCCTCTCATGTAGGCTCACAACCGGATGATGGTGCTGTCGATGGTAACATTGATGTAAATGATAGGGACAACTGCAGTGGTGACATTGATGGCGACAACAACCATGCTGCCATATGATTTTCAGTGATCTCTTGTAGTTCTTTTGACCAGCTGAACTTGAATGTAATGAAAAGGGACTTTTGTATGTGGTACTTGTTTTTGGATGTCTTTTGGATAGATGAATCAATCTGGAGGTTAAGTTTATGAATTGGTATGCTTGTGTGAACATAAATCAATCTAGGGATTGTTTATAAAAACTGAACTTTTTATATGTTTGTTTAATTATATGTTTCTTGATATCATGCAAGGATGGTGTTGTCATTAATTTGATTATATGATGCACAGATGTGTAAGATTTACATATCAATGCTTATCTCATAAGTTGTTTGCTAATTCATTGTCGACTAAAAAATTTGGTAACACTGGCAATTTTGCATTCTTCTAAGCTTTCTGCCAATTTTGCTGACGGTTTAAACCGTCAGCATATATTTTCTTAACGGTGACAAACAGTCAATGATATAACTTTTCCTGACAGTTTGATCGTTAGGAAAATGTATTTTGCTGGTGGGTCTGACTAATTTTGCTGACAGTTGACCCCCTCAGAAAAATCTGTTTTTCTTGCGGGCCATGCTATTTTCCTGACGGTCACGGAACCGTCAGTAAAATCACTTTTCCTCACGGGTTAGCCTGTGAGAATAATTCATTTTTTCGTGAAGGTGACTGAACCGTCAGTAAAAGACGTTTTCCTGCCAGTTTCGCCTGTCAGAACAATGCATGTTTCCGTGACGGGTAAGACCGTCATATTAAATTTCCCTGACAGGTTGTATTTTCCTTTCCAGCCAGCCTTGAGGGGTTTTGCCTGACGGGAACCCGTCAAGGATGTTTAACCTGACGGTTTTTGGTATTATCCTGACGGTTTTGAACCGTGAGAGATGATCCATTTTCTAGCAGTGCGACATTGAACTAGTGTATGTATATTATCTTACAATGGGAAACACCTATATATATATTATATCCCAACCATTGCGCACATGCATACATGTTAGATGGTGTATAAATATGGAATCGTCAATCTGACAAGCCAGCATGCATCTATCTCCATTTTGACAACCTAAATTTCGTATGAGATGCCAACTTTAAGCAATTGGCCATGGGGAATAAATAGCTTCTTCTCTCCCTGCATGAAGTTCATTCTTAAGAAGGAGTAGATGTAGTTGACAACAATCTTCTTAAGGAGCGAAGAGTGAGGCCTCGCCACCACTTCACTCTCCCCAAGTATGTACACCACACCTTTCTCCATCTCTCTCTCGATAAATAATTGCTCCTCCTCGACCTTCACCAACACCTCTAGATTCATCTTGCTTGCCTGTCATAAATATCTTTTAATACTGCACCATACTAATAATACAAATGCAAAACTTCAATATCTGATACACTAATTTATTACCTGGAACTGCGGTAGACGGCTGCTTGCACCATTTGGTAGCGTTGTAAGCTCAGAGAATGACTCGATCGGCGTAAGCATGTCCTCAGCATGGATGGCGTGCCGTACAGAAGGCTTCTCCCGAGAAAAGCTCTGATTGTGAGAACTCGGATAGCTAATATTGTGCTGCTCGGCCATGGAGTAGAGGTGGACATCTCGTATGTAGTACTGGAGGCTCTCGATAAGGGTAGCAACGAAGTCCTTGGCCTCCTCGAGGGAGTCACGGTACCCGTACCGAGCTATACACCGAAAAACCTTGTAATCCTTTGGCTCTACCTGCCGGAAGAGGAACCGCTCCGAGCTGTCTACGTGCGGGACGGGAAGGTGCTTGATGGAGACGAAGATAAGCACCGAATGGATGGTCGGGATCTTCTCGATGAGATGGGGGAATATTGGCGGGATGCCTTGCACTAGTTCGGTGTAGAACAGCCCTACCCCAGGGACCCTCTTCAGATCATGACTCTCAAGCAGCTCTTTCACCTTGTCGGGGGATGTGGTGTGCTTCAGCTCGTATTCGTACCGTTTCAGATGCACATAGTGCCACACGGTCATCACCACCATTAGAACCATAGACATAGCCACGGGCACATATGGTCCACGTGTAAACTTGTATAACACTGACGATAGGTAGATGGACTCGGTTGATGTGAAGACGACAAAAAACAGTGCAATCCACCAAATGTTGATCTTCCATACCAAGAGCATCACTATTGCCATCAGCAGTGTCGAGATGATCATCACAAGGATGACACAAATTTCTGCTTGCGTTGGTTAAAAATGAAGACATAGTTAGAATGGTGCGTCGAAATTTATCTTTCTTAGGTTATACATGTATCATGAATGTGTGCATTTTTCTCAAATGATCGAAACATAATTCTTACCATGCGCTTTTCCTATGATGGCGGTTGTTTTGAAACTAACAGTCACGACACAAGCAGCCACGCATAGGAAGAAGTTCACTTGAGGGATGTACAATTGGCCCCGAAATTTCTTTGATGTGTGCAATATCCTAACCCTCGGGAAGCAACTCAGTGCTTGTACATGTGAAACAGTTGCAAAGGCACACGAGATCATTGCTTGGCTTGCTATAATGGATGCAGCAATCGCCATGATAAATGTTGGCCAGAACAAGGAGCCTGAATTTCGATGTAAGAGGCTTTGCATTTAGTTTTTACACAACTATTCATGAAAAAGTCATATGCAATTGCGGAAATGCTTACTTGGAGTAGCTCTAAAGAAAGTACTGGCAACATGCTGTGGGTTCTTCCTCAGGAATGCCGCTTGCCCGATATAAGTGAGCAATATGGACGGGACTAAGCCAAAGCTAAAACTTAGCTGAAAAGTAAAAAGGAAAATAGATAAATATATAACTTTTGACAATAGTGAGTAGTGACAATATGCAAAATCTATCATATTCATCTGGCCTACGTACGCTCAATTTCAACATATTGTGTTTCTTTCTCATCAAGTTTGTCAGCAGAAATCGAAAGCCCGTGCACTGCAATTCTTTCGCCTCAAGTATGATTGGTCATACCCCAGGCAATAGTCAATGTTATAATGAGTATGTGTTGATGCCTAGAGTTATACGTACTTCCCATGTATAGTTAAACATCTAAGCTCTTGACAATAAAAAAACTACAAGTAATAAATTTAGAAACTTGGAATTTCAATACCAAATCTCATCGTGCAGATTATGTTGGCTCGATACCTTAACATAAACACCACTGTCTAAAATGAATAAAATAAAACCACCAAATAGTCATTATTTAAATAATTGTTTCTCTCTCGTATGTATTTGGCAAAGTACTGAACGCCCAACTATACCATTGCAATTTTCAAATTTTGAATTATATCATTGTAATACATAGTTCAAATTAACGAACTACTTTTTCGTTATGTTCGAGTCAATGCCAAAATTTCAACATTATCCAAAAAAATTAGATTGAAGCATTCGTGTCTGTACCTGAATTGATTTAATGCTGAAGTATCCCAGATTAGCAAAAAGTGCTTCAGTTCCTGTCAGATGTGCAGGAGACGTTATTCCATGAAGATATGTTATGCCTTTTTTTGTGCGAGGAAGATAAGTTACTTCTTTCCGTGAGGAGGAAGATGTTACTTCCTATATGCAAAATATATAAAACATATAGGATGTGTATAGGCATCACTCGATATTTTTTTTGAAATAATCATCTAAATTTATGGCCGATCCAACGGTCCTTTTTTTAGCGGACTTTTTTAGAGAAAGAATTCGCTGCCGTTGGATCTCTAATCAATCCAATGACTATAAATTTGGATAATAGTTTAAAAAAACATTCGGGTAATGTTTACCAATACCTATATATAAAACCGAGTAGCAATTGAGTAATATATGCTAATCTTCCGTGATAGCTCATTACGATCTACAAAAAGATCTTGTATCTAACTGGCTTGTGCTTGGTTCATTGTGTTATAAGTTAGGTCAACCTACCTGTGAAGCAAAGGATAATATCACCGAGCGAGATCCATCCCTTTTTCCTATTCCTCCGGAAATAGTCGATGATGTATTTCGGGTTGAATGCCCTTAGCACACTAACATCATGCTTGATCAGGTTGTAGACCCCAACTCCTCCAATGAGGATCAGCCACAAGAGGATGATTGGTGCAAACGAGTAGCCAACTTTGTCGGTGCCAAAGCGCTGGATGGCAAACAGCACTACCAAAATTGCCACGGTGATCCATACTATTTGGTCTGTGTGAAAAGAAACAAGCTATAAGGATTTTGTGCACCGTACTCCCATGCATCACCGACTGCATCATGATCATTTGATTGTATGTATGTTAGTTATTGCTGATCGACCCAATCAGTCTTCTTTTTTAATTAATTAGTTGGCAAAGAGCGTTGCTTCTATGTTTGTAACTCAAAAAAAAGTTTTAGCTTTATAAAATCATGATCTGGAGGGAACGTTTCAAGAAAGATAACCCTATCAAAGTTCTCTACCACTTTTGATGTGTATTCTCTTGTACCTGTTGTCAGATGAGGTGCCTTTTCTTTCAACCCACTTACAGCTGAAAGTACTGAAAAGTTTTTCGAGGAGACAAACAGAATCAGTTCACATTGTCCGAAACCGCTAAGATTCTGTGTCGTATATAATATGGAATTATTCATGCAATACCAGAAATTGGAGGAGTTAAAACGGCGTCACTGATGACCATCGCAATTGCCAGGATGGTGAGGAGGAAGAGGGAAATCTTAGCAGGCTTGCTCGTCTCAAGCAGCTCTTTCATCCACCGGGCTCTCCGCAGTCTCGCCGACGGCTTCGCGAGGTGGCTGTAGCTGCTGTAGACCAGATCATCTTCCGCTTGTTGGTTAGGGATCAGACTGACCTTCGCATGCCGCGAAATCAACGAGTAGAGTGCAAATGTTCCACCTGTATACAAGTTAGTTTGCCGTAATTCGTTCCTTTTTATTTCTAAACCCTAGATGACAGATGATGATATATATATATATATGTATGAACGGCAGTACGTATGACTTACCGTCGCCGTCGTCATTGGCGTGAAGGGCGATGATGACAATCTTGATCACGGTGAAGAGCAGGAAGCTGTAGATGATGAGGGAGAGCACCCCCAAGATGTCATCTGGGTGACCAATGCCGTGCTCAAAAGTAGTCGAGTACACGTACAGCGGCGACGTCCCGAGATCACCATACAGGATCCCGACGCACTGGAACGCCAGCTGCAGCGTCCTCCCCCAGCCATCCTGCACGATCAGTCCATCGATCGATACATGCGTTGCATGCAAAGAGAATAATGTTAAAAGGAAGGCATGCAGTTATGGTACTCACTTTCTATATGTGTATCTTATTACATTACATGGGTTTTAATAGAAACTTTGTTGGAACCGGCGACCACTTTGGTTCACCGGGTCCATTCCTCGGTCTCTTCTTTCTTAGATGGGCTTGCGTTCTCTGCGCACTGAGCCCACGGACTGCCCACTAGTAAGCCCTCCAATCAACAACCTTATAAGTGGTATTGGGCTTTCTCCCCCCAAAAGACTAGTCTAATGGGTGGAGATCCCCTCACACTTATAAGTTGTGCTTGTTTCCCTCCCACAATCCATATGGGATTATTATTTTCCTAACAATCTCCCCCTCACATATGGATTGTGCACACCGCACTTCTGGGAAACTCCCCTCCATATGGATTTGTGCACACCGCACCCTGGGAGATGTTAGGTCTCTGGCTCTGATACCAAATGTTAGAACCGCTCTAGGGACTCGGTTAGATCACGAGCAGACTCCGGCGGAACGCAGCAAGCGCGATGCTCAAACCGAACAAACACACAGGCGAGCACTGCCTGTTTTGATGAAGCTCTGCTCTTTATTTAATCATGCGCTGCATGTTCCTTTGAATAATGCAAGCGCTGCTACATGATTGCTTGGCACTGCCCTGGTTATTGATCTCAGGACGCTGCACCTTGCATGTATATATATATGTTTCAAGACTGCACACAACTCAGGAACCATCACCGAGTCGGAGCGACACAAGTACACGACTACGAAGCGGACAACGCATACGTATACGAGGTTGCCGCGGACAGCGAATACGTATACGAGGCGGGCAACTAGATTAGAACTAACATTCACCCCCTTAATCTTGTTGCTTAGAGTAGCGCTGGGTTTTCGTCGATATCTGCCTCGATGAGATGTGCCTGTGCTTTCTCCCTCTTGTTGGGCTTCTGGCATTCTGAAGCAAAGTGTCCATAATCATTGTAATTAAAACACCTTACTTTTGCCCTGTCAATTCGTCGGTATCGATGTCCGCTGCCGCCACCAAAACCACCTGAGGAGCCTTCATACTTCGTCGACTGGGCCTCCCACTCTGCGCGCGTCAGGAGCAAGTGCTCCTTGTCTCTGTCGTTGTTGCCGTAGCGACGTTCTCCCTCTTCCTGCGTCTTCAAGCGCCCAATTAGCTCTTCGATCGACATATTCTTTATGTCTCCGAATTGCTCAATTGTGGTGACGATGAGAGAGAACTTCTTAGGCACTGCACGAAGAAACTTCCGCATGATGTAGGCCTCTTCCATCTTTTCGCCTAGATCTCGTATCTTGCTGACGATTGTCGTCAACCTCATCGCGAAGTCATCAATCATTGGTGTCCCTCATGCGCAAGTTTTCAAACTCGCTTGAGGTTTGTACACGCGCCTCCTTGGCGCGATCGGCACGAGATGCATCACCTTCGAGTATTCGAGGCCTCCTTTGCGGTCTCCTTCTCAGCTAGAAGCGTAGCATGTCTTCGGTACGCGAGGAAGGTACGCGGCGCCATTTGATCTTCGCTCATTTACCTCTTCATCTCGACTGCGTTCCACACGTCTGACGCGCACATGATCACCTTCATCTTCACGGCCCACGTCGTGTGGTTGCTCCTTGTGAGTATGGGATACGGGAGGAGATGCTGCCCTCGCGCGCCGGCGCCGACGCGCGCCATCGCCGATCTTGAGCGCCCCATCGGTGGTGGCGTTTTTGACGAGCTCAAAACGACATAGATGAAGGTGTACAAGAACCTTGCTCTATGTCGTCTTGAGCTCGTCGTCGGCGCCACCACCGATGGGGCGCTCAAGATCGGCGATGGGAGCGTGCCGGCGCCGGCGCGCGAGGGCGCATCTCCTCCCGTATCCCATACTCACAGGAGCAACTACACGACGTGGGCCGTGAAGATGAAGGTGATCATGTGCGCCAGACGTGTGGAACGCAAATCGAGATGAAGAGGTAAATGAGCGGCAAGATCAAATGGCGCCGCGTAATCTTCCTCGCGTACCGAAGACATGCTACGCTCTAGCTGAAAGGAGACCGCAAAGGAGGCCTGAATACTCAAGGTGATGCATCTCGTGCCGATCGCGCAAGGAGGCGCAGGTACAAAACCTCATAAGCGGTTTGAAAACTTGCGCATGAGGGACACCGAACAGATTGATGACTTCGCGATGAGGTTGACGACAATCGTCAGCAAGATACGAGATCTAGGCGAAAAGATGGAAGAGCCCTACATCGTGCGGAAGTTTCTTCGTGCAGTGCCTAAGAAGTTCCTAACAATCTCCCCCTCACATATGGATTGTGCACACCGCACTTCTGGGAAACTCCCCTCCATATGGATTTGTGCACACCGCACCCTAGGAGATGTTAGGTCTCTGGCTCTGATACCAAATGTTGGAACCGGCGACCACTTTGGTTCCACCGGGTCCATTCCTCGGTCTCTTCTTTCTTAGATGGGCTTGCGTTCTCTGCCCACTGAGCCCACGGGCTGCCCACTAGTAAGCCCTCCAAGCAACAACCTTATAAGTGATATTGGGCTTTCTCCCCCCAAAAGACTAGTCTAATGGGTGGAGATCCCCTCACACTTATAAGTTGTGCTTGTTTCCCTCTTACAATCCATATAGGACTATTATTTTCCTAACAAACTTGACAAAAAAATTTGTCCAAACGAACCTGTTGGTAGTGGCTCGTACCGGCGTCAGCTCTCACGGCGTCTCGGAACAGCGAGTCCAGCCGCCCGACCGGAGCCGCTCCCTCGCCGCCGCTCTCGAGGTCGGGGACCTCCAGCAGCTGGTTATCTCCCTCAACTGCGACGAGAGCCATCACGTGAAGAAGAGACTACTACTGCAGTGCTGCTGCTTCCCTCTGAAGCTTGTGTTTGTATACTACTACTGGTGGCTTTCTTCTAGTACTCGTAGTGCAGATCAAGCTCGCCATCCAATGCCGCCTTTTATAGACAACTGTACGTGCAAAGTAGTGGCTGCTAGCTAGCTAGCTATCTCGGCGCGGTGCTATCATGAATTTGCATTTGCAACTTGTGGAATTCTTAGCGCTTCCATCAAAAAAATAAAACGCGTCGGTCATTTTCATCGTTTTAATTACGGTTGCTTGTGCTGTGATAGTTTACTTTGGCGCGCCATGCATGTCTGTGCTTGAGAGGCGCTAGTTTTAAAGTACTGACTGGGAGGAGGTTAATTACGTCGGACCGACAAGGAGAGCTGGACCGACCGATCTCGTTTTGTCATCTCGTGATCTCGTTTTGTCATCTCGTGCTTCGCTTTTCCTTATGAGACGTCAGTACTGATTTCATATACGTGGTTAGTAAATAAGAGCAAATAATTGATCAGTAGTAGTGAAACATCCTAATTTGCAGCATTTGAAAATTTAAGAGAAATGTAAATCTCTTGTTGATTTCCAGTCTAATTTAAAACTTTTGATGTTCATTCAAAGTTCTTGAATTGGATTTTCGCTAAATAATTTAATTAATAAAAATCTAGTCGAGGAAATTTCGGATTCCCTTTGCAGGTCCAAAATTCAACTTCAAAACTATAATTTGGAAATGCCGAAACCAATAAAAGAAATTGAAACCAAAGGTTAATATTAAAATCTTTCCCATCCAATTTTCATATCCAAAACTCAAAATCAGGAGTTCAAAAATTATCTCTCAGAACTCGACGATCTTGAAATTCAAGTTTGAATCTAAAATTTGAATCAAGGTTTCACATTTCAAAAGCTATTTGTAAAATTAATCCTACAATTCAAAATTTTCAAAGCTCCTCAAAGATCCCTAGGCCTTAGCCCATTTTTCCTTCCAGCCCCTTCTTCCCCTTCCTCTCCCTTTCTCCCCCCTGCTCCTGGTGCCCACGTCGGCCCAGTCTCGTGCTCTACTAGCTAGCAGCTTTGGCACTACCACGCGCCTATCGCCAACCGAACCGACCTTCCTCGATTGCCCTTCGGCCCACCTCGGCCCCCCTCCTCTCTTCCTCCTCTCCCGCAATTCTTGCAATCCGAGCCCATGGCTAATGGCCCAACTACGTCCGCACGCCAGCCACGCCAAGCCGCCCCTGGTATCACAAAACTCAGCCCCAGTTTCACCTGTCACATTGATGCCTCACTGTGTCGATGTTGCCTAGCTCCGCCCCTCCTGTCCACTAGCCCTGCTGCCCCCAGTGATTACTCCTCAACGATGCCCAACTTTACGTTACTCCTCTGCGCACGCATCTTCAATTTGCCCAGCGGCCCACCACCACCCTCACCTATATAAAGGGTCGTTGGGCTTCCCCTTACTCCCCACCAATTTTCTTCCCCAGCCCCCTACTTTCCTGAGCTCGCCGTTGCCTTCACCGAGCTCCCCTACGACCGTCTCCATCGGCAGCACCACCAGGTGAGCCCCGAGCCACATCGAGCCCCTCCTTGAGCTCGCCTTGCCCCCCTCATGCTCTCACACCTTGCTATTGGGCTCCTCTCCTCAGTAGGTGGCCGACGACCATCGTCATCCCCAACTCTAGCGCCCAGCCTCCCCGATGATTCGCCAAGCCACGACCCAATTCTCAGCTCCTAGAACTTCTCCAGCATCTCCTGAGTCCATTCCCGGTGCCGCCTTTGGCTCTCCTTTCCCCCGGTGAGCCGCCCACGGAAGCTGCACTACGTCGCCGCCTATCCTCGTGGCCAAGGCACCCCGCCGCCTCCCCTTCCTCGCGCGAGCTTACTAGTGCATTTCCCTTACCCCTAGGATGCTCCCTACCTGCCGAATCGGCTCGCCTCGCCGCTGTTCGCCAAAATGTCGTGCACCCCACCGCCGCCACTGCGAGCCTCGCCGTCGGCCACCCATGGAGCCACCCCAGCCACGGCGTCACCTCCCGTGGCATCCATTCCCCTAAGGCAACCCGTTTTGTAGATATCCTACTCGGTATATGAATAAATTATTACTGTATTAACTAAGCTTTCGTATAATATATTTTTGATATACAGTAATATAGCTATGAGTATTATCTACTGATTCAAAGAATAGTATGATAGAATCATAGAGAATCTAAGTTCATGAATCCGACAAGTAGCTATCTAGCTAGAGAGAGACGATGGATCAACGATTTGACATTAACGTACACCTAAGCAAGTAGCTATCTATGTGTGCATTAGACATTTAGACTCCACGTGCAACTGGTCGTGTTATGACTCTTATAACCAAAAGATGAAGATCCTGGTCGTTTCGATTTCAACTTCTAATTTCAGCTTTTTTTTACTATTCACTACACTATCCATTAACTCAATTACAATGTTTTTTCAGTCAACTACAGTGTTGTTTTAGTCAAAAACCAAAAGCCATCGCTATTCCGATCACCCCCGAAGACAACACATCCGTCGATTGTTCTAAGGGAAAGGCTGCAGAAGATCAAAAGCACAAGAAAATTAAGTAGTCGCGACGCTTCGACGTCTAGGAGCCTAGGACACATATATTGATCATCTGTCGAGAACAGAAAGTCATACTTCCCGTCCCGACCTACTCGCTGGAATTAAGCGACTCAAGCCGGTGTAACTTGTAAAATTGCAACCACATGCCATCATTTTGGTAGAGACATAAGTACTACTGTAAAAAGATTTATATTAGATGTCTCATCGCTAATATATTTTTTCTATTTTTATATTTTTTAAATTTAATTATATCAAAAGGATAACTCAGCTACAGTAAAAAAACCGTTACAGTGAAATTTTAGCCAGAAACTACAAGCCATCGCTATTCCGAATGCCCTCTAAAATCATTAGTATTAAATACAATTACAAACGGTTTAGGTTTAGACATCGTCTGTGTTGCTGCCAGCATTAATAACCGTCTGTAAAGAGATAATATCATAGACGGTTAATGGTGAGCACCGCCTATGAAGTATCACAGACGATTCTTACAAGGAACCATCTATGATATTGCCAAATATCACAGATGATTTTTTATTTAAACCATCTGTGATACTTCATAGACAGTTTGTATTATAAACTATATGTCATAATGAAATTATTATAGATAATTTGTATTAAAAATCACATGTAATATGTTTTTCGCCTCGCAATCCTCTAAAATTTTATAATCTCCCGCCTAAGTCCAAGTATGATTCTGTTCCGAGACATCTTTAGTAAAATAGATATAACTTTTGCATACAGTGTCTATTTTTAATGTTTTTGTATTCGTTGGAAAGCTAACAATGAGCTCAATAAATATATGACCTACTTATGCTAGTTGCCTTCTAAGACCTCCAAAATTGATAAGGTGAGCTGGACCGACCGATCTCGCTTTGTCATCTCGTGCTTCGCTTTTCCTCATGAGACGTCAGTACTGATTTCATATACGTGGTTACTAAATAAGAGCAAATAATATTTGATCGGTAGTAGCTATATATCTAGCCAGAGAGAGATGATCGATCAACGATTTGACATTGACGTACACCTAAGCAAGCAAGCAGCTTGCTTCCACTATACTAAGCATGCATGTACACCACCACATCCCGTCTAGCATTAAAATAAGTAGAGCTGTGCTGGGAATCAACTCTAATTAGAGGCTCTTAGGTAGGTTACAGATACGTACGTATCCGCTACCTGGCTTAACATTGTCTGAGAGATCAATGTGTGCATTAGACATTTAGACTCCACGTGCAAATGGTCGTGTCTATTACACTTACAACCAAAAGATGAAGACAACACATCGGTCGATTGTTCCAAGGGCAAGGCTCCAGAAGATCAGAAGCACATGAAAGAAGCACATGAAAATTAACGAGTAGTTGCGAGTTGCGACGCTTCGACATCTAGGAGCCTAGGACATATATTGATCATCTGTCGAGAACTGAAGTCATACTAATTCCCGTCCCGACCTATTCGCTAGAATTAAGCGACTCAAGGTGGTGTAATTTGTAAAATTGCAACCACATGCCATTTTTTTGGTAGAGATATGAACACTATTACAAAAACGGTTTATATTAGACGTTTTATCACCGACGACTCATCAAAATCGTTAATGTTACATGCAATTATAGAAAATTTATGTTTAGAGACCGTCTATGTTACTGCTAGCGTTAAAAACCGTCTGTAAAGAGATAATAGACAGACGGTTTATAGTGAGCACTGTCTGTAAAGTATCACAGACGATACGTCACAGACGGTTTGTATTATAAATTGTTTGTAATAATAAAATTATCATTTTTGACAACCACATACCATCGTTTTGGCAGAGATATGAGATTGAGTTCAAGTGGAGCTCCTTAATTCCAGGCCGCGTGCAATTTCTGACTTGTACACTCGGAAGCTAATCAACGAGTCAAGGATCACTATCACCGGCAAGGAAGGCTACATATTTGCGAGATCCGACTTTTCAATCTCCCGCGTAAGCTGCAGATAAGTCCAAATTGATGTCGCCGTTAAAAGGTAATAGAAGTGCTGATCGATCGGTTCACCTGCCTCCAGGAAAAACACGAGAACAACACTTCCAATTGACAAATTCACTAAATCGATCAAGAGGGTATTCAGAATAACGATAATTTATAATTTTTTTTACTATAGCTAACTTATTTTTTACTGTAGCTAAAAAAACTTATTTGGTGTAATTAAATTTAAAAAATTTTAAAAATAAAAAAATAGATTAGCCCATTATGAACAATACAAAGGAATATGAAAAAAAGAAAAAAGAAAAAAAGAAAAAAGAAACAAAAAATCAGAAAATCAGAAAAAATAAAATTAAAAAATAGTAAAAAAAATCAGAAATCAGAAGTGCTCAATAACTTAAGCATCGCCCAAATCTAATTAACGCACCAGAATTAATATAACGCACACCATGCAGAAACGCAAACAAAGTCAAGATTCCGGCAAATAAACAAAGCAAAGTCAGTACAGTGATGACACAGCACCAGGTTAGCTGCTCCTGGACATCAGCAACCCATCTCGCTCTTGGGATTCGTGGCAGTTATGGTACGGTCAGTACGGAGGTAATTGCAGAAATAAAAAAAAACACGTCTACTGTACGTACTTGACCGTACATACAACCGATCCCGAACTCATATGTGATCTGTTACCTTTACAAGCCGGCAACTCTTGCATTTGCACACTCTAGCTTCTCATGTAAAGTAATTAGTCTTAATCTAAAATTTTTTATTCCGAGCATGTATTATACAAATCAAATTCATAGTCTCATTTTTATTTTTATTTCCAATTTTATTATTTGTGGACTTTTAATTATGGAAAAATCTCTAATGTTCATTTCGTTCCTATTCGATAATTTTCATTTACGTTGGAATTCACGTAAATAGAAAATATGTTATTATCCATTTATTTTTAAATTTTAAGTTTAAATTTGTGTACAAATCCTATTTCTTATTTTCATTTAATTTTTATTTATAATGAATTTTTCTTTGGAATTCATATGGAATTGAAATTTTGTTAATTTTTATTGTACTTTATATGAACTCTTTCTTTTAATCTAAGAGCTATTTATATTGACTTCTGCTTGTAGAAGCATAAGCCAATATGAATGCCCAGCTTCTATAAACCGCTTTTATCAGCCACTACTATTCATGGGTCATTACTTTTCGTTTTACATATTGTAATGTACTTTATATTTTATTATATTACAATTTCGTAAGTTGCATGATAGTTCGAATGTTATACTGTTTTTTGTTGCACCGTTGTTCTTACATAACACACTATTATTCATCAAATGTTTCTATCAACCACTACTATTTATAAGCTATAGTTAAAAGTCATCAGCAAAAACCAATATGAATGCTGAATGCCTTAAGCACTATAACTCGTGTCTGGCCAGATTCATGGCTAGATCTTTTCCTTTTTTCTGATTAATGTGCAAATTTCCGTAGAGTGTCTAATTATTGTGTGTGTGTGGGGGGGGGGGGGTATGGCTTAGTGAGGGACAAGTGATGTGAGCTTTTGAAATTCAAATTTGCCAATTGTATTCAACAACTGATGCTCATGTACAGCTAGTCGCACTTTTTTAAAAAAGAAAATCAGGATATCGTCGACTCGCGAGAAACATAAATCATGTTTAAAAGAGTGTGTCTAGCGGGCGCACATGGAACCAGGAACAAGTCAGTGTGTGCCCTCAACTGGTCCAGGCAAGGATCATATATCGGCATGAGTCAGATGCATACTGATATATAAAAATGAGCAAAAGGTTAAGCAACATTCATGACCCACCAAAAGTGCATAATTGAACAAAAATATATTTTGAGTCCAGTTGAATTACATAAAAGAAAATCTTGTCACATATTTTCCTGTTATATTTTTAATTTCATAATTTAATCATTTCTGGTTTTACAGTTTTAGAATTTTGTTTTCGAGATTCACATAAGTGCACGAAGTTACCCTTATGTTAGTAAATATCATATTTTTTCATTGAAAACTAAAGGCTGATTGACATAAGAGTGATTTTTTTCGTTATGCATTGAAAATCTCTCTACTTGTCCTTTCCTTCAAAGCGGTTTCTTGTACGAAACCTTAAACCGAATAGGCATCGGTGAGCAAGAATCCATGAGAGATATGTACGGATAGATGCATGTATCCTGAAATATATTCTTGATAGCTTCATATCAACTGATCTCATGGATGGAAAACAACCTGCATTCGCAACACTAGGCAGATGGATTATTATGCTGACCCACCCAGAAGACACTGGAACAATAAACGATGGAGGATGGAGACACCTCCGTACATATCTAAGTGCCAAAGTCAACTGCATGAGCAAGCAGAAGGCAACTGCTACACTTTTTAACAAATCAACGAAATAAAGGTTTTTTTTTTGCGAGGAAAATTTAAGATAACTGTATACAAAACACATTGCGCTTTGACAATAGAAGGAACAAAAGATCGAGAAAGCATCACATGGATGCTAGGTCATCCATCACTGGAAGATCTCAAGTCAAACTATCTCATCTGACACGAAAAAAATGAGATCTGTCGCACATGTGAGCACAGCAACGAAGTCAAACTTGAAATTGAACTAACTAGCTAGGTACGATCTCTTTGTAATCAGTTTCAGTGGTGAAGCCTAATCAGTTTGACAGCCCGTGTAATCGTCTTTACCGAGGTGAATGTTGAACTTGATAAATTATTAAGACCCTTTTAGGAATAAAACTGTTGGAAATATAGATAATATTTTAATTATAAATATTACTAGGAGATAAATATAATAAACTAGTGATACACTTATTATACTTCAGAAAATACACAAAGAAAATACAGTATTAAAGTCGATCGAACACGCGAACGATTTACTGTTAGGTTTGACGAAGAATAGAAAGTAGCACAGGTTCCATGTAGTGCAGAACGTAGATGACGCAATGAAGTGAGCAGTTGCGCAGATGTGCGCTGCGTAAAAACCTAATTACCGCCTCCGTGCAAGTCTTCACGGCAGCAATGGCTCAGAGATATCACTCTCCTTCTTCACAGTGCAGCGCAAGACAATAGCACATGTTCGCAGGGGGAAGAGAATAGATACATTGAGATTCTTAACTATACTCTAGCATATATATATAGATAGATAACTGACATGATTAAAAATAGTCATTTACCCATTAGTAACTAACATATTTAATCAGTCATTTACCCACTAATAATTGCCTGTCATCAAACCTAATAAAGCGCCAAATTCAAACGTTTGAATCTCATTCAAACAGAGAGAGAGAGAGTGATGCACGTTTCAACAAAAATAAAGATGAATTTGGTCTGCCAAGTGGCGCTTCACGTCATGGCATGGTCGCGTGTTGCAAGTCATGCGACTTTCACACGAGAATACACGAATATACGCGCGGACGTGCACATATGTGTGATTAACCAAAGCCTATCCATAATTTAAGAAGTGGCATGAATTCCACCTTATAAATTAGACTCCCCCTACTTTGTCTTAACAATATAGTATTAAACCATGAATACTTTGAAATTAAAAAAATAAACCTCCTAGATCTATTTCTACCAAAAACAACATGGTAAATTAACACCCTTCGACGAAGATACTTAACATTTAATCCATAGGAAACAACCCAATAGGATATTTCTCGGACAGAAAACCTACCTGGGATCCACACTTGTTTATTTGACTAGTTTTAGTTTTTCATATGCATTGTCCAAATAATTCATCAACTTTTCTTCAACACCGCCTTCAAGTAGAAGCAAAGTGGCCGTTTGATGTCTGAAAATGTGGCTGGGAAAGCACTTGTGTATCCGTGCTTTGTGTATGCGTGCTTTATTCTAGCTAGATTATGTGTTGCATTATAGTGCTTGGTATTATGTGATGACAAACTTGCATGCATGTCTACAATGTGTTTCAAACCAACCGAAGTAATCTGAAAGCTCTCAGACAAAGCCTCATAGAATTTTACATCAAGGGCTAACACTCTTACAAAAAAAGGTTTATATTAGACGTTTCATCACAGACTATTCATAAAAATCGTATGTAATAAATGCAATCACAAACGGTTCTTGATTAGGAACCATTTGTGATGCTACGCAACATCACAAACAGTTCTTAATCAAGAACCATATGTGATATGGCAATATCACAGACGGTTCTTATTTAAGAACTATCTGTGATATGTTTTCCATCTCACACATCCTTAAAATTTCATTATTTTTCGTCTGAGTTCGAGTAGAATTCTGTTTTGACACACCTTCAGTAAAATGGGCATAACTTTTGCATACGGTGTCCATTTTCGATATTTTTGTACTCGTTAGAAAGCTAACGACGAGCCCGATCCAAACAAAATGACCTGCTTACACTAGTCACCCTTGAAGACCCCCAAAATCGGCTATTTGTAGCGTCAAATTCGAATCGTAAGTTTTTGAATTCTATTTTTGCCAAAATTTTCGATCTTCCCTTCGAAATTTGGGGTTTGTCTCAACTGCAAAGTTGTAGATCTCGTCGAAACCTTTCAAATGAATATATATAAGCCATACAGAACTTTGCTATTTTATATTTTGAGACTAGTTGTTTATATTATATCGATATATATATAGCTAATATCACAGACGGTTCTTAATAAGAACCATCTATGATGCTTTCACAGACGGTTCTTGGTAAGAACCATCTGTGATAAATTAGTCTCTGACTGCTGGGCCCGTCAATCCTCCCTAACCCAACTCTAGCCAATAGATACCGATCAACCCACACTCCACATATTGTTCCACCTCTCCCTCCCCTATAAATACTCATCTGAACCCATTCCCTACCCTTTATACACTCAAAATCTCTCCAGGCTCGTTACTATCTTCTCCTCAATCGACCTCTTTGTGGTTAGAGCTCTCTCTATTGTTTCTTCTAGTATTTGATTCTATAACTTTGTGTTGCTACTTTGTGGTGTTTAGGGTTTTCTTTCTCTATTGTTTCTTCTAATATTTGATTTTGTAACTTTGTGTTGCTACTTTGTGGTGTTTAGGGCTTCCTTCTTTCATTGTTTCTTCTACTTACAGTGAGGCGACCACCAAGAAGGACTACCTGAGCTGCATCAGGGACGAGAGGCATAGCTTGTTATATTGTAATGGTGGATTGTAATCTTGTGATATTGTAATAGTGGATTGTAATCTTATGATATTGTAATGGTGAATTGTAATCTTGTAATATTGTAATGGTGCATTGTAATCTTATGATATTGTAACGGTGGATTGTAATATAAATAAAATATTCTCTGCTATATTTGCTATCGTGTTTACTTGTTTTCAAACGGCATAGCTAATATTTTCCAGGGCTAATTCAAAAATAGAAAAAAATTTAGGTATAGAATGAACTATCATAGACGGTTTTGTAGTATAAACCGTCTGTGAAGAACATCACAGACGGTTCTATATATAGAACCGTCTGTGATACTCGCACATCACAGACGGTTCTAGTTACAAACCATCTGTATTGTATTTATCATAGACGGCTCACAAACCGTCTGTGATAACCTTCGATTATCACTGACCCATAAATTCAGACGGTTCAAAAAATCGTCTGTGATGACGTTTTTGAACCGTCTGTGATGATGATTTCTATAGTAGTGTAAATACAAACGCGGTTTTGCAAAGTTCTCTTTTTAAATAACTATATCTCACGTTTGCACGTAAGTGCTGATTAATCATTTCTATCTAGCGTATACTAGTATCATGTTAGCGATAGATAAGAGCGATCTATCAAACTAGGAATGAGCCGGAACATTATGAATAATCCTATATATTCTCTGTTTGAGATTTAGTGAACGAAAATGTATTTTATCAAGTATAATTGTTCTTTAGACATTTAAATGTACTACTACAAAAAACCGTATCACAGACGGTTCAAAAACGTCATCATAGACGGTTTTCTGAACCGTCTGAATTTATGGGTCAGTGATAATCGAAGGTTATCACAGACGGTTTGAAAACCGTCTGTGGAGTAAATATCACAGACGGTTTGTAACTAAAAACCGTCGTGATAGCTACCATCACGAGCGGTTTGTAAGAAAGAACCGCTGATATAAGCTTATCACAGACGGTTTTTAACAAAAAACCGTCTGTGATATATCAATATCACAGACGATTCGTAACCAAAAATCGTCTGTGATATAGGCTTATCACAGACGATTTTTTACAAAAAATCGTCTGTGATATATCAATATTACAGACGGTTTGTAACCAAAAACCGTCTGTGATATAGGCTTATCACAAACAGTTTTTTATAAAAAATCGTCTGCGATATATCAATATCACAGACGGTTTGTTCATCAAGAGTTGTTCGGCCGGAACCTTACACAGGCGGCCAGCAATTTACATCTGGAGCAGCTTCTCCGCACACGCCCTGCTCTCCTTCCCCAAATTTCTTGCATCCGTTAGCTCGACCTGATCATCCGCCGTTGACGGATGCGTCTCGCTGCCGCTCAAGAAAGGGAAACAGCCCTCACCCTGGTTCTTCTCAATAATGTGCACAGAGCGGAAAAAGCTCTTGTAGCATTGGAGAAACTGATGGATAGCATTGCCGATCAAGCAGAAACGGCAGATTCTGAGAAATCTTATAATGCTATCCTCTACGAGATTATGGGCTATGCTACTGATCATTTGCCCAGGCTGGAGGAGGAAGTGCTGAGGGCAAGGACAATTTTAACGGCGTTCGAGAACTTAGCGGCTGATCCTCCAACTCCCAAAGTCGAAGAAGAAGCGTACGAAGCCCTGAAGATTAGAATCTAGGAATCTCTTTATCTGTGCGACTTTTGTAATAAATTTGCCTTTAATTTATGATCTCTTGTCTTAGTAGTTCTGTAGGTAAGTTATTAGAAGCAATGTGTACTTATATATTAACTAGTTCTGTAGTTAAGTTATTAGAAGCAATGTGTACGTACTTATATATTAACCTCTGACAGAAAACATCACAGACGGTTTTGTATTACAAACCGTCTGTGATAATTCTAAGATTATCACAGACGGTTTGTAATATAAACTATCTTTGATAATTGGCTTATCACAGACGGTTTTAAATAAAAAAATCGTCTGTGATAATTCTAAATTATCACAGATGGTTTTTAATAAAAACCGTCTGTGATACTGAAATATCACAGATGGTTCATTGGTAAGAACGGTCTATGATACTCGTTTTCTCCGACGCCATCAACACAGACGGTGTCTAAATTAAAACCGTCTGTGTTAATGTCGGTTATAGACGGTTTTGTTAAACCGTCTATGATTTGGTGTCTAGTATTAGGAATAAAATCGTCTGTAATTTGGCGTCTAGTATTAGGCTTTTTGTAGTAGTGATGGTTGGAGATGTATGATCTATGAGCTTTAACATAGATCAAGATCACAGCCTTAATCTGTCCGCATGGAGCAGGTCGGATTAGGCAACATGCGTCATCCACTACTCGTAGCGACATGGATGCAATTAAAACGCATTCTCAAAGATAACAAGCAAGCTAGCTAGTAAACGACGACTACATATGTTCTCAACGCGCCATTTCATATGCATGCATGCATGGTTTGCCGGAATGAGACGACATCGGCGCGCGGTCGAGGAGGAGGGAGAGAATACTGGCGATGCCGGCGGCCGGCGATGACCAACTTGCTTGCATGGATGCATATCTGCCCTGCCGCGGCAAGGCATGCGTGCATGCGTGCCAAATTGCCAACTAGTCGCGATGAGTCTCCATCAACGACTTATGGAATGTGTGGGCCGTACGTGTCCTGCCTCCCTCGCTTATTATCCCTGATTTTTGTCCAGCGTTTCCATTCTGCTTCTCCTTTAGCTATATGCTCCCTTCTAATCGTCTAGTAAGCGGTTGCCAGCCATGCCTCGCGTTCAACACCTCGATCACCACTGTTCCAACGATCACCCCACCCACCTGTTAGAATCTTCCATGCTTTCTTCTTTTGTCTGCAAAATAACCGAAGTATTTAACCAGCGACAAACATAGAAGATGGCAGGCAGAATCTGAGGGCAATTGGCTCTTGAAACATGCCGCATTGCGAGTTTTTTCAAATGGCCCACAGTACTGCAGCAACTCCAACCATCATCAAATTTCTCATCTTGCCATTAAAAATTACGATCCATGTTTCAAACATCTGGGTAACACTCAAAAGGAAACACCTAGGTTAGCACTGAGTTAATGGTTAGTCATGGACACACGACCTACAAAATTTATATAAGGTTCGAAGCCAAGAGTCTGAAATGAACTGAATTCGTTGTTAGAAGCAACCCAGAATTCGTTGTTCATCGCCCAGGGAATAAGTGTAACGTACAAAAAAGAATACGGAGGTGTATTCTCCTGAAAGATTATCTCCTTCCTGAAGGGAGCTTGCAAAGCGACTGTCATAAGAAATCATAGCTTAGTAGCAATGCAACCAGTTCATACCATAGATGACATCAAAAGGCTCTATCTGAATAACCATGAGGTTGGCATCAAAATCCTCACTATCTATCAAAACCATACAACTAGGACACTCTGTGGAGCGAGCAATGATACCCCGTGAACTAACTAAAACCGACTATGAAATCCGCTGCATACTTAGCTCCGCCTTTCTAATGAACTCGTGTGACACAAATGAGTAAGTAGCAATAGAGTCAAAAAGAATAAGAGCATTGTACAAATCAACTAACAGAGTACCTGTCACCGTGCCACGTCGACTGCTGACTCGGCGATAGGCAGCGTGTAGACTCAGGTGGCGCCAGGCAGCAAGAGCCTCGGCGCTTCTTTGTGGTGGCAATAGAAATGGAGACAATGTAGCATGCTGAAATAGAGCGATCGGTGCAGGTGCCGTAATATCTGTCAAGTGGCACTTAGGAAAGAGGAGGCTACGGTCCAGGGTAGCGCCAACATCCGGATGAACCCCAAGATAAAGCATTTGATGATGCAGATACCGATTTTCACTTGATGATGCTAGAGGGATTCTGATGACAACCTACTCCATGTGGTCCGACCAGCCATAGTATCGACACTCCAAAAACATTCAGCAGCATAATGCCCACCATCGTACGTGAGGCGGATCATACCTAGTCCGGATAGGATGCAATGCCGTGGTGCGAGAAGAAGAATGAGGTGTTGAAGAACACAACCTCAAAGACTTAAACTTGGATAACTGTGGGGGACGTTGGCTCCACTTAGACTTCTTAGGAGTGGGCCACTAAGATGACCCATCCCTCTCACTAAAACTCCTCTTCTAGTCACCACAAGAAGCGCTTGAACCACTAGAGGCTTGTAGCCCTTTAGTGAGCTGTATCTCCATCTCCATCCATTTGGCATATTCCATCCATCGTACCGCCCAAGCCAAGCCCCTTTCCTCTATTGATCTTGGAGTGATGCTCAATAAAATAGCCATAACTTTTGCATATGGACTCCATTTTTGACCTTCGTGAACTCGTTTGAAAGCTAACAAAAACATACATATGAATATCCATAAGTGTTGGTCTAATTTGTTCATGAGGCTTTGGAAAAGTGAAATCACAAAAAGACATTGATTAGGGCCTCAAAATGGCCTCTAAAGATTTGGACCCATTGGACAGTGCATAGGTCTTGTTGCGTAACATTCTCTTCATACCTAAGCACACAGGACACTAGAATTAAGTAGTAGCAATTCTTATCAAAATTATATTCTTTAAAGAATAAATTCACTTGTTGTTGTAGTTTCTTTGCTCGTGTAGTGTGATCGGCCCTGTCGGTTCAATTGAAGGAGTTAGAGCTTTATACAAAGGAGTAGATGAACTAGGAGTAGCAAGAATGTCCTCATCGGTGTTGGTTCTCAGAGTGAAATTGGGGAAAGGGAGAAGGGAGTTATAAGGGCGAGAGATGGGAGGAGACCAATGCCCGCCATTTGAAGTGGAGAGAATGGGCAGTGAGATTAGAATTTTGGGGAAATGCCACAGATTGGTAATGTGGTATTATTGTAGATGGTTCAAATTAAAAACCATCTATGATATCTGCAATTATCACAAAATGTTTGGACTAAAAACCATCTGTGATGTCTGTAATCATTATAGATGGTTCTCGTTAAGAACTATCTATGAATTATAGACGGTTTACATTAAAAACCTTCTGTGATAATTGCAAATATTATAGACGATATTTAAACCAAACTGTTTGTGATAATTCATAGACGATTCTTGTTAAAAACCGTTTGTGATAATTACGTATCATAGACGGTTCTAACCATCGCTAGCAATGTAGACGGTCACATTTGTAAAACTGTCTGTGATAATTACAATACTAATGGTTCCCCGTAATCATCTATGATGAGGTGTCCAGTATAGCGTTTTTTTTGTAGTAGTGTTCTCAACATGCTTTCTATTGTGCAAAATTGAAAGCATCTAGGCCCCTAATTTAGTGTTTTGGTAATTAATGACAAATTACGAATATGGGACTAACATGTGTGTTAAGAATGTATAACTAAGGTTACAGATGTGCAAAAGTGAAGAACAAGCTACAAATGAAATTTGAAGCACAAGAAGCATCAAGATTGAGGTACATAAACTTTTAGGGACTCTTTTTCGGTTTACCGATCTTAGGAGAAAAGTTGGAAGACCGGATTATACGTTAGATGCCGTACTATTAAGAGGGATCATTGAAAGTAGCTTGATAGCATGTTTGGGTGCACACTGGATCAATCTAGGATTATACATGCATTTGAAAATGTGTTTGAAAACTCACTGTGCTCTCTCAAGAAAATCGGTAGCACCGCACACTCCAGCGGTACTACCGTAGTGCGGTAGTACCGTCGTATAAACAGCGGTACTACCGCACCACGGTAGTACCGATTTATCCGCGGTACCTTTTTTCCAGAACGCATCTCCTTGGGGACTTCACCGAAAATAAATCGGTAGTATCGGAATATGAATGGCGGTAGTACCGCAGAGCGGTAGTACCGCATGGCACAGCGGTAAAACCGATTGTCGGAACGTTTTTTCCAGAAAGCTCCCCAAAAAGAACTTAGCTGAAAATAAATCGGTAGTACCGATTTATGCATGACGGTACATCCGCAGCACGGTAGTACCGCACCACCTTGCGGTAGTACCGCACTTTCAACGGCGGTAATACCGCACTGAAATCCAACGGCTAGTTCTGACCGCCTGACATAGCCGTTACTGTTTGCTACAGTAATAAATCGGTAGTATCGCACTTTCAACGGCGGTAGTACCGATTTCCCTGATTTTTCAGGATTAATTTTATCCAACGGCTAGTTTTGGTTGGTGAGGCTATAAATACACCTCCACCTGCACTTGGGCAGGTTGCTGATGTTCATTGAACTCATTTGAGCCCTAGAGCATTCACTCCACTCTCTTTGCTTATTTGAGCATTCATTTTGAGCTAGTGGAGAGATTTTTTAAGTGCATTCAATTCTAGTTGATCCATTGTGCACTTGAGAGCCGTCAAGTGGAATCAAGGTCTATTCTCTTGGTGCTTGCCGGCACCTAGACGGCGGGAAGATCGATTGCCGGTGATTTCTTCAAAGAAGCTTGTGAAGAAACCCGGGCAAATTTGTGAGTGGTGTGGAGCTCGCCATCTCCGGAGCGGAGGAAGAGTTACCAAGAGTGATCGAGGTGCTTCAGCTTAATTCGTGGAGCCGGTCCGATTAGTTCGGGCTAACCTTAACGTGGACTAGTGGAAACCGGCAAGTTTCCGATTCCACGGTAAAAACATTAAGTGTCTCCAATATTGTCTCTCATTTTTATATTAACTTACCTTGCTCTTTATTGCTTACTATCAATTGCATTGATCAATTATCATTATGTAGAATTGCTCGTAGGTTAATTGATTACTTAATGTCATCTAGCCCTTAATTGTTAAGTTTAGTAAAGAAATTTTAAAACCTCCTATTCACCTCCCCTCTAGTCGGTTATCCTTGATACTACGAGTGGTATCAGAGCTTGGTCTCTCATTCTTTTAGACTTAATATTGGAATACGCGTAGGCTACGGAAGCAGAAAACAAAACTTTTCTACCGCGCACCCAAGAACATCATGCTAAGGAAGGATCATGGATCGTTACCACTTAGACGCGCAGCGCAGCGGAAGAAGAATTGGAAACCGATCCAATCACGCGCGTCGAGGTAGTAGTGGAAGTAGCCGATCGTCCCGAACAGATCGTCTCCTCCACGCACACCGATCAACCTTTGCAACGAGCGGCGCCTCCACCGTATCCACACGTCCCGGGGCTGGGCGCCGATCGCGAGTGTACTAGCACTCGTGAGCAGCTAGGGTTTGGCTCGGGAGGAGGCGGCTAGGGTTTTGCTAGATGTTAACAGGGATGAATCCCCTCCGCCCCTCGCCTCCATATATATAGACCTCCTCACGTGGGCCTCATGGACCGAGGCCCAATAGGAGTCTATTCGGATCTCTATCCGAATTGAGCCCATATCCGAATCATATTCGAATTAGTGTTCCAACCCGTTAAGCGTGCGACCCTGTAGGTTCACGTATACTTGGTCGTGACCCGGAAACACCTTTCCGGTTACCATGTTAATAGCGGCCTCTAGTAAGACATATTAACCCCAAAGTATATGTAAAGATCATATCGGCTGAACCTGTAATGTTCTCTTATGTACGAATCCCTTTGCCTCACGATATAGATTGAGCTCAAGGCGAGACCTGTGTCATCCTCTTAATAGCTCAATCACTCTCTCGATTCCGTGAGGGATTATAAACTCGTGATTGACTCCTCAATCACCTTGGCATGGCCATGCACTTTCATAATCCATTACATCGAGGGCCCGAGATATCTCTCCCATAAGGAGGGCAAATTCTATCTTGATCATTCACATCCCACTACATGTTTCATGGCAAACCCGAAGACTACTTTTATGACTACCCATTCTGGGAGTAGTGTTTAGTAGTCCCAAAATAAGCTACTACTCATGTTGGGAACCATGATGATCTCAAGTCTAAGGACTCTACATAAACACTACTTGAGACCAACGATGACACATGGAATCTCTGCGATGTCTCATGGCAGTCTATCAACATATGTTCACTAACACATGTCCATATTATTGATTTGGTATCACCATACCATGATCCATGAGACATGATCATCAATCAATACATATGCTGATCTTTGTCTTTGAATCATATTTGTTCCTCATATGATATACGATCAGGGATCATTTAGAAATAGCAACATCTTAGTATTTAAGAGTCTCATGAATAAGTCACATACTCATTGATCAATAATGATGATGTCTATTGCATGGAACAAAGTAATGTATCATAAACATAGTATGTGATATATACAACATCTCCATGTTGCCTCTAGGTCATATCACTAACAGTCTCCCACTTGCACTAGAGTCAACCATGTAGGTATCTAATACCCATTGCCCTAGTGTGAGCCTCATGCTTTGGTTGGGGAAGCGGCTTTGTCAACGGATCTGCAATGTTCAAATCCGTTTGTACTTTGCATATCTTCACATCGCCTCTCTCCACTATCTCGCGGATGAGATGAAATCGCCGTAAAATGTGTTTGGACTTCTGGTGCGATCTAGGCTCCTTGGCTTGTGCAATGGCCCCACTATTGTCACATGAGGTCCATTGGGCTGGAGGCACTAGCCATCACACCAAGCTCGAAATAAATTTCTTGATCCAAACGACCTCTTTGGCGCCTTGAAGCTGCTATGTACTCGGCTTCGTTGTAGAATCGGCAACCGTCTGCTGCTTGGAACTCTTCCGACTACCGCACCGCCATTCAGTAGAACACAAATCCAGTTGCGATCTAAAATCATCTTTGTCGGTTTGGAAGCTAGCATCGGTGTAACCATTTACAACGAGCTCTTCCTCACCTCCATAGACAAGGAACACATCTTTAGTTCTTCTCAAGTACTTCAAGATGTTCTTTACGACAATCCGGTGACTTTCACCGGATCATTGGTATCTACTCGTAGCACTTAAAGCATCTGAAACATCCGGGCGTGTACAAAGCATGGCATACATAATGGACCCAATAGCGAAGCATATGGAATCGCATTCATTTTATCCCGCTCATCGGTGTACTAGGACACGATTCTTGCTAAGATTTATACCATGTGACATAGGTAGAAAACCTTTCTTGGAATCATGCATGTTGAACCTTTTCAACACCTTGTCAATGTCACGATCTTGGCTTAATCCAATTAGTCTTTTGATCTATCTCTATAGATCTTGATGCCCAGAATATATCTGCCTCTCCTAAGTCTTTCATAGAGAAACTATTTTTAATGAAGACTTATGATTCGAGCAAAGGAATGTCATTTCCGATCGGTAATATGTCATCCACATATAAGACCAGAAATACGAGTGCGCTCCCACTAGCCTTTTGTAAACACAAGGCTCTTCTTCGTTCTTGATGAAACCAAACCCTTTGATTACTTCATCAAAACGAATGTTCCAACTCCGAGATGCCTGCTTTAATCCATAAATGGAACTTTGGAGCTTGCATATCTTTCCAACTGATTGCGAATCGACAAAACCCGTGGGCTGTGTCATGTACACATCCTCACTCAGATTTCCATTAAGAAAAGCTGTTTTGACATCCATTTGCCATATTTCATAGTCGAAATATGCAGCAATCGCTAGAATGATCCGAATAGACTTTAGCATTGCGACGGGCGAAAAAGTTTCATCATAATCAATACCTTGAATTTGTTTGAAACCTTTGGCCACCAATCGCGCTTTATAGATGTGAACATTTCCATCAATGTCTATCTTTTTCTTGAAAATCCATTTGCACTCAATGGTTTTAACACCATCAGGTGGATCAACCAAGTTCCACACTTGATTACTGTGCATGGATTCAATTTCGGATCTCATGGCTTCAAGCCATTTCTCAGAGTCTGGTCCCACCATCGCTTCTTCATAGGTTTTAGGCTCATCGTTGTCTAACAACAATATGTCCCGTTGTTGAGTAGTCAAGAACATGTACCTCTCAGGTGCACGACGTGACCTTTCTGACCTACGTGGTGCTGGTGTGTCCACAACAGGTTCTTCAACAGTTTGTTCATCTTGTTGTGGTTCTGTAGGAGCTGAAACGTTATTAGGTGTTTCTTGAATTTCTTCAAGTTGCACTGTGCTCCCACTATCCCTTCTTGAGAGAAACTCTTTCTCTAAGAAGACACCATGCCGGGCGACAAACACTTTGCCTTCTCCTCGATTATAAAAGTAATATCCTTTTGTTTCCTTAGGATACCCGATAAAGAAGCATTTATCAGATTTAGGAGTGAGCTTATCAGATTGTAAAAGTTTTACATAAGCCTCACATCCCCAAATCTTAAGAAAAGACAAGCTAGGGCGTTGTCTGTCCACATCTCATATGGTGTCTTTTCTCTGATTTTGATGGAACCTGTTTAGTGTGAACGCGGTGTTTCAAGAGCGTACCCTCAAAAGACAACGGAAGATCACTTTGGCTCATCATGGGCGTACCATATCTAATAAGGTTCGATTTCTCCGTTCGGATACCCCATTCCATTGAGGTGTTCTGGCGGAGTCAATTGTGGAACAATTCCACAATCCTTTAGATGATTGCCAAACTCATGGCTCAAATACTCGCCTCCACGATCGGATCGTAGAAACTTGATTGTCTTGCCTAAATGATTTTGCACTTCATTTTAGAATTCCTTGAACTTTTCAAAGGATTCGACTTATGCTTCATCGGTAGATATACCCATATCTACCAAGTCATCGATAAAAGTTATGAAATCACGAAAACCACCTCTGTTTGTTAAGCTCATTGGTCCACATACATCGGTATGTACGAGTGCCAATAAGTCATTTGCCCGTTCACCTTGACCGATGAAAGGTGCCTTTGTCATCTTGCCAAGTAAACAAGATTCGCATGTCTCTAATGATTCAAAATCAAATGAGTGCGAATACCATCTCTATGGAGCTTTTGCATGCGTTTCTCATTTATGTGACCTAGCGGCGATGCCAAATAAGCGTGGGATTCAAATCATTCGGACGTTGCCTCTTTGCATTAATGTTATAGACCGGTGACCCTTCAAGAGTAAGAACGTATAACCCATTCACCAATGGAGTATGACAATAGAACATATCTTTGAAATAAAGAGAACAACCATTGTCCATAGATTTAAAGTCATAACCTTCTGCTTGCAAACATGAAGCAGAAATAATGTTCTTTGAAAGAGATGGAACACAATAACAATTATTCAATTCCAAAACTAATTCCTGAAGGTAAAGACAATGGCATGGTGCCAACAGCTACCGCAGCAACTTTTGCTCCATTGCCAACGCGAAGATCCACTTCGCTCCTCCTCAAACTTCTACTTCTTACTAGCCCCTACAACGATTTGCAGATGTGAGCAACCGATCCGGTATCAAATACCCAAGAATTAGTGGAAGAAGTAGCAAGATTGATTTCTATAACATTTATACGAAGTGGAAGTCATACTTCCTTCTTCTTCTCAAGATCCTCCAAGTACTTTGGGCAGTTCCTTTTCCAATGTCCTGATTGCTTACAGTAGTAACAATCTGCATCAGGATGAGCATCGCCCTTCTTGTCTTTCTTGGCCTTAGAACTGCTCGCGATCGCATCAGGAGCTTTCTTTCTTTTGACCGCGCTTCTCTTGACATAGGGCTTGCCCTTGCCTTTCTGCATCATCATCACATGATTGCTGCTTTTCTTAATGCTATCCTCGGCAGATTTTAGCATCCCATGCAACTCAGCCAGGGTCTTGTCCAGGTTGTTCATATTAAAGTTCATTATGAATGGCTCAAAGCTCGGGGGGAGCGACTAGAGAATCACATCAGTAGCCAACTCTTGGCTAAGGGGAAAACCAAGCTTTTCCAGACTCTCAATGTAGCCAATCATCTTAATGACATGAGGGCTGACGGGATTCCCTTCTGCAAGCCTACACGCAAATAAGGACTTTGAAGTATTAAACCTCTCAGCCCTTGCTTGGTTCTCAAACATACCACGTAGCCCCACAATAATATTGTAGGCATCTGTGTTCTCATATTGCTTCTGAAGCTCAGAGGACATTGTGGCAAGCATGAGACAGCTCACATCAAGGTAATCATTCGTTTGCTTCTCATAAGCTCTCCGTGCAGCCACAGTAGCATTATCAGGCAAGTCTTCGGGGTAAGGAGACTCAAGGACATACTCCTTACGCTCTTGCTTGAGAACAATTCTCAAGTTGCGATACCAATCCAAAAAGTTTGTTCCATTGAGTTTTTCTTTCTCAAGAACAGATCGCAAATTAAAAGTACTGGATGCGGCGTTAGCTGACATGATCTACAACACAAGAATATGCAAAGTTTAGCACTATGTTTATGTTCATCTTTTATTAAACTATTTAGCAAAAGACTCCCACTATGAGTTTTGCAACAAAAACTCCCTCTAAGTTACATAGTGGGTAAAGATCCTCATTTCACTAATTCCTAGTGAGCTTTGGCATCACGGCTAGAAAACTAGTGACATGGGTAAGCAACACTTTGCTAATCACATCCCTATGTGACTCTACATTGGGTGACATCAGTATGCCTCGGCCCCAATCTATGCCCCAAGGTCCAAAACTATTTTGATAACCTTGTTAAGTAAACCAAATGCTTCCGCATGTAGATGTCCAACATCTACCCCAAATGATGATGATAACCGATGGCACTCTACTTTGGTAGACCTACCATGCGGTGATCATTATCTTTTGGTGCAGCATATGGAAGGGCATTAACACCTAATTTTAAGAGGATTCTATCCTACCAAAGCAACATATCACATATATCATTGCATAAGAATAAGATAGATAACATCATAGATAAACACATTTAAGCGTGAAGTAGTATGGCCCAAAATGGTGATATCCATCTCCAAGTAGGTGTAGACGATCTCCATCCTCCACATCACTCCTTTAGGCCACCATGCTTAAAAGCTTGTAACCTCAAAACTAGGCTACTACCTATAATAGCTAGAAATTGAAGATTACAAAGATAGATTCAAGCATTAAGGTCGACACGCAGGTCGTTAAATACAATATATACAGCTAACAATAGCTGAAATAATCATGACACGCAGGCCATGAACGAATGTTATATGCATCACATACATCTCATACATTCAAATAGGTTATAGGGCCATACTATTCACACCATTCCCTGCAAAAATAAGTTAGACGTAGAATCGCATTCTACCTAACGATGTGAACCCACGACGCTATACAAGGGGGGATACACACGGCGGTTCCGCTGGATATACAGAATTACATAGATCGCATCTATGAGACGACATCGGCGCGCGGTCGAGGAGGGAGAGAATACTGGCGATGCCGGCGGCCGGCGATGACCAACTTGCTTGCATGGATGCATATCTGCCCTGCTGCGGCAAGGCATGCGTGCATGCGTGCCAAATTGCCAACTAGTCGCGATGAGTCTCCATCAACGACTTATGGAATGTGTGGGCCGTACGTGTCCTGCCTCCCTCGCTTATTATCCCTGATTTTTGTCCAGCGTTTCCATTCTGCTTCTCCTTTAGCTATATGCTCCCTTCTAATCGTCTAGTAAGCGGTTGCCAGCCATGCCTCGCGTTCAACACCTCGATCACCACCTGTTCCAACAGTCACCCCCACCCACCTGTTAGAATCTTCCATGCTTTCTTCTTTTGTCTGCAAAATAACCGAAGTATTTAACCAGCGACAAACATAGAAGATGGCAGGCAGAATCTGAGGGCAATTGGCTCTTGAAACATGCCGCATTGCGAGTTTTTTCAAATGGCCCACAGTACTGCAGCAACTCCAACCATCATCAAATTTCTCATCTTGCCATTAAAAATTACGATCCATGTTTCAAACATCTGGGTAACACTCAAAAGGAAACACCTAGGTTAGCACTGAGTTAATGGTTAGTCATGGACACACGACCTACAAAATTTATATAAGGTTCGAAGCCAAGAGTCTGAAATGAACTGAATTCGTTGTTAGAAGCAACCCAGAATTCGTTGTTCATCGCCCAGGGAATAGGCTGGCCAATGTACAAAAAAAGAATACGGAGGTGTATTCTCCTGAAAGATTATCTCCTTCCTGAAGGGAGCTTGCAAAGCGACTGTCATAAGAAATCATAGCTTAGTAGCAATGCAACCAGTTCATACCATAGATGACATCAAAAGGCTCTATCTGAATAACCATGAGGTTGGCATCAAAATCCTCACTATCTATCAAAACCATACAACTAGGACACTCTGTGGAGCGAGCAATGATACCCCTGGTGAACTAACTAAAACCGACTATGAAATCCGCTGCATACTTAGCTCCGCCTTTCTAATGAACTCGTGTGACACAAATGAGTAAGTAGCAATAGAGTCAAAAAGAATAAGAGCATTGTACAAATCAACTAACAGAGTACCTGTCACCGTGCCACGTCGACCTGCTGACTCAGCGATAGGCAACGTGTAGACTCTGGGTGGCGCCAGGGCAGCAAGAGCCTCGACGCTTGCTGTGGTGGCAATAGAAATGGAGACAATGTAGCATGCTGAAATAGAGCAGTCGGTGCAGGGTGCCAGTAATATCTGTCAAGTGGCACTTAGGAAAGAGGAGGCTACGGTCCAGGGGTAGCTGCCAACATCTGGACTGAACCCCAAGATAAAGCATTTGATGATGCAGATACCGATTTTCACTTGATGATGCTAGAGGGATTCTGATGACAACCTACTCCATGTGGTCCGACCAGCCATAGTATCGACACTCCAAAAACATTCAGCAGCATAATGCCCACCATCGTACGTGAGGCAGATCATACCCTAGTCCGGGATAGGATGCAATGCCAGTGGTGCAGAAGAAGAATGAGGTGTTGAAGAACACAACCTCAAAGACTTAAACTTGGATAACTGTGGGGGACGTTGGCTCCACTTAGACTTCTTAGGAGTGGGCCACTAAGATGACCCATCCCTCTCACTAAAACTCCTCTTCTAGTCACCACAAGAAGCGCTTGAACCACTAGAGGCTTGTAGCCCTTTAGTGAGCTGTATCTCCATCTCCATCCATTTGGCATATTCCATCCATCGTACCGCCCAAGCCAAGCCCCTTTCCTCTATTGATCTTGGAGTGATGCTCAATAAAATAGCCATAACTTTTGCATATGGACTCCATTTTTGACCTTCGTGAACTCGTTTGAAAGCTAACAAAAACATACATATGAATATCCATAAGTGTTGGTCTAATTTGTTCATGAGGCTTTGGAAAAGTGAAATCACAAAAAAGACATTGATTAGGGCCTCAAAATGGCCTCTAAAGATTTCGGACCCATTGGACAGCTGCATAGGTCTTGTTGCGTAACATTCTCTTCATACCTAAGCACACACAGGACACTAGAATTAAGTAGTAGCAATTCTTATCAAAATTATATTCTTTAAAGAATAAATTCACTTGTTGTTGTAGTTTCTTTGCTCGTGCCGTGTGATCGGCCCTGTCGGTTCAATTGAAGGAGTTAGAGCTTTATACAAAGGAGTAGATGAACTAGGAGTAGCAAGAATGTCCTCATCAGTGTTGGTTCTCAGAGTGAAATTGGGGGAAAGGGAGAAGGGGAGTTATAAGGGGCGAGAGATGGGAGGAGACCAATGCTTGCCATTTGAAGTGGAGAGAATGGACAGGTGAGATTAGAATTTTGGGGGAAATGCCACAGATTGGTAATGTGGTATTATTGTAGATGGTTCAAATTAAAAACCATCTATGATATCTGCAATTATCACAAAAGGTTTGGACTAAAAACCATCTGTGATGTCTGTAATCATTATAGATGGTTCTCGTTAAGAACTATCTATGAATTATAGACGGTTTACATTAAAAACCTTCTGTGATAATTGCAAATATTATAGACGATATTTAAACCAAACTGTTTGTGATAATTCATAGACGATTCTTGTTAAAAACCGTTTGTGATAATTACGTATCATAGACGGTTCTAACCATCGCTAGCAATGTAGACGGTCACATTTGTAAAACTGTCTGTGATAATTACAATACTAATGGTTCCCCGTAATCATCTATGATGAGGTGTCCAGTATAGCGTTTTTTTTTGTAGTAGTGTTCTCAACATGCTTTCTATTGTGCAAAATTGAAAGCATCTAGGCCCCTAATTTAGTGTTTTGGTAATTAATGACAAATTACGAATATGGGACTAACATGTGTGTTAAGAATGTATAACTAAGGTTACAGATGTGCAAAAGTGAAGAACAAGCTACAAATGAAATTTGAAGCACAAGAAGCATCAAGATTGAGTTACATAAACTTTTAGGGACTCTTTTTCGGTTTATCGATCTTAGGAGAAAATTTGGAAGACCGGATTATACGTTAGATGCCGTACTATTAAGAGGGATCAATCTAGGATCATACATGCATTTGAAAATGTGTTTGAAAACTCACTGTGCTCTCTCAAGAAAATCGGTAGCACCGCACACTCCAGCGGTACTACCGTAGTGCGGTAGTACCGTCGTATAAACAGCGGTACTACCGCACCACGGTAGTACCGATTTATCCGCGGTACCTTTTTTCCAGAACGCATCTCCTTGGGGACTTCACCGAAAATAAATCGGTAGTATCGGAATATGAATGGCGGTAGTACCGCAGAGCGGTAGTACCGCATGGCACAGCGGTAAAACCGATTGTCGGAACGTTTTTCCAGAAAGCTCCCCAAAAAGAACTTAGCTGAAAATAAATCGGTAGTACCGATTTATGCATGGCGGTACATCCGCAGCGCGGTAGTACCGCACCACCTTCTTGATAGTACCGCGATGCGGTAATACCGCACTTTCAACGCGGTAATACCGCATCAAATCAACGGCTAGTTCGACCGTCGACATAGCCGTTCTCGTTTCTTACTGATAATAAATCGGTAGTATCGCACTTTCAACGGCGGTAGTACCGATTTCCCTGATTTTTCTGGATTAATTTTATCCAACGGCTAGTTTTGGTTGGTGAGGCTATAAATACACCTCCACCTGCACTTGGGCAGGTTGCTGATGTTCATTGAACTCATTTGAGCCCTAGAGCATTCACTCCACTCTTTTTGCTTATTTGAGCATTCATTTTGAGCTAGTGGAGAGATTTTTTAAGTGCATTCAATTCTAGTTGATCCATTGTGCACTTGAGAGCCGTCAAGTGGAATCAAGGTCTATTCTCTTGGTGCTTGCCGGCACCTAGACGGCGGGAAGATCGATTGCCGGTGATTTCTTCAAAGAAGCTTGTGAAGAAACCCGGGCAAATTTGTGAGTGGTGTGGAGCTCGCCATCTCCGGAGCGGAGGAAGAGCTACCAAGAGTGATCGAGGTGCTTCGGCTTAATTCGTGGAGCCGGTCCGATTAGTTCGGGCTAACCTCAACGTGGACTAGTGAAAACCGGCAAGTTTTCGATACCACGGTAAAAACATCAAGTGTCTCCAATATTGTCTCTCATTTTTATATTAACTTACCTTGCTCTTTATTGCTTATTATCAATTACCTTGATCAATTATCATTGTGTAGAATTGCTCATAGGTTAATTGATTGCTTAGTGTCATCTAGCCCTTAATTGTTAAGTTTAGTAAAGAAATTTTAAAATCTCCTATTCACCCCCTCTAGTTGGTTATCCTTGATCCTACAAAAATGAATTTGGTGCAACAGTTTAGAAGTTGGAGAGTCTTATGTTCAAAAGTGATAGGGATTAATTCATTTGTAAAATGGAGATCAATTAGGGATAAAATTAAAGAAAGTGGCTGCTCTACCTTCAAGGAACCAAACAAAAAAGTTTTGACCACTCTAATATCAGAAACTTTGCTCCCAAATGTTTTGATAAGTTTATTTATTCATTCTCCACGAGTGCTTCTGGTGGTCTTCTTGTCCTTTGGAACAGTGTTGTATTCCATAGAAATTTGCTATTTAATTCCTTGTTTGCTCAAACAATTTAGTTCATGTCAATGACTAACTCAGATCAATGGACCCCTAGCAAACATCTATGGTACGTGTGAGGGGTAACATAGAGATGAATTTGTGGATTGGTTATATCATCTACATATTCCCTTAGATAAAAAATGGCATTTTCTAGGTGACTTCAACTTCATTCGCTCAGTCCAAAATAGAAATAAACTGGTAGGTGACATGAATGATATCATGATCTTTAATAGTATCATTAGTCACCTTGGGCTTGTAGAGTTGCCTCTTAAAGGTCAATCTTTCACTTGGAGCATTATGCAAGAGGATCCATTATTGGAGCAATTTGATTGGTTATTTTTACAACAAATGAGTGGACTATTTCATATCCTCATACTAAGGTTGAAGTACTTTCTAAAAATGGTTCAGATCATGCACCTTGTGTAGTGAATATAAACACTATCATTCCCAAAGCCAACATATTTCGATTTGAAAATTATTGGGTCGATCACCTAGGCTTTCTTGATGTGGTCAATATCTATTGGAATCTGATGGTTCATACCAATAATGGAGCAAACAAGCAGACAACCTCTTCAAGAATCTCAAAAGGGGAGTTAAAATCTAGAGTAAATCTCTATCCTAGTTAACCCTGTAATTTAGAATTGTATATGATCATCCTCTTTGTGGATACCTTGGAGGAGCAATGACCTTTATATAGAGATGAGCAAAAAATGTATTGAGTACTGAGTACTGAAATACTAAGTATTTCATGAGTACTGAAATACCAACAGATGTATTGAAAAAAATGTACTATTGGATGGGCTAACTTGGAAGATGAAAATACCAAGTATTTCCATGCAATAGCAACTAAGCAATACAGAAGGAATTTAATACCTTACATGCAAATGGATGATGGTAGATTAGTTCATTCTCATGAAGGGAAAGTGATAGCCTTATGGAAATCTTTCAAAGGAAGAATGGGTATAACAACATATCTAATCACACATTTTGATTTGAGTGAGCTAATGCTAGCTTTGATACAATTAGAAGAATTGGGCATAGATTGTTCTAAAAAAGAAATGGATGACACTGTTAATCTATTACCAATGGACAAAGGTCTAGGACCAGATGGTTTCAATGGTTTATTTATAAGGAAATGCTGGAACTTGATCAAAGTATACTTCTATTCAGTTTGTGATGATTTCTTCAATGGTAGAGCTAACATTAGAAGTATTAATGGACCCTACATTACTCTAGTCCCCAAGAAACCTAGCCCAGAATCAGTAAATGACTATAGACCAAATTCTCTCTAGAATTCAGTCCTAAAGCTCTTAATGAAGATATTAGCAAATAGGCTTCAGAAGGTAATTTTAAAACTTGTTCATAAAAATCAATATGGACTTCTAAAGAATAGGATAATTCAAGATTTTCAAGCTTGGGCTTTTGAGTACATACATCAGTGCCAATAGAGCAAAAAGGAAATCTTAATTCTCAAATAGGATTTTGAGAAAGCTTTTGATACAATAGAGCATGCGTCCATCATAGTAGTAATGCGTGCAAATAAATGGATTTCTTGGATCTCTCATATCCTTTCTTAGAATACTCTCCTATGCTTTTGAATGGAGTGCCACACAATATATTTTAGTGTAAGAGAGGAGTAAGGCAAGGGAATCCATTACTACATCATCCCATACCAATCTCAAGTGAAAATGACTATCCAATTGTGCAGTATGCTAATGACCCATTAATAATAATGCATGCTTATGCAAGATAGCTTCTAGCTTAAGAGATTTGCTCCAAACATTTTCTACATCTACTGGCCTCAAAGTCAATTTTGATAAATCATCGATGATATTAATTATTATTAGTTTGGATAAAGTTATCAACTAGCAGGTTTTTTTCGATGTAAGGTTGGTTCTATGCCTTTCACATATCTGGAGTTGCCCTTATGAACAACATGGTTGACAGTGAAGGATTTCTCAACTCTGGTGGATACAATAGAAAGAAGACTATTAAGTATAATAGCCATCTTGTCCTATGGAGGAAGACTTATGGTACTTTGCTCTAGGTAATTTATTATATATGCTTGCTTGGGCTGCCCCAAAAAGTGATTGATCATATAGATTGGGCTTGGCAGCATTATGTCCAGAGGGGACCAAGGATTTACAATTGTGATGCAATTCCTTAGCAGCATGGGAAAAAAGTATATTGGCAAAACACCACCCCCTCTCGTGCTAGTGGTAAGTTAGCTTCCTATAAATATAAACTTCGTGTTGTTCGTATTTATTCATATACCTATTTGATTTACTCTTATATGTTGTCTTTACAGGTTCTGGTTCATGTCCATGTATCAATGAAGAAATGGCGGGATAAGATAGATAACAAATCTTCATTATTTAGATATTCAAATTGTATCTTTATTATGTTACATTGTTTATGTTTTGACATCATGCTATGTTTTTCTCATTATGCTTTATGTTTTAGTATTGAACTCAAGCTGAAATTTAAAAATATTTCAGCCGAAAATTTAATTAAGGTGCTGACACCATAATTCATATTTTGCTTTACAAAAATAATTCCACTAAATGCTTGCTGACGTCATAAATGATTTTCGGTTTAAAAATAATTCCAGAAATCAGTCATTTTCTTTTTCTTTGTATTTAATCTTTCAAAAGCCATAACTTCTTCATTTTAACTCCAAATTGACCCGTTCAAATTTCTAAATTTTTCTAAAATCATGAACTATCCATTTATGTTGTTAGATTTCAGCCTAGGATGTAATCAAATCCTAGCTCTGCCACTGGCTATAATTTAATATATGTACAACACAAAAACGAACCAATTGCATACATCCATCAATTGTATCCAAACAAGAAACAATAAATTGTAAACTATATTCAATTAACCAATAATAGGTAAAACCATCAACCATGCATGTCAGCCATCAACAACTTGGAAGTAGAGGAGATCAGGACACTCACCGAGGCCACAGCCGCATGGGTCGACCCCGGTTGGGAGGAGTGAGGCAGCTTTGGAGCGGGGTGGAGTACATAACGTGGGGCCCGGTTATGCCTACACGACATCGGCCGTTGATGCCACATGGCAGCCGTGTGGTAGGTTGGTGGCGGCCACGTACACGCCATGTGTGCCTCGGCCCGCCATGTCGGCGCCACCTCACCTCCCCGTGCGCCCACGTGCCACCTAAGCCTCGCCCCGATCCGTGGACTCGATCCACCGTATACCGGCCCCACCTATCAATCTCTCACCCGATTAATTTAATTCAGGGCTGACGTCATGCTGACGTCATAAACCCAATTTTCTGTTTAAAAATATTTCAGCCGAAAATTTAATTAAGATGCTGACGCCATAATTCATATTTTTCTTTACAAAAATAATTCCACTAAATGCTTGCTGACATCATAAATGATTTTTGGTTTAAAAATAATTCCAGAAATCAGTCCTTTTCTTTTTCTTTGTATTTAATCTTTCAAAAGCCATAACTTCTTCATTTTAACTCCAAATTGACCCGTTCAAATTTCTAAATTTTCTAAAATCATGAACTATCCATTTATGGATTCCTTTTTAATTTTTGAATTTTATTTAAATTTTTTTAAATATTATTTTGTAATTCTAAGATTTAATTTTTAAATTATAATTCCTAGTTCATATTTAACCTCAATTCCTTTCCAAATTTTCAGTTCACATCCAAAATTTCAAATTCAAAGCTTGCAAAAATTTAAAACCTCCATAAAAATATTTGTTCTATTTTTCTCTAAGTCCAAATATTATTCTGGCATTTCTCTCGTTCAAAATAAAGTAAGGAGACTTTTTCCAGGTCAAAATCTTCTTTTATTTAAGCACGCTGAGCTAATAGTTCTTACCTCATCCAATACCATAAATCTTTTACTTTTCGGGTTTTTAGCTATTCACTTTTATCCTAATATTTATTCTTCCCTCCTTCGCTGTTCATCTTTACGCATCCGGCCAACAAACAGTCTATTTTTCAGCTAAAGCCACCATGAGCAATGCATGCATGCAAGAAAAATCTTTTCCCTCTTACCAAATTAATTGGCATGCAGCAATAACACCTTTAGTCATTGCCAAGCATCAATTCCATTCAGTTTTTATCCATTAAAATTTCAGTTTCTTGCATGCAAAGTTAAAACCAACATTTCATTTATTTCGGCCATTACTCCAGCATTTAATTCCGGCCATCCCCTTGCTCCTCTCCACCTATAAATTGAACCCCAGCCCCCTCACCTCATTCCCCACTTGTTTTGCATTCTAGGAAACCAAAAACCCAGCCAAGAAGAAGATTTGGAAGACTATTCCTTCTGTTGGCTTGTTCCAACAATTTCCTTTCCAACCGATCTTCCGACGACTCGTTCTCCGTCGTCCGAACTCCGAATCTGGTAATTCAAATTCCTAAATTCATCTAAATTCATATTCTATCTCCCAGTGTATATTTTATTTTTATTTGTTTTGGATTTTATTTGAATTTATTCTGTTCTGGCTTTTCGCGTGTAGACTACGACTATTCCGAAGAGTATAACATCAACGAACTTTAGCGAACTTCGAAGCAAGGAAAGTTACACCTTTGATCATGTTGCTCCCAGTAATTTAAATTACTTATGTTGTTTTTAAAATTATTATGCATGCGTACATTTATTCAAATCTAGTTTAAATTCGATTTAAATTGTAGTTATATCCAAATCCTATGTATATGGCCAAATTTGACATTGAACTATCTTATGCCTTGTCATTTTAGATGAAAATCTAGTTAGTACAATAGTATTAACTAGAAATTTTATAAAATTGCTTAGTCATGCTTAGAATGATTTAAGTGAGAATATTTGTTTCACTAGAAAACGATGAGTTTCTAAAATCTATTCTTGATTTTGGTGAGTCAAGGAGGAATATGAATGTTTCAAAGAAAAATATAAAATCTTGGTTTGGACCTAGGCTAATGGTTAGGTGGTGGGTGCTGGCATGCATTGTTGTTCGGTGACACAATGTTGATTGTCAGGCACAAGGGGTATGTGGTTTGAGCCTAAGTCAAGTTAAGGACCAGTCTGTGAGTTACTATTGTAAAGCCATATCGTACTACTACAAGTCTGGTATGGGACAGACCTAGCTAAGTAATTTATGAAGTTCCAAACATAGTTTCGCTATAGGCTGAATGTTAGCGTGGCGTAGGCCACAAGAAGTCTCACATGGCACAAGAGGAGGCTCCAACTCGTGGATTCGAGTTGTGGTGAAACCTTAGTGGCGGCGCGACAGTTTTGGCTATGGATCATTGTAACAGCCTTGTCATGATCTGCTCGCCGCACACCAAAGGAAGTGTGTCAATCTAGTGGCAATATGGGATGATTGTGTCTTGTGGGTAAAGCTGTATAACCTCTGCAGAGTGTATAATCTATCCTGGATAGCCGTACCCACGGTTGTGGATAAGCTGAGTAAAGTTTGAAAAAGATGGACCAGGTGGGATACCTTTGAATAGATTAGTGTTTGGTCGGAGTCTACACTAACGATATTATTTGGTTAAATTACTCTTTCTATCTATTGTATCAAATTCAGCCTTTGAATCTATTTACTGTATTTACCCCAATTCTGCTTTTACACACAAATAACCTATTATGCCTTCCATTGTCAATCCTTATGCATGCATAAACTCTGTTAAACCTCCTGGTGTAGCTTGTGGAGTACTTTATGTACTCATGTTGCTTCATTCACCATTTTCAGAGAAGGACTTCATCAACTTCGATGAGAATAACGACAAGTAGGCCGCGTCTTACAGTCATTCGCCTGTGGGCAGACAGGATGGGCGGCTGCTTTATGGTTCTTTTCCGCTGCTTATATTTAATTTTAGTTTATGAACCATTGATGTAAATTTTGATCATCAGACCCATATTTAGTTAATGAATAAATGTCATTGTGCATGATATGAATCTTTGTTATCCACTGTGTGCACTAGCTTGATCCTGGACTAGTGCAATTTACACAGAGGATTTTGGAGTTGTTGCTCCGGGGTCTGACAACCTCCTCCCTTGGTAGTTCTTGGAGTCCAAGCTTGATCGAGGGGCACTTTTTGCTAAGGAATGTGGCGCGGTGGAGACTGGCAGCCGAACGACGAAGCAAAAGTGGAGACAGTCTGGACAGCACCAGCCACCCAGGTCCAGGGCAATGACGGGAAGTGGTGCATCGCAGGTCAGCGGCAGCAACAGGAGTTGGGAGGGCTGTCCCTATGGTGGCTAAGGAGTGAGGGGCCAGAGGTTGAGGGATGAGTGACTAGGGCTGAGTGACTGGGGGCCAATTAGGCTGAGAATAATGGGGTGGCACTTGGGTTGTGAGCGGGGAGACATTTTCCTTGGTCAAGATTAAGAAGCTAACGAGCGGCTCGCGGGCTCAGGCTCATCTCGTGAAAAAAAACGAGCGGAAGAGGATGGTAGGAGGCTTGGATTGGCTTGCTTACATCATGAGCTGAGCCTACCTCGTTGGTCTCAAACTTTTTGTCCACCTCGAACTGTGGCTCTTGATGGAGAGATAAGAAACATCCTAACATTTTGATTCTCGATTAGAAATAGGCCCATAATTTGAGGCCCATTTTCTTAATTCTAAAGTATACAAGGTTTAGTACCATATTGCTAAGGTAAGGTGGGGGAGACCAATTTATAAGGTAAAGTCCATTCTACTCCTTGAATTATGGATGTGGATGGCTTTGGCTAATCACAAGCACGCGCGTGGGTATTTACGTATTTTTGCGTGAAAATCGCGTGACTTGTGACTTATGACGTGCTGCCGTACTGTGACGTGGCGCGCCACTTGGCAGACCATGTCCACCTTATTTTTGTTGAACCTTGTACGATCTCTATCCTTTTAACTGGTCATGAGACTGCTTAATTACCATTATTTGGTTTTGAATTTTATCAGTTATCAGTGAATAATTGAGCAGTTACCAGTGAATTATTTCAGTTCAATGGGGGCAGTTACTAAAGAGTAATTTGCACGTCTATAAAAGACCTGAAGATGTCCAGGCTTGAGATTGAACTTTTCATTTTCCTTCTCCTACTGTCTTCTTCTTCTCTGGTGATATTGTGTTGTGGTACTGTGCCGTCCGAACTTCACCGGCCTTTCTTCTCGGCGTGCACCTGGAAGAAGAGTGAGCGATATCTCCGAGCCATTGCTGCTGTGAAGACCTACACAGAGGTGGCAATAAGATTTCTAAGTAGTGCATTTGCGCGACCGCATCGAGCCTACATTCTGCACTGCATCGAGCCTACACTACATCATACCTGCGCTGCTTCCTATTCTTCATCAAGCCTAACAGTAAGTCATTCGTATGTTCATACGACTATGATACTATATTTTTCTTGCGTATATTTTGAAGTATTATGAGTAGCATACTGTTAGTAGTTAGTTTTGCATCACTAGTATATTATATTTGTCTCGTAGTAAAACTTAGAATTAAAATATTGTCTACATTTCTAACAAATACCAAGTAATGAAGCAAGGACCAGTTTGCGATTGCGGTGTGGGATCCAATTAGTTTTGGAAAATTTTTACTAATCCTAGTAATATATTGCTACTATAACATAGATATAAATGCTTTATGAAAACCATGGCACTGCTTATTTCACAGGAAGAGACCTTAGTGGCTAAAGCCGAATTCTATGAAAATGGGCCCCTAGTGCTCTCTGAGCAAATAGGCCAGCATAATCGTTGCTCTCATGATCATTTCTTTCACGTCGGTATCAAACTATTTGTCAGCATCAAATTTTGTTGACGTTGCTAGATACGAGCCAAAATGAAAGAAACGAATTCGAACCCAAAAGCTCCAGACTAGACCAAGCTAACTATCCGCTCTTGTATAACCGGCACCCCTCTGAGGGGGAGCGCACCGACCCTGTGGGCCCGTGGTTCTGCCTTTGTCTCCAAAAAAAAAGATGTAGGCACATATCAAAAGAACTCTTTAGGTTAGTTCACTATAAATATTGGTAATATGCTATCTATTTGGTATATCAAGCTATATCAATAAAGAAGATAATCGAATTGCTCTCTCTCACATTTTTGTCCATTGTTTATCTGCTTTTGCTATTGCTAATTGATTACGTTATTCTAGCTCGCTAGTTGGGTTGATTGGCTATTAATTAGATCGCTTGGCGACACTAATTATTTAATATGTCATTAGCATCGATTGCTCTACAAGCTAGGGTATGTCATCAAATTTGACCGCCATCTCTCCTAGCATTGAGTTTAATTTCGTAGATCATTCATATATAGATTGCTTCTCTCATTTGCATGGAATTGATATCACTATCGCAATCAGTCCTGTCCTAAGGTATAACCCAAGTTGACGTAACCAGTGAGTTAGCAGTTCACTTCTCCATGAACAATATAAGTATGGAGATGGTCCGTATTGTATTGCAGGTTTGATCATCGACTGTGCAAATCCTAGATTCATTCATAGTCTACCATTTTTCAATCTACTCGCCACTGGAAGCTGATCCTATCACGGACTTCGCCCTTTGCATGTGCGGTCGCTCACGTGACCTCACCGTCGCTGGCCCGAACGCCAGCGCTACCGTCGACTAGCAAGCCGTCTTGCACAGCCGCGCGTGCTCGCGCCTCTGCTCCGACCGCTGGCCAGCATATGCCAACATTTCCAACCGCGCTGACCTGACACCAACGCACTCAGCTCTCGCATACACGCCACAACGTCGCCACCGCCCCTTTCACTGCGGACGAGAAGCATGCGGCCGCCTCGATCCTGCCACCGCCGTGCGCTCGAACGAGTCGTTCCGCATCACCTCCCCCTGCCTATGGTTTTGCGCCCGCTACCAATCGTGCACCGCCGCTGGCGCCACAACTTCGTGTGGACCATCGTCGCCTTCCGCTGCCTCGGCGCCACAACACCATGCGGATCATCGCCCCGGCCTCCACTATTTCGCCTTCACCATCGGCAGAACACGCCGACGACGCTGCCGCACCGGCTGTCGCTCTGCTCCAGTCTTCATGCCAACCTACGCTGCCACCGTTGCCTTAGCCACGCACTGAATCGCATCATCTCCGCCACCTCATCATTGACGTTGTTGCCCGCATGCGTGCAGTGCCGCTCCACCCGCTTTGTTGTTGGCTTCATGCGCCCACAAGCGCGGGCCCTAGCGCTCAATTTGTCCATGCTCTAGCAGGCCAAATGGGTCGCACGAGGAGATGGGCCAAATTCTCCGGTAGAAAACGGTAACGGTCCGGATTGGATCCAGATTGTATGGAAATATCCAACTTGTATGGAAATCGGATCGGATAGTGAATTAAGCCTTATTGGCAATTTTACAGAAAACACTCTGGTTTTTAGTGACTACGACAAATTTTGCAGAATAAGAAAATTTGCAGAAACCCCTAGACTTTCGGGAAATTAGGGAGATTTTTGAATTTCAATGTATTCATGCGTAAAACCCCCCTTTGATTTCCAGTTTTTGCACCAGATCAGAAAAATACAGGGATTTTATAATTTAGACTCTTCGGTTTAGGGTAATTACTTCAACAATGTACTTAATTTTAGGAATAACCATAAAAAATCCTAAAAACTTGGTTTTTTTAGGTATATGAGCTTCCATAAATTATGAAACCTTCGACATTGTGTGTTTGGGTGATTTGTTGTGGGGTTTTTAGTAATTCAGAAAATTGCTATAATATATAATTAATTGCTCCAAGTATAAGGATGATGCCAGGAAAATTCTAGAAAATTTATGAAAATTAAAATACTGAACTTAGGTAACCATGTTTTTACTATTTGCACAAAAATACCATGTTCTTTGAATATTGTTTACTTGCAGTAAATTTTGAAGGATGAGGAGTCTGATGCTATGGCTCTTGATGAGAATATTGAAGAATCAACCATCAAGGACACCAATGAAGATGTCTAGATAGAGGATGATGACAATGATGATCTCCTTTGTGATGATTATGAAGATCCCTATGGGTACTCAATGTAGCTTCCAATTTGTATCTTAGCTATTATTAGACATTTATCCGTTAGTAGTGTGTGCACTTAGTTTAATTCATGAAGAACTTTGGTTATTGTAAGCTCTACGAGAGCATAGTTATGGTGTGCCTGCAGACTTATGCATTTATTTTTAGATATTATTAATGAATTGAGTTCTATTTTAAAACCTTATCTTTGCTAAATAATTAATTGTTATTAAATGCTTTATTATAGAACCTGTGTGAGATCCAATGGCGGAGGAAGATGAAATATGTCTTATAGATAATTGTACCACTAACACTATTTTTAGAGAAACTAAGGGCTAGTTTTATATGGCTGTGGCTTTTGGCTGAAAATTTTTGAATTTTAGTTGTTTGCGATAAATATTACAGATAGAGAGATAATCACTTGTGATTTTAGATTGTACAGATGTTGGATTTTTAATGTGTACTAAAATTAACTTGTAGACCTCGTCTTGAAAAAAAATACTCCGTTTAAAAGTTAGGTACTGTAGCAAAAGCCAAAAGCTGCTTTTAGAAGTCGAAAAGAACAGTCCCTAAGTATTTTTAAACACTAAGAATATGTTGTAATGAAAATAATTTTTAGAAATCTAGAACTATTCAAACTTTGGTATGATAGACTAGGTCATCCTGGGTTGATAATCATGAGAAAATTCATAAATAATTCTGCTGGCCAGAAGCTAAAAACTAAGGATTTCCCTAATGAAGAAGACTTTATATGCATGACATGTGTAAAGGGAAAATTAATAATTGGACCTTCTTCCCTTAAGGTTAAAGATGAATCTCTTGCTTTCTTAGAAAGAATTCAAGGAGATATTGTCCAATTCAGCCCTTGTAAGGGCCATTTAGATATTTTATTGTACTAATAGATGCTTCTATTACGTGGTGCCATGTATGCCTGTTGTCTAGTAGGAAATGTGCTTTTCCAAATCTTATGTCCCAAATAATTCAATTGAAAGGCAACTTTCCATATAATCATATTACATCCTTGAGAATGGATAATGCTGAAGAGTTTACCTCAAAAGCATTTAATGAATATTGTATCGCATTGGGATAAAATTAGAATATTTAGTACCACATGTCCACACTCAAAATGGCTTTGTAGAGTCATTAATTAAAAGAATAAAGTTCATTGCTAGGCCACTTTTACAGAATTGTAAATTACCAACTAGTAGTTGGGGTCATGCAGTATTGCATGTTGTAGCTTTAATTCAACTCAGACCAACTGTGTCTCATAGTTTTCCCCTATCCAATTTGAACAGTTTACACTCTACAGAGGGTGTACACATTACTCACAAGAGACAATCAGCTCATTGATCCACATGAATCCTTGGTCACGCAGCTGAGTAGATCATCACAATAACATTTCAAAATACCTTGTCCATTCTGTCATCTCACCTATATGGTGTAACATCTCAAAATTTTATTTACAATTTATTGGATTTAATTGATTTTTTTATTTTTTGGATTTTATTCCAAAACCTAGAGCAAGAAAACATAAATTATTTATTTACTTAAATCTAAAAATAGTTTATTTTAGTTTTTCTTAGTTCTCCTATATTAATAGTTTTTTAATTATTCTACATTTTTTGGAATTTATTTGCTATTTTCTAAGTGTTTTAAAGCCTCCTAGATTTTCTAAAAATTAAAAATGAGATTTAAAACCCAACTCTCCCTCGGGTCGATGCGTGTATGGCCTAGATTTCGTCCATCACTGCCCGATCTCATCCCATGCGTCCAGTCTCACTTACCTCTTATCTCTTTAGCTATCGGTCTTGATCTTTTTTGTGTCACATGTCATTCATCCATCACCTCTCTCCCCATTCTTCCATTTCTTCTGACTGACTGTTGGGGCCCGCCATCATCTTCTTCCTCCCCTCTTTCTTCTATCCCAACCAACTCCATTGATGCCCCCTCCGAGCTATTAATAGTAGCTGTTACTTTCCGTTTGGCCGAAGCAAATGCTACCATTGAAGACCCCCATCATTCCCCACTCACAACGCTAGTTACTCCCACCTTAACACCTCATTATAAACCACAATACTGCGCCACTACCATGCCATTAACTCTGGCGAGCTCCCGAGCTCCTTGCCCATCCCCTCCACTACCGTGCCATCATCTCTCCCTTAATTTCTCTCCCCAATGCTAGTACACTGGCCCACTTTTCGCATCGTCCCCTCTTCATTCGCACACTGGCGAGCTACTCCACAACCAATTGCTAGTACCTCAGCCATCTCCGTCCTACGCTGAGGCCATGGTCATCTTCCCTGAGTCTGTGCAATCAACCTCCACCCCTTCGTCGGGCTTCCCTACCACCGGAATGCCACCGATGACGACGACCGAGCCATGTCGCCGCTCTTCCTCATCGCTGACCGCTTTCAACCATTGTAGCTTCTGACCACTATAGCGCACGATTATTGTAGCTCACGACCACTGTAGCTCACAACCATAGCAAAGCATATTCTAGAAGCCCGTATCACTTCATCCTAACTCCAATTGAGCTCGTTCAAATTTCTAAATTCTTGTAACATCCAAAACTATCCATTTCTGCACTCCTTTTGAATTTTTGAATTTTATTTGTTTTTTGTTTGTATTTATTTTCGTTGATTTTTGTGTGCATGGACCACGGCGATTCCGGAGAGTACTTTTTCGAGGATTCACAACACCAAGACTTCGAGCAAGGCAAGTTACACCTTTGATTATATTGATCCTAGTAATCTAAAATATTTATGTTGTTTTAAAATTATTATGCATGTGTACTTTTATTCAAACCTATTTTAAATATGATTTAAATTATAGTTATATCAATTCCTTTGTATATGGCCAAACTTGATATTGAACACCAATAGACCTTGTCACCTTAGGTAAAAAACCTAGTTAGTACATTAGTATTAACTAAAAATTTTATAGAATTACTTAGCCATACCTAGAATGATTTTATGTGGGAATTTTTGTTTCACATAAAATGATCGTTTAAAAAAATCTATTCTTGATTTCAGTAAGTCAAGAAAGTCTATGAAAATTTGGTAAAATAAAATTATCAAATTTGGCTTAGACTTTGGCATTGGTATGGTGGTGGGTGCTTGCTGGTTCTGTTTGCGGTTTGGTGACACCATGATGATACTAGACACATGGGATATGTGGGTAGTGCCTAAGTCAAATTAAGGACCGGTCTGTGAGCTACTTTTACAAAGTCATATCATACTACCTCAAGTTTGGTGTGGGACAACTTGGCTATGTAATTTGTGAAGTTCTAACTCTGGTTTCACTATAGACTAAATGCGAGCATGGCGTAGGCCGTGAGAAGTCTCATAGGGCAGAAGAGGGGGTCCTAATTTGTGGATTCATGTTGTGTTGAAACCTTAGTGGTGGTGTGACCAATTTGGCAACTTAACATTATAACGGCCTTGTCATGAACTCTCAGCCACACATCTAAGATAGTGTGGTAATCACATGGCAAAACGAGTGTATACCTCTGCAGAGTAGCAAACTATTCTAGATAGTCATGTCCACGATCAGGGACATGTTGAGTATGGTTTTCATAGATTGGACTTTGATTTTACAAAATCTAGTTTATGAGAAAATGTGAAATCTTTTAAAGATGGCTGTAACATCCTGATTTTCTAGAGTTTTAAAAGCCTTTATTTTAAAATGAATTATTGGAATTTTTTGGGAATTAATACAGCTTAAATTAAATTTTTAGAAATTAAAATAATTTAATATGATTAAAACAAACTTTAACATAAGCTGAAAATATTTTATTTGAGTTCCTTTTGTCACAAGGAATTTTTTGGTAATTTTGACGATTTTTTTGGGATTTATTTGCTATTTTTGTGGTGCTCTTTGATTTATTTGAATTTCTGGAATTAAGAAAAAGACAAAATCCAGTGCAAACCCTAGCCGGCCCGGCCCACCGACACGCCACGCGTTGGCCCGCCCCGTACCATTGCGCCCGCACTCGCTCCTGCTCCTGCTCCGCCCGAGCCGCTCGATCCCTCTGCCTTCGCCACATGACGTGGATCCGCACCGCCGTGAACCACACCCGCGTTGCCCTAGCCGCCACCCGCCCTCGCCCACGCGCCCAACCGGCCGTGCCCGCCTTGTCTCCCCGCCGCTTGATCCTTCGTCGTGCCGTGTGTTGAGCATTGCTCGCACCCGCACCCTGCACAGCATCCGCCCGCGCCCCGCCTCATCCCAGCCGCCCGTTGCGCCACACATCGGTGTGCCCGTCTTCATCTCGGATGCGGACGCCGCGCCGTCTCCTTCCCATACCTATCCCTGGGACACGTGCATAAAAACCTGCGACGCCACTGTCTCTCTTCCTCTCACCTGTCCCCGCCGCCGTCGGTGCACCGTGCCTTGCCACCTCTCCGTCGCGTCGCCTCCTCCGCCGTGCACCGTACCTCACTGCCAGTGTCGTCTCTCGCCACCGAGCTCTCACCTTCGTCGTGCCCTTCGGGCCTCGCTGCTGGTAAGCCGTCCTCCGCCGCCGCCACCACCACCACCACAGCATAACCAAGGTAAGTCGTGTTCTTTGATCATGTTAAACCCAGTTTGCAATCTATTATTTAATTATTTTATTTCAAATTATCTTGCATCGCTATTTTAATACAAACCTTGGGACATCGTAGTTATCGTCCCAATTGGAATTACCTCTCCTTGATAATTTGAGTACCCTGATGCCATTGTCACCATAGGTTGGAAAAGTATTTAGTGATGCTATGTTAGATGTCACACAGGGGTTATGATTAGTATGTTTAGCCATGCTTTTAGTCTCGATGGGTTCATCATCACATGTGATTAATTAATTTGACTTAATGAGATATTAGATCGTGGTTGGAGCCACAGAGGATCGTGGTTGGTGCTACAGCTATAAAAATTTGTACCATGGCATTGGGGTGTCATTAGTGTTGGTTATACAAACTGTCGAGACCCGAATATGCAAATTCGAATTCTCTATGTAAACTGCACTAGTCCAGGATTACGCTAGTGCACACAGTCAAACATAGATGTAATTACAACCATACACACGCTAAAATAAAGGAAAAACTCAAATATCGGTAAATCCCAAAGGTACAACCTTATGGTCTTCGGGTGTAGCTCCTGCTCCTCCGGATTTGGAATCTAACGAGAGAGAAAACGACCAAAATAACAAAAACATATAAAATGATAAGCAAATGAACTCCAAAAACCTTGAAACTAGAACCAAAAGCTAGAGCTCGATTTTAGATAAATTTAGAAAAAAGAACGGGGTCAATCGAAGCTAGGACGGAGGAGAATGGGCTCTCGAAAAATCAACCCTAAAGGAAAATAGCTGAAATTCGAAAAAAGCATTGTGCTGTGAACCGGGTCTACGAGAAAGAGGGGTCTACGGTGCACCAGGTCTGCGGAACAGTAACGGGTGCTGACGTGGCATGAGCTGGTGCTGACACATGGCAGCTAACGTGGCATTGACGTGGCACGGGCGGCGGGTTTTTGCTGACGTGGCTGGACACATGGCATGCCACGTGGCGGTTGGGCTGACGTGGCTACTGGCATGGCTAGAGCTGATGTGGATCGGTTTGGACGCGGCGGTGGCGTGGGATCGGACGACGGGGAAGAGGACGCGTGGCGGGATATGCGGCATCGGCTTGGATCTAGATGAGCGGCCGAGATGCGAGGCTCGGTGAACCGATCTACGACACATGTCTGGCGTGCAGCACGAGGCGTCGCACGGACGCGAGCGTGGGCGGGCGGGGCACGGCGACCGAGGCTGGGCGGGCGCGTGAGGTCCGGCGACCGAGCGGGCGACAGCGGCGACGGGGAGGCGACACGGGCGCAAGGGGGCTCACGGCGGGCGCGGTTCAACGATGGCTACGGCTGCAACGACTTCAGGCGAGGGCGGGGACGCACGGGGCGACGACGGCGCAGCTCCGGGGACGGCGACGCGAGGTGAGGAAGTGGTGGCGAGGGTTCGGGGCGGCGAGGCACCCGAACCGAGGCGGCGGTATCGTTTAAAACATGCAAACCGAGGCGGGGCGATCGGATATGGTGCGGTGCGGAGATGGGATCGGTTTAGGACACGTGGACAGCCGGGATGCGGTATGCGACGTGGGTGCGGATCCAACGGCATGGGCGAGGCGGCGCTAGGGCAACCGGGCGCGGGCGCGAAGGTGGCAGCGCTGGTGGACGCCGCGTGGTAGTGGGAGGGCATCGGGCGGCGCGGGGCGAAGCGGGAAAGGGTACGGCGTGGTGCGGGCGGCGACGCACGGGGATGGTACGGATGGCTGACGCGTGGCGGTGGTGGATCGGGCGGCTGAGGGGTTTTCCCCAATTTCTTTTCTCTCCAGAAATTCAAATAATGATCCAGTAGCTCTAGAAAATAGCAAAAAAATCCCAAAAATTCACTAAAATACCAGAAAATTCTTTGAGACCTGAGGAACTCAAATAAAATATTTTCAGCTTATGTTAATGTATATTTTAATTGTAACATCCTGATTTTTAGAGATTTTAAAAATCTTGAATTTAAAAATAAATTTCTAGAATTTTCTTGAATTTAAAACAAGCTTAAATGAATTTTTAGAATTTAATGTGATTAAATTCAACATCAAAATTTGCTGGAAATATTTTATTTGGGTTCCCTGTCTCTCAAGGAATTTTCTGGTATTTTTCGTGAATTTTCTGGATTTATTTGCTATTTTCTAGAGCTCCTAGAAGTTTATTTGAAATTCTGGAAAAAGGAATTCTTGGAAAATCTCCCCGCCGCCCGATCTTCCTCTCTCCTCCACGCGTCGCTCATCCCGCGCCCGCCCAGATCTGACCTTCCCCAGCGCGCGCGCGCGCGCCGATCCGCCGCCCGCCACGCGTCGCGCATCCGAGCTGACACGCGGCGGCACTAGCGCTCGCCTCGCCCGCCCGCGCCCCGCTCCGATCTCGGCCGTCCGACCCCGCCGCCGGATCTGATTCGCGCCATCCGCCTTCACTTACCCCTTCGCTTCTCATCCGACGGCCCGGTTCTTTTCCCTCCGCCACGCGTCGCGCACCAGAGCCATCTCTCCGTTTCTCTCTCTCTCGCTGACAGGCGGGTCCCGCCTGTCAGGCCCGTCGTCCTCGCCTGTTCCGCCTCCGCCCGCGCCGTCGCCATTACTGCCACCGCCGAGCTCCGCGTTCTTCGCCTCCCAGCCGTTACTCCTCGCCATTAATGGTGTTGGAGAGCCCTCTCGTCGCGCGCGTTAACTGGCAGCCGTTTCACCTCGAAGCGTCGCCCATTTCCGCCGGTTGGACACGAAAACCGTTGCGTGAACTCCGGCGAGCTCGTGCGCCTGTTTCTCCTCGGCAGTGTATAAAAACATCCTCCCGGAGAGTCTTCTCGCCCTTCGCGTCTTCACTCCACTCTTCGCGTGTGTCACCGCCGCGTTTCCGTGCTGCCGCCGTGCGTTTTCATCGTCGCCGGTGAGTCCTCCGCCGCGCCCATCGCCTCGCTCCGCCCCTCGGTCCCCGCGCTAGCACCGCGCGCCCGCTCCCTCGGTCGCGTCGCTCGCGCCCGCGCGTGCTCGCGTCCGTACGACGCTTCGCGCGTCGTGCCGGGCCACGCGTCGCTCATCGCCACCTTCCCGCCTCCGTGTCCTCGCATCCCCGCCGTCCGTTCACGATCGGAACCGCGAGGCATCAGCGCTCGCCACGCGTTCCTCTCTCCGCCGTCGGATCCACCGACACTCCGCGCACGCGTCGCCGATCCGCTCCCCGCACCGTCCACGCGTCGCCGCCGACCGCACTCCCGCCCGCGCCCGCGCGATGCGCGATGCTTCGCGCGACGCGTCGGCGATCCGCCCGTCGCCCGCGCCCGGCAGCCTCATCCCCGCCGTCGCCTCAGATCTGGATCAGCGACCCAGATCTTGCCGCGTGGACGACCGCGAGCCGTCCGATCTCGCCGCTGCCACCCGCGCCCGAGCCACCCACGTCAGCCCTAGCCACGTGGCAGTACCAGCGCGTGCCACGTCAACCCTAGTCCACGTCAGCAACCACGTGGCATGCCACGTCAGCTGCCACGTCAGCCAAAATACGCCCAAGGTGCCACGTGGCAGCCACGTCAGCAGTTGACACGTGGCGGCACCAGCGCACACCACGTCAGCCCTAGCCTGCCGCGTCAGCGCTGCCGCCGCGTGTACTGTTCCGTGGACTCGGTCCACCGTGGACCGGCCGCACCTGTCAGCCTCTAAAATATTATTTAAATTCCATGCTGACGTCATAATCTCAGTTTTCCTTTAGAAAATTAATTCGGGAAATTGCCTGCTGATGTTATAAATGATTTTTCGGTTTAAAATTTAATCCAGAAAATAGCCTTTTTCTTTTATTTTGTATTTAAACTTTGGAAGGCTATAACTTTTGCATTTTAACTCCAAATTGACCCATTCAAATTTCTAAATTCATCTAAAATTCCAAAATTTTATTTGGAATATTTATTTTTAATTTTTGAGTTTTTATTTTATTTTATTTATTTGGTTCTTCTCGTTTCTCGTGTAGAATCCGATCTGTCCGACGATTTTCAAGAGCAACTTCGGGGAGATTCCAACATAATTCAAGAAGGCAAGTCTCCTTGACCATTTTGCTCCTATGTTTTATAAATAATTTTTGCAATTATTTTAAATTATTTGCATTGCTATGTTTAGTAAATTGGTAATTTAAATTCTAAAATTTAGATAAGCACCCAATTTGTTATACCCTCTTTTGGAAATTACGTACCATGTACCCTTGTCAACTTAGGATAATATTTAGCTCAATAATGAGTTAGTATTACTTTTGTTGAATTTAAAATATTAGTAAATGCTTAGTCTAGCTGATAAATGTAAAAATACTCATATGAGAAAAATGGTGAATGAATGATTTGTGATTCCATGTTTTGTTTGAAAGGTGGTAATAGATGTTACCACTGTAAATTTTAAAATAAAAAAAATGAAGTTCAATGTAAAATTTGACGAGGGTGGATGGAATGTTTGGTCAAGCGGGTTAGCACGGATAACGGGTTTGTGAATGATCCACCTAGTCGTCTAAGGACCGATCCTTGTGTTTGTCCAGTCTGAGTAAAACAGAACAACCACAAGTTAAAATGGGTACAACCTAGCTAATTAACCTATAATAGTTAGATTTTGTGTCACTATCGGAAAATGGGTATCAGGGATTTACTGATTACTCAAAGTGAGGGGCAGGGATTTACTGCACTCACATGGCGCAAGAGGGGGCTTCTGAATGTGGTGGATTTAACCCTTCAGCGGTGAAACCTCGTGGGTGATATAAATCTATACTAGAGTAGGTGAAAAGCTTTGTGATATTTTATGCAGGTCTCATGCCAAAGGAAGCATGTTGACTGTTAAGATAATATATCTCTTGTGGGTAAAGTTGTACACACTCTGCAGAGTAATAAAACTATTCGAATAGCCGTGCCCACGGTCAAGGGCGGACAAGTAATGCATTCACATAGTAGAGATTTGACTTCGAATTTAAAAATAAAAGGTTTCGAAAAACTAGAGAGTGGATGGAACTCTCGTGAAGTTGATCTGGTGGATGTAACCAGTTCAGGTGGTTTTAACCTCCATTTTAAATCTTGGCGGAGATAGCCTATCTTATCAGTGATGGTGGATGTAACCTTCACTAAAGTACTCATTAAACTTCAGATTATAAAAATTAAATGTTTAATAAAATGCTTTTAGAAGGAGTATATAAATTTGAAATAAAATGCTGATTTGTGCAAAAGAGCCATATAGCCTTCCTTTGTTCAACCTTGCATCTAATGCATCTTTCCCAAGACTTGCGGAGTACTTTATGTACTCACATACTACACTTCAAATAATTCTCAGAAGAGGTTGAAGCTCAGGAAGGGGACTACGACTACTGTTCCGTTTGCGGCTGTGATGGATTCTTTTCGGAGGACTAGGTCTCGTTGCTCAAGTCAATTGCCTGTGGCAGATTGATGGGCCGTTTATCTGAATATTTTGCTTCCGCTGTTTTATTTTGTGTAAGAGGTTCGATGAACGCAGATTGTAAGGCCTTGGGCGGGACTTATGTATTTCCGTTATTATTGTAATAAAGCGTTGTTGGCAATGTATCATTTTGTCGATTATCTGTGTGTACTAGCATTGATGCGGGACTAGTCTTGCAATACACAGGGGGTCAGGAGTTTCTACTCCGGGGTTTCACTGTATGGTATCGAGCCAACTTGGTAGAAACGAGCCTAGGTTTCGGCAAGCCTTAAGGATTTATGATTAATAAAAATTTATGTACAAAAACTTAAGTTTCTTTGCTTCTACTCTTCTTCTACTTAGTATCTTGTTCTTGTCTTCCTTTTCACTCAATAAAAATTTTTACTGATCTCTCCTATTTTCAAATTTGTAGATGGCAGGTTCGTCGTCGTCAGCTCCGTGGGATCACCTTTCTCACGGTGAGAGCGAGGGGGCGTTCGTGAGTCTTCTACGGCAGTTGATGCAGCATCTGAAGCATACACAGCAGCCCATCTTCAGAGGGCGGAACACTAGAGTTATGACTATGGATTCATGGTCCGTGGAGGTGTTTATTTACGTCCAAGACGGGAAGATTGACTCGGTGGAATGTCATATTGAGCATCCTCGGACCCACTGCTCGGATGCTATCCAAGATGCAGCTCAGATGGCGATTGCAGAGTTGTGCAAGAGGCATAAGGAAGAAGCTGCGGCAGATCACCCTTCACTTCTTCCGACTACGAGGCGGGGCAGACTCACCCGGAGCCTTTCCAGATTGTGGTGGATGACCCTCGTCTGTCCCACCAGGTGCAGCTTACTCAGGCGACTTCATCGACCTACGCCAGAGCACTACGGGAGATAGGACTTCTTCGGATGCTTCTTACTTCGAGTTACGACCACTCCGACACCCTTCGAGCATAGCTGCTTCAGAGTGAGTCTGCTCATGCCGACGCAGTTCAGGCAAGGATTGCTGCCAAGGCAGAGGTGGAGCGTCTCCGAGCTGCCACCACCACACCGACCCTGCCCGCCCCTGTTTCTGCACCAGTCAGACCTTCAGGACCTCGCACTAGGCTCACTGCGCGGAAGAGTGTGCGACGCCCCGGTCCACCATCCAGCATCGACATTGGAGATTCTAGCAGAGGACGCCATCGCTCGTTCGGATCGCTGCGTTGGCCGAGTCGATCTCGGTCCCGTTCACCGAACAACTGCACTACGTGTGGACAGAGTCACTCCGCTGATTCAGAGGAGGACCCCGAGGAGGATCCTGAGGAGTGCATCATCGTGGAGGATGAATAGATGTTAGCCAGCAGTATCCCTTCTTAGATTGCTTTTCGATATTAGAACGCTTATAATATTGTGATGTAATGAATGGACTGTACCGAGCCTTGTGCACTTGTGGTACAGCCATTCTTAAAACTAATTTGAATTTCAAAAGTTGCATTTTCTCAGTTGTTGCTTTGTTCTTGTGTGTTGGTTTGGGATGATATTAGTTACCCCTGTTGCTTATCTATGCTTTTCCCTCTTACCTTGTGTTCTCTTGGTGGAGCTTTAGATGGTAAATACAAGGAGCAATGTCAGCAACAACCAAGCACCCAATGACAATAACGCCCCAATTCCACCTCCGCCAGCTCAAGCCCCGAACTTGGAGCAGATGATGGCCATGCAACTGCAGCTTCTTCAGGCCTTAGCCTAGAATCAAGTTCACCAGGCTCATCAAGCACCAGCTCAGCCACCCCAATCCAAGTTGGGAGAATTCATGAGGACACGACCCCCGACTTTCGCAGGATCTGTCGATCCATTGGAAGCGGATGACTGGATAAAGGAGGCTGAACAGAAATTAAATTTGGCGCAATGCAATGAGAATGAGAAAGTTCTTTATGCTGCCCATCAACTCAAGAGAGTTGCAGCAAACTGGTGGGAAAACTATTGCGCTGCACACCAAAATGCTCAGAATATTGTTTGGGCAGACTTTGTGCGAGCTTTCCGAGCTACTCACATACCTATGAGTATCATGGAAATGAAAAGGAAAGAATTTCACTAACTACAGCAGGGAAACCTTAGTGTTTCCGCATACTTGAGTAAGTTCATTCAGCTGTCGAGATATGCAACAAAGGATGTGGCAACTGATGAAGCAAAGATCTGGAGGTTTATGGGAGGATTGGATCCTAATCTCAAGGTGCAGTTAGTATCCAAGGACTATCCCACTTTTCAGCATTTGGTGAACAAAGCTCTTGTGCAAGAAGATGCCCAGCGTCAGCTCTTTGAGTCCAGAAAGAGGAAGTTTCAAGCTCAACAGTCTGCGAGCAGCTCACGTCAACGTTCCAACTCACAGCAGTTTAGCCGGCCTTCTTTGCCCAACCAATCAATGACACCGATTTCTGCACCCCGTCCTTCACCTCAAGCTCCTCGATCTGGAAATACGGCTCAACCTCAACACAATAGGACTGCAGCTGCAGGGGTGCAATGCTTCAATTGCAAGAACATGGGGCATTATGCAAATAATTGTCCCCGAAGCGTCAGCGGTAACCCGGTTCGTTTCAATCTTGATCCTACACCGGCAAGAGCTCCAACCACTGGTCAGGGCGTGGAAGCCCTCAGACCCCCAAGACTCCACAAACATTCAACAAAGGCGCATCAACCATGTCACCGCCGAGGCAAAGACAGATACACGGGCGTGGTTACGGGTAAGTTTCTTGTTAATTCGGTTCCTGCAATTACAATATTTGATTCTGTAGCTTCACATTCATTCGTAACAAAAGTTTTTGCTGAAAGAAATAATTGGAATGTTTGTTTGCTAAAGAATCTCATGTTAGTCCAATCACCTGGAAAAGAATTGAGGACTAATTTGGTTTGCCCTAGAGCAACCATAGATATAAACGGAGTAAAGTTCCTAGCGAACCTTATTATAATAGACTCCGAAGGCATAGATGTTATACTTGGTATGGATTGGCTGACCAAGTATAAAGGGCAAATAGATTGTGCCAATCGTGCTGTTATTCTCACAAATTCTGATGGAATTCAGATTAGATATGAATCCAGTACACCCTCAAACAAGGAAAGTTTATTGACCAGCTTAAAAGGGAGAAGTTTGGAGGATGTGTCCGTAGTAAGTGAATACGCTGATGTATTCCCTGAGGATTTACCAGGAATGCCACCAGACTGAGAGATTGAATTTGTTATAAATCGGTTCTGATGCACAAACCCAATAGCTAAGAGACCCTATCAGATGTCAGCTAATGATCTAGCGGAAGTTAAGAGGCAAATTCAAGAATTGCAAGAGAAAGGTTTCATTAGACCGAGTTCTTCACCTTGGGGAGCCCCAGTGCTTCTAGTGAACAAGAAAGATGGTAGCCGGCGTATGTGCGTGGATTATAGAGCCCTGAATGAAGTAACAATCAAGAATAAATATCCCTTGCCTCGGATCGATGATCTGTTTGATCAGCTGAAAGGATCGAGTGTTTTCTCAAAAATTGATCTCCGATCAGGATACCACCAATTAAAGATTAGACCTAAAGATATACCAAAAACAGCCTTCTCTACTCGATATGGATTATATGAGTATTTGGTGATGTCTTTCGGTTTGACAAATGCACCAGCATACTTTATGAATTTGATGAATAAAGTATTCATGGACTATTTAGATAAGTTCGTTGTTGTCTTCATAGATGACATTCTTATCTATTCTAAGAATGAGAAATAATACGAAGGACATCTGAGGATAGTTTTACAAAGATTAAGAGAACATCAATTGTATGCTAAATTCAGCAAATGTGCATTTTGGTTAAAGGAAGTCGAGTTTTTGGGACATGTAATTTCTGCAGAAGGAGTATCTGTGGATCCAGGAAAGATTAAGGATGTGTTAAATTGGATACAACCCAAGACCGTAACAGAAATCCGGAGTTTCCTGGGTTTAGCAGGTTACTACCGTCGTTTTATTGAAAGATTTTCCAAGATTGCTAGACCTCTCACGCAGTTATTAAAGAAGGAAAAGAAATTTGAATGGAGTAAATCTTGTGAGGACAGTTTTCATGAGCTAAAGAAGAGATTAACTTCTGCACCAGTTTTGAGGTTACCCGATATCAGGAAAGACTTTGAAGTTTATTGTGATGCGTCGAGACAGGGTCTTGGTTGTGTACTAATGGAAGAAGGAAGGGTGGTAGCTTATGCATCAAGGCAGTTAAGACCGCATGAAGAAAATTATCCCACCCATGATTTAGAGCTAGCTGCTTTTGTGCATGCTCTAAAGTTATGGAGGCATTACTTAATCAGTAATCGGTGTGAGATATATACCGACCATAAAAGTTTAAAGTATATATTCACTCAACCTGACCTTAATCTGAGATAAAGAAGATGGCTGTAATTGATAAAGGATTATGATGTGGGAAAACATTATCATCCAGGAAAAGCTAACGTAGTAGCCGATGCTTTGAGTCGGAAGAGTCATATTAACAATTTGTCAATTCCAGATAAGCAGTCAACCCTCCATGAAGAATTTCAGCGATTGAATTTGGAGTTAGTTAACGAAGGTATTCTGTCTACATTGAAGGTTCACCCTACCTTAGAAGATCAGATCAAGGCAGCCCAACGAGAGGATGAATATGTTAAAGAAATTAAAGAGAATATGAAGAAAGGTAAAGCGTCTGGATTTTCAGAAGATGAAGAGGGGACTCTTTGGTTTGGAAAGAGAATCCTAGTACCCGAGAAAAAGGAAACAAAAGATTTAATCTTGAAAGAAGCTCATGAAGCAGGATATTCAATTCACCCCGGAAGTACAAAAATGTATCAAGATCTAAAGGAAAGCTACTGGTGGACCAGTATGAAAAGGGAAATTGCAGAATATGTAGCCTTATGCGATATATGTCAGCGAGTTAAAGCAGAGCATCAAAGACCTGCTGGTCTTTTGCAACCCTTGCAGATACCTGAATGGAAATGGGAAGAAATCGGAATGGACTTTATAACTGGGCTACCAAAGACCAAATCCGGCTATGATTCAATTTGGGTTATAGTGGACCGCTTAACAAAAGTTGCCCATTTCATACCAGTTAAGACCACTTATTCGGGAGATAGATTGGCAGAACTTTATATGTCAAGGATTGTGTGTTTGCATGGAATTCCAAAGAAGATTGTGTCAGATAGAGGATCTCAATTTATCTCAAGATTTTGGCGGAAGCTATTGGAATACGCGTAGGCTACGGAAGCAGAAAATAAAACTTTTCTACCGCGCACCCAAGAACATCATGCTAAGGAAGGATCATGGATCGTTACCACTTAGACGCGCAGCGCAGCGGAAGAAGAATTGGAAACCGATCCAATCACGCGCGTTGAGGTAGTAGTGGAAGTAGCCGATCGTCCCGAACAGATCGTCTCCTCCACGCACGCCGATCAAGATCGCAACGAGCAGCGCCTCCACCGTATCCACACGTCCGGGTTGAACGCCGATCGCGAGTGTACTAGCACTCGTGAGCAGCTAGGGTTTGGCTCGGGAGGTGGCGGCTAGGGTTTTGCTAGATGTTTTCTGGGACGAAAACCCTCAGCCCCTCGCCTCCATATATATAGACCTCCTCACGTGGGCCTTGCGGACCAAGGCCCATTAGGAGTCTATTTGGATCTTTATCCGAATTGAGCCTACATCCGAATCATATTCGAATCGGTGTTCCAACCCGTTAAGCGTGTGACCACAGCAGGTTCACGTATACTTGGTCGTGACCGGAAACGCCTTCCGGTCACCACGTTAATAGCGGCCTCTAGTAAGACATATTAACCCCAAAGTATATGTAAAGATCATATCGGTGAACTCGTAATGTTCTCTCATGTACGAATCCCTTTGCCTCACGATATAGATTGAGCTCAAGGCGAGACTGTGTCATCCTCTTAATAGCTCAATCACTCTCTCGATTCCGTGATGGATTATAAACTTGTGATTGACTCCTCAATCACCTTGGCATGGCCATGCACTTTCATAATCCATTACATCGAGGCCCAGAGATATCTCTCCATAAGGAGGGCAAATTCTATCTTGATCATTCACATCCCACTACATGTTTCATGGCAAATCAAAGACTACTTTTATGACTACCCGATTCACGGAGTAGTGTTTAGTAGTCCCAAAATAAGCTACTACTCATGTTGGGAACCATGATGATCTCAAGTCTAAGGATTCTACATAAACACTACTCGAGACCAACGATGACACATGGAATCTCTGCGGTGTCTCATGGCAGTCTATCAACATATGTTCACTAACACATGTCCATATTATTGATTTGGTATCACCATACCATGATCCATGAGACATGATCATCAAACAATACATATGCTGATCTTTGTCTTTGAATCATATTTGTTCCTCATATGATATACGATCAGGGATCATTTAGAAATAGCAACATTTTAGTATTTAAGAGTCTCATGAATAAGTCATATACTCATTGATCAATAATGATGATGTCTATTCCAAGGAACAAAGTAATGTATCATAAACATAGTATGTGATATATACAACATCTCCATGTTGCCTCTAGGGCATATCACTATGAGTCTCCCACTTGCACTAGAGTCAACCATGTAGGTATCTAATACCCATTGCCCTAGTGTGAGCCTCATGCTTTGGTGGGAAGCGGCTTTGTCAACGGATCTGCAATGTTCAAATCCGTTTGTACTTTGCATATCTTCACATCGCCTCTCTCCACTATCTCGCGAATGAGATGAAATCGCCGTAAAATGTACTTGGACTTCTGGTGCGATCTAGCCTCCTTGGCTTGTGCAATGGCCCCACTATTGTCACAAGATGAGGTCCATTGGGCTGGAGGCACTAGCCATCACACCAAGCTCGAAATAAATTTCTTGATCCAAACGGCCTCTTTGGCGCCTTGAAGCTGCTATGTACTCGGCTTCATTGTAGAATCAAGAACCGTCTGCTGCTTGGAACTCTTCCACTTACCGCACCGCCATTCAGCGAACACAAATCCAGTTGCGATCTAAAATCATCTTTGTCGGTTTGGAAGCTAGCATCGGTGTAACCATTTACAACGAGCTCTTCCTCACCTCCATAGACAAGGAACACATGTTTAGTTCTTCTCAAGTACTTCAAGATGTTCTTTACGGCAATCCAGTGACTTTCACTGGATCTTGACTGGTATCTACTCGTAGCACTTAAAGCATCTGAAACATCCGAGCGTGTACAAAGCATGGCATACATAATGGACCCAATAGCGAAGCATATGGAATCGCATTCATTTTATCCCGCTCATCGGTGTACTAGGACACCGATTCTTGCTAAGATTTATACCATGTGACATAGGTAGAAAACCTTTCTTGGAATCATGCATATTGAACCTTTTCAACACCTTGTCAATGTACGTATCTTGGCTTAATCCAATTAGCCTTTTTGATCTATCTCTATAGATCTTGATGCCCAGAATATATGCTACCTCTCCTAAGTCTTTCATAGAGAAACTATTTTTTAATGAAGACTTAACAGATTCGAGCAAAGGAATGTCATTTCCGATCAGTAATATGTCATCCACATATAAGACCGTAAATACGAGTGCGCTCCCACTAGCCTTTTGTAAACACAAGGCTCTTCTTCGTTCTTGATGAAACCAAACCCTTTGATTACTTCATCACAACGAATGTTCCAACTCGAGATGCTGCTTTAATCCATAAATGGATCTTTGGAGCTTGCATATCTTTCCAAGCGATTGCGGATCGACAAAACCGTGGGCTGTGTCATGTACACATCCTCACTCAGATTTCCATTAAGGAAAGCTGTTTTGACATCCATTTGCCATATTTCATAGTCGAAATATGCAGCAATCGCTAGAATGATCGAATAGACTTTAGCATTGCGACGGGCGAAAAGTTTCATCATAATCAATACCTTGAATTTGTTTGAAACCTTTGGCCTGTCGCGCTTTATAGATGTGAACATTTCCATCTATGTCTATCTTTTCTTGAAAACCCATTTACATTCAATGGTTTTAACACCATCGGTGGATCAACCAAGTTCCAAACTTGATTCTTGTGCATGGATTCAATTTGGATCTCATGGCTTCAAGCCATTTCTCAGAGTCTGGTCCCACCATTGCTTCTTCATAGGTCTTAGGCTCATCGTTGTCTAACAACAATATGTCCCGTTGTTGAGTAGTCAAGAACATGTACCTCTCAGGTGCACGACGTGACCTTCGACCTACGTGGTGCTGGTGTGTCCACAACAGTTCTTCAACGGTTTGTTCATCTGTTGTGGTTCAGTAGGAGCTGAAATGTTATCAGGTGTTTCTTGAATTTCTTCAAGTTGCACTGTGCTCCCACTATCCCTTCTTGAGAGAAACTCTTTCTCTAAGAAGACACCATGCCGGGCGACAAACACTTTGCCTTCTCCTCGATTATAAAAGTAATATCCTTTTGTTTCCTTAGGATACCCGATAAAGAAGTATTTATCAGATTTAGGAGTGAGCTTATCAGATTGTAAACGTTTTACATAAGCCTCACATCCCCAAATCTTAAGAAAAGACAAGCTAGGGCGTTGTCTGTCCACATCTCATATGGTGTCTTTTCTCTGATTTTGATGGAACCTGTTTAGTGTGAGCGCGTGTTTCAAGAGCGTACCCCAAAAAGACAACGGAAGATCACTTTGGCTCATCATGGGCGTACCATATCTAATAAGGTGCGATTTCTCCGTTCGATACCCCATTCCATTGAGGTGTTCTAGCGAGTCAATTGTGGAACAATTCCACAATCCTTTAGATGATTGCCAAACTCATGGCTCAAATACTCGCCTCCACGATCAGATCGTAGAAACTTGATTGTCTTGCCTAAATGATTTTGCACTTCATTTTGGAATTCCTTGAACTTTTCAAAGGATTCGGACTTATGCTTCATCAGGTAGATATACCCATATCTACTAAAGTCATCAGTAAAAGTTATGAAATCTGAAAACCACCTCTGTTTATTAAGCTCATTGCTCCACATACATCGGTATGTACGAGTGCCAATAAGTCATTTGCCCGTTCACCTTGACCGGTGAAAGGTGCCTTTGTCATCTTGCCAAGTAAACAAGATTCGCATGTCTCTAATGATTCAAAATCAAATGAGTGCGAATACCATCTCTATGGAGCTTCGCATGCGTTTCTCATTTATGTGACCTAGCGGCGATGCCAAATAAGCGTGGGATTCAAATCATTGGACGTTGCCTCTTTGCATTAATGTTATAGACCGGTGACCCTTCAAGAGTAAGAACGTATAACCCATTCACCAATGGAGTATGACAATAGAACATATCTTTGAAATAAAGAGAACAACCATTGTCCATAGATTTAAAGTCATAACCTTCTGCTTGCAAACATGAAGCAGAAATAATGTTCTTTGAAAGAGATGGAACACAATAACAATTATTCAATTCCAAAACTAATCCGAAGGTAAAGACAATGGCATGGTGCCAACAGCTACCGCAGCAACTTTTGCTCCATTGCCAACGCGAAGATCCACTTCGCTACTCCTCAAACTTCTACTTCTTATTAGCCCTGCAACGATTTGCGATGTGAGCAACCGATCCGTATCAAATACCCAAGAATTAGTGGAAGAAGTAGCAAGATTGATTTCTATAACATTTATACCGAGTGGAAGTCATACTTCCTTCTTCTTCTCAAGGTCCTCCAAGTACTTTGGGCGTTCCTTTTCCAATGTCCCGATTGCTTACAGAGTAACAATCTGCATCGGATGAGCATCGCCCTTCTTGTCTTTCTTGGCCTTAGAACTGCTCGCGATCGCATCGAGAGCTTTCTTTCTTTTGACCGCGCTTCTCTTGACATAGGGCTTGCCCTTGCCTTTCTGCATCATCATCACATGATTGCTGCTTTTCTTAATGCTATCCTCGCAGATTTTAGCATCCCATGCAACTCGGCCCAGGTCTTGTCCAGTTGTTCATGTTAAAGTTCATTATGAATGGCTCAAAGCTTGGGGAGCGACTAGAGAATCACATCGAGAGCCAACTCTTGGCTAAGGGAAAACCAAGCTTTTCGGACTCTCAATGTAGCCAATCATCTTAATGACATGAGGGTGACGGATTCCTTACGCAAGCTCGCACGCAAATAAGGACTTTGAAGTATTAAACCTCTCACCCTTGCTTGGTTCTCAAACATACCACGTAGCCCCACAATAATATTGTAGGCATCTGTGTTCTCATATTGCTTCAAGCTCGAGAGGACATTGTGGCAAGCATGAGACAGCTCACATCAAGGCAATCATTCGTTTGCTTCTCATAAGCTCTCCGTGCATCCACAGTAGCATTATCGAGCAAGTCTTCGGGTAAGGAGACTCAAGGACATACTCCTTGCGCTCTTGCTTGAGAACAATTCTCAAGTTGCGATACCAATCCAAAAGTTTGTTCCATTGAGTTTTTCTTTCTCAAGAACAGATCGCAAATTAAAAGTACTGGATGCGGCGTTAGCTGACATGATCTACAACATAAGAATATGCAAAGTTTAGCACTATGTTTATGTTCATCTTTTATTAAACTATTTAGCAAAAGACTCCCACTATGAGTTTTGCAACAAAAACTCTCTCTAAGTTACATAGTGGGTAAAGATCCTCATTTCACTAATTCCTAGTGAGCTTTGGCATCACGGCTAGAAAACTAGTGACATGGGTAAGCAACACCTTGCTAATCACATCGCTATGTGACTCTACTTTGGGTGACATCAGTATGCCTCGGCCCCAATCTATGCCTCAAGGTCCAAAACTATTTTGATAACCTTGTTAAGTAAACCAAATACTTCCGCATGTAGATGTCCGACATCTACCCCAAATGATGATGATAACCGATGGCACTCTACTTTGGTAGACCTACCATGCGGTGATCATTATCTTTTGGTGCAGCATATGGAAGGGCATTAACACCTAATTTTAAGAGGGATTCTATCCAACCAAAGCAACATATCACATATATCATTGCATAAGAATAAGATAGATAACATCATAGATAAACACATTTAACTGTGAAGTAGTATGGCCCAAAAATGGTGATATCCATCTCCAAGTAGGTGTAGACGATCTCCATCCTCCACATCACTCCTTTAGGCCACCATGCTTAAAAGCTTGTAACCTCAAAACTAGGCTACTACCTATAATAGCTAGAAATTGAAGATTACAAAGATAGATTCAAGCATTAAGATTGACACGCAGGTCGTTAAATACAATATATACAGCTAACAATAGCTGAAATAATCATGACACGCAGGCCATGAACGAATGTTATATGCATCACATACATCTCATACATTCAAATAGGTTATAGGGCCATACTATTCACACCATTCCCTGCAAAAACAAGTTAGACGTAGAATCGCATTCTACCTAACGATGTGAACCCACGACGCTATACAAGGGGGGATACACACGGTGGTTCCGCTGGATATATAGAATTACATAGATCGCATCCATGAAATCGCTATGAAAATCTTATCGAGCCGATCAAATCAACCCAAATCCGAGCCATTCAAAATATCTCAATTTTCATTAGATCAATCATATTGATCATCGCGATCGGTATACTTGAGGAGACCACAACACAAGACCTCGATCTGTTGGCTCGATCTCATCGATTGTGCGCGCGATTAGCCCGATGGTGATTCCAATAGGTAGGGGCAAGTCGCGCGTACATCAAAGAAGGAGCACGAACTAATCTTTTTGGCCTTATGATGCTATCAACTCATACCTATTTCAACCCCTTATGACCGATTGATCTCATCAACCCGTGCTACCTGATTTAGACTGTAATAGATCCAATCTACTACTATCGCATATCAACATATGCGCTGATCCAGATTGCAAACTAAGCAAGATGGCTCTGATACCACTATTGGAATACGCGTAGGCTACGGAAGCAGAAAACAAAACTTTTCTTCCGCGCACCCAAGAACATCATGCTAAGGAAGGATCATGGATCGTTACCACTTAGACGCGCAGCGCAGCGGAAGAAGAATTGGAAACCGATCCAATCACGCGCGTCGAGGTAGTAGTGGAAGTAGCCGATCGTCCCGAACAGATCGTCTCCTCCACGCACGCCGATCAAGATCGCAACGAGCAGCACCTCCACCGGTATCCACACGTCCGGGGCTGGAACGCCGATCGCGAGTGTACTAGCACTCGTGAGCAGCTAGGGTTTGGCTCGGGAGGTGGCGGCTAGGGTTTTGCTAGATGTTTTCTGGGACGAAAACCCTCAGCCCCTCGCCTCCATATATATAGACCTCCTCACGTGGGCCTTGTGGACCAAGGCCCATTAGGAGTCTATTCGGATCTTTATCCGAATTGAGCCCATATCCGAATCATATTCGAATCAGTGTTCCAACCCGTTAAGCGTGCGACCACAGCAGGTTCACGTATACTTGGTCGTGACCGAAAACGCCTTCCGGTCACCACTTAATAGCGGCCTCTAGTAAGACATATTAACCCCAAAGTATATGTAAAGATCATATCGGCCAACTCGTAATGTTCTCTCATGTATAAATCCCTTTGCCTCACGATATAGATTGAGCTCAAGGCGAGACCTGTGTCATCCTCTTAATAGCTCAATCACTCTCTCGATTCCGTGATGGATTATAAACTTGTGATTGACTCCTCAATCACCTTGGCATGGCCATGCACTTTCATAATCCATTACATCGAGGGCCTGAGATATCTCTCCCATAAGGAGGGCAAATTCTATCTTGATCATTCACATCCCACTACATGTTTCATGGCAAATCCGAAGACTACTTTTATGACTACCCGATTCACGGAGTAGTGTTTAGTAGTCCCAAAATAAGCTACTACTCATGTTGGGAACCATGATGATCTCAAGTCTAAGGATTCTACATAAACACTACTCGAGACCAACTGATGACACATGGAATCTCTGCAATGTCTCATGGCAGGTCTATCCAACATATGTTCACTAACACATGTCCATATTATTGATTTGGTATCACCATACCATGATCCATGAGACATGATCATCAATCAATACATATGCTGATCTTTGTCTTTGAATCATATTTGTTCCTCATATGATATACGATCAGGGATCATTTAGAAATAGCAACATCTTAGTATTTAAGAGTCTCATGAATAAGTCACATACTCATTGATCAATAATGATGATGTCTATTCCAAGGAACAAAGTAATGTATCATAAACATAGTATGTGATATATACAACATCTCCATGTTGCCTCTAGGGCATATCACTAACAGAAGCTTCATGAAGTTTTGGGAACCAATTTAAATTTCAGTACTGCCTATCATCCTCAAACCGATGGTCAGACGAAAGGGTAAATCAAATTTTGGAAGATATGTTGAGAGCGTGTGCATTAGCCAATAAAGCCAGTTGGGACCAAAGTTTGCCTTACGCAGAATTCTCTTACAATAATTGTTACCAATCAAGTTTGCAGATGTCTCCATTTGAAGCTTTATATGGTAGAAAGTGTAGAACACCTTTGTATTGGTCAAAGACAGGAGAAAGTCAAGTATTTGGACCTGATGTATTGAAGCTAGCAGAAGAGCAAGTTCGTTTAATTCGAGACAGGGTGAAAACAGCACAGACCAGGCAAAAGAGCTATGCGGACAATCGTCGCAGAATGTTAGAGTTTCAACCAGGGGATCATGTGTATTTGAAAGTGTCACCTCTAAAAGGTATGCGTCGTTTCAGAGTCAGTGGGAAGCTTGCTCCAAGATATATTGGACCCTTTCCCGTTTTAGCTAGAAGAGGAGAAGTTGCTTATCAGTTAAAGCTTCCTTCCCAACTGTCAGATGTGCATGATGTGTTCCACGTGTCACAACTGAAAAAGTGCTTAAGAGTGCCAGAAGAGCTAATGCCTTTAGAAGAAGTGAATCTAAAAGAAGATCTCTCATATCCAGAGTTTCCAGTCAAGATTTTGGAAGAAGCCGAACGTCGTACCCGAAACAAGACTGTCAAATTTTGCAAAGTACAGTGGAGTAATTGTCCAGAGTCGGAAGCAACTTGGGAGCGTGAAGAGGATCTCAGAGCGGAGTTCCCTATTCTTTTTCCCAGCCCTTCCGAATCTCGGGGTCGAGATTCTTTCTAAGGGGGGTAGGTTTGTAACATCCTGATTTTCAGAGATTTTAAAAATCTTGAACTTAAAAATAAATTTCTAGAATTTTTTTGAATTTAAAACAAGCTTAAATGAATTTTTAGAATTTAATGTGATTAAATTCAACATCAAAATTTGCTAGAAATATTTTATTTGGGTTCCCTGTCTCTCAAGGAATTTTCTGATATTTTTGGTAAATTTTCTGGATTTATTTGCTATTTTCTAGAGCTCCTAGAAGTTTATTTGAAATTCTGGAAAAAGGAATTCTTGGAAAATCTCCCCGCCGCCCGATCTTCCTCTCTCCTTCACGCGTCGCTCATCCCCGTGCCGCGCCGCCGCCAGACACACCTTCCGCGCTGCAGCGCGCGCCGCGCCTCGCCGCGATCCGCGCGCGCCACGCGCCGGCGCATCCACCGACACGCGGCGGCACCAGCGCCGCGCCGCCCGCCGCGCCCGCTCGATCTCGGCCGTCCGACCTGCGCCGCGGATCGATCCGCGCCGTCCGCCTTCACTTACCCCTTCGCTTTTCATCCGACGACCCGGTTCTTTTCCCTCCGCCACGCGTCGCGCACCCGAGCCATCTCTCCGTTTCTCTCTCCGACAGCGGTCCCGCTCGCCGCCCATCGCCCGCTGTTCGCCTCCGCCCACGTCGTCGCCATTACTGCCGCCGCCGAGCTCCGCATTCTTCGCTTCCCGGCTGTTACTCCTCGCCATTAATGGTGTTGGAGAGCCCTCTCGTCGCGCGCGTTAACTGGCAGCCGTTTCACCTCAAAGCGTCGCCCATTTCTGCCGGTTGGACACGAAAACCGTTGCGTGAACTCTGGCGAGCTCGTGCGCCCGTTTCTCCTCGGCAGTGTATAAAAACGTCCTCCCGGAGAGTCTTCTCGCCCTTCGCGTCTTCACTCCACTCTTCGCGTGTGTCACCGCCGCGTTTCCGTGCTGCCGCCGTGCGTTTTCGTCTTCACCCTTCCCGCCTTCGTGTCCTCGCATCCCCGCCGTCCGTTCACGATCGGAACCGCGAGGCATCAGCGCTCGCCACGCGTCCCTCTCTCCGCCGTCGGATCCACCGACACTCCGCGCACGCGTCGCCGATCCGCTCCCCGCGCCGTCCACGCGTCGCCGCCGACCGCACTCCGCGCGCGCGCGCCGCGCGCGCGCGCGCGCCGGCGATCCGCCCGTCGCCGCGCCGGCAGCCTCATCCCGCCGCCGCCTCGGTCTGGATCGACCCGATCTTGCCGCGTGGACGACCGCGAGCCGTCCGATCTCGCCGCTGCCGCCCGCGCCCGAGCCACCCACGTCAGCCCTAGCCACGTGGCAGTACCAGCGCGTGCCACGTCAACCCTAGTCCACGTCAGCAACCACGTGGCATGCCACGTCAGCTACCACGTCAGCCAAAATACGCCCAAGGTGCCACGTGGCAGCCACGTCAGCAGCCACGTCAGCAGTTGACACGTGGCGGCACCAGCGCACGCCACATCAGCCCTAGCTCGCCGTGTCGCTCTACGCGCGTGTCTTGCTCCGTGGACTCGGTCCACCGTGGACCGGCCCCACCTGTCAGCCTCTAAAATATTATTTAAATTCCATGCTGACGTCATAATCTCAGTTTTCCTTTAGAAAATTAATTCGGGAAATTGCCTGCTGACGTCATAAATGATTTTTCAGTTTAAAATTTAATCCAGAAAATAGCTTTTTTCTTTTATTTTGTATTTAAACTTTGGAAGGCTATAACTTTTGCATTTTAATTCCAAATTGACCCATTCAAATTTCTAAATTCATCTAAAATTCCAAACATTTATTTGGAATATTTATTTTTAATTTTTGAGTTTTTATTTTATTTTATTTATTTAGTTCTTCTCGTTTCTCGTGTAGAATCCGATCTGTCCGACGATTTTCAAGAGCAACTTCGGGAAGATTCCAACATAATTCAAGAAGGCAAGTCTCCTTGACCATTTTGCTCCTATGTTTTATAAATAATTTTTGCAATTATTTTAAATTATTTGCATTGCTATGTTTAGTAAATTGGTAATTTAAATTCTAAAATTTAGATAAGCACCCAATTTGTTATGCCCTCTTTTGGAAATTACGTACCATGTACCCTTGTCAACTTAGGATAATCTTTAGCTCAATAATGAGTTAGTATTACTTTTGTTGAATTTAAAATATTAGTAAATGCTTAGTCTAGCTGATAAATGTAAAAATACTCATATGAGAAAAATGGTGAATGAATGATTTGTGATTCCATGTTTTGTTTGAAAGGTGGTAATAGATGTTACCACTGTAAATTTTAAAATAAAAAAAATGAAGTTCAATGTAAAATTTGACGAGGGTGGATGGAATGTTTGGCTGGTGCGGGTTAGCACGGATAACGGGTTTGTGAATGATCCACCCTAGTCGTCTAAGGACCGATCCTTGTGTTTGTCCAGTCTGAGTAAAACAGAACAACCACAAGTTAAAATGGGTACAACCTAGCTAATTAACCTATAATAGTTAGATTTTGTGTCACTATCGGAAAATGGGTATCAGGGATTTACTGATTACTCAAAGTGAGGGGCAGGGATTTACTGCACTCACATGGCGCAAGAGGGGGCTTCTGAATGTGGTGGATTTAACCCTTCAGCGGTGAAACCTCAGCGGGTGATATAAATCTATACTAGAGTAGGTGAAAAGCTTTGTGATATTTTGTCTGGGTCTCATGCCAAAGGAAGCATGTTGACTGTTAAGATAATATATCTCTTGTGGGTAAAGTTGTACACACTCTGCAGAGTAATAAAACTATTCGAATAGCCGTGCCCACGGTCAAGGGCGGACAAGTAATGCATTCACATAGTAGAGATTTGACTTCGAATTTAAAAATAAAAGGTTTCGAAAAACTAGAGAGTGGATGGAACTCTCGTGAAGTTGATCTGGTGGATGTAACCAGTTCAGGTGGTTTTAACCTCCATTTTAAATCTTGGCGGAGATAGCCTATCTTATCAGTGATGGTGGATGTAACCTTCACTAAAGTACTCATTAAACTTCAGATTATAAAAATTAAATGTTTAATAAAATGCTTTTAGAAGGAGTATATAAATTTGAAATAAAATGCTGATTTGTGCAAAAGAGCCATATAGCCTTCCTTTGTTCAACCTTGCATCTAATGCATCTTTCCCAAGACTTGCGGAGTACTTTATGTACTCACATACTACACTTCAAATAATTCTCAGAAGAGGTTGAAGCTCAGGAAGGGGACTACGACTACTGTTCCGTTTGCGGCTGTGATGGATTCTTTTCGGAGGACTAGGTCTCGTTGCTCAAGTCAATTGCCTGTGGCAGATTGATGGGCCGTTTATCTGAATATTTTGCTTCCGCTGTTTTATTTTGTGTAAGAGGTTCAGTGAACTGCAGCTTGTAAGGCCTTGGGCCAGGACTTATGTATTTCCGTTATTATTGTAATAAAGCGTTGTTGGCAATGTATCATTTTGTCTGATTATCTGTGTGTACTAGCATTGATCTGGGACTAGTACTGCAATACACAGGGGGGTCCGGGAGTTTCTACTCCAGGGTTTCACATTAATCATATTAAATTATTTTAAATACTAAAAAATTTATTTTAAGCTTAAATTAATTCCAGAAAATTTATTTTGGAAATCTGGGCTTTATAAAGTCCAGAAAAATAGGATGTTACACAAACTTGATTTTCACTTTGGCGAGTGATCATTCAGTAAAGGGGGAAGTGTGGATTCACTTCGTGGGATGTGGAAGTCTCGTCCGAGTAATGTTAAAGATTTAACTTTGTGCGCCATTGATCTGAGCTTTACCCGTGCAAACCAAATATTTAGTATGGGATAGACCTGGCTGATTAATTTGGGATGTTTCAATTTTAATCTCGCCATTGTGATGAACATGGTTGCTGATTTCCATGTGACGCAAGGGGGGTGTGATGCGAAACCCTAGCGGGCAGGATTAGGTTGGAATTAAACTTTGTAAAGGTCTTGTTGTGATTTTCTTGGTGCGAGGCTAATCACATCGTGTGGGTACAGTTGTGGAACCTCTACAGAATGTAAAACTATTCGAATAGCCGTATCCTCGGTCATAGATAATGCTCGGTGATTTCACACGAGGCATAGTGATTTCATATAAACTTGTGGTTTATGGTTGGAAGTGAACAGGTAGTTCACTGTTGGTTTAGCTTGTGGATGGGAGGTTCACAAGTATCTTATCCAATTCCTTTGTTTATTTACGTATTATTTTTTATTTAAAGTTTGCTTCCAATCTATTTATTGTATTTACCTGCAAATATCATCTTATGCAAAATAACCTTTCAGCCATCCATTGGTAAGCCTTGCATATATTGCATTTATTTGTTACAAATAACTTACTGAGTACCAATGTACTCACAACTTTATGCTTATGTTGCTCAGTTGAGGAGGAGGAGTATTATCAGCAGGAGGTTTCAAAGGGAGAGAATTTCTACGACTTCATGGATTAGGACTTCATTCTCCACTCGATAGCTTGTGGGCGTGTCGACTGGCCGTACGCTTATTTTTGGTTTTCCGCTGCTAGATTTTGAGCCCTTCGGGTTAGTGCTATTGTAAGCTTGACCATAAGGTCGTACCTTTAAATATTTATCGATATTTAAGTTTTTCCTTTATTTTAGCATGTGTATGGTTATGATTATATATATGTCTGACTGTGTCCACTAGCGTGATCCTGGACTAGTGCAGTATACACAGAGAGTCCGAATTTGCATATTCGGGTCTCGACAATGGCCAAGGTGGGATACTTGTGGTTAGGTTAGTGTTAAGTTGGTGCCTACACTAACGATATTATTTTAATTAATTATTATTTCTACATATTATATTAAAGTCAGCTTTTATACTTATTTAAAGTATTTACTTCAATTCTGCTTTTCACTCAAATAACCTTATTATGCCTTCCTTTGTCAATGTCCATGCATGCATCATATTTGTTAATTCTCTTGGTGTAACTTGTAGAGTACTTTATGTGCTTACCTTACTTAAATCTATTGCCAGAGGATGACTTCATTGACTATGGTGAGGATTGCGATGAACAAGCCACGCCTTACAGTCATTCGCCTATAGGCAAGTAGGATGGGCTAATCTTTTATTATTTATTTTCTGCTGCTTTACTTTATGTTTGGCTTTGAGCCGTGTTATTGTAAACTTGGCCATAAGACCCTTACAATTTCTCTTATAATAAAATTTGTTGTTATGCATGATATATATCGCTGTGTGCACTAGTTTTTTTGGGCTAGTGCGATTTACATAGAGGGTTCGAGAGTTGTTGTTTCGGGATCTGACAGAGATGGTATCAGAGCTATAATAACTCTAAGACATAACCGTAGATAGAATAGAATAGACAACCATAAGGACATATTTTAAAAGATAGTTATTTTGAAAAGTCTTCTAAATCCAGTCTTATTCACTCTTTTCACTCAACTAAATGCATCATCAAAAGTCATTTACTAACTCTTTCCCTTTTCAAAATTGTAGATGGTCGAACTCCCTAGGAAACTCACCCACAGAATCCTAGCCGAACATTTAGCTAACTATCTTTTGGATCCTATTCAACAATTGGACTTTAAGGCATGCCCTCTCTATTAGGGACATTTGCATACCTATGGAGATCAAGAATGATGGAGTGTAGAAGTGATGATCTATGCCAAAATTGAAGACGAGGTAGCATTTCACACTTTCAATGTCCCTCAACCACGGGATACCTTCTTCAATGGTATCTAGGATGCAACCTGTGAAGCAATTTGCCAGTTGAGGAAGATCTATGTACTAGCCCAGCAGCATTCTGCTACTACCCCAGCAAGTTTCACGTTAACTCCAGTAGCATATTTGCATCTACAGGACAAGAGAGCAACCCAAGACTCATTCGATGTAACATCCCAAAATTTTTGTGCAGTTTAATTGAATTTTCTGGAGTTAATTTGGATTTTATTTCAAGCCTAGATGTGAGAAATTAAATTATCTCATTTTATAAAAGTCAAAATAAGTGCATTTTATTTTCCTAAGTCATTTCTGTATTTTATAAAAAAATTTAGAATTCTCTAGAATTTAAAAACTCTCCTTTTAAAGTTAAAGTGTGTTTTTGCAAAATCTAAATATCAAATTGGGTTGAAAATATTTTTATTAAGTCCAGAAAGGTTCCAGATGGTTTTCTGAATTTTTCTAGAATTTTTGAAATTTATTTGGTATTTTTTCAAGTACTTTAAAGCCTCCTAAGTATTTCTGAAAATCAAAAAGGAAATTAAATCCTAAAACCCTTCTCTCGGGCTGACACATGGCGCTACCAGATGAAATCCACTGCCGCCGGACCTAATCTCCACCGTTCCCATCCACTTACCGCTTCACCCGGCCCCTCCTTTCCTCGGGCTGACAAGTGTCATGATTGGAGCCATTCGCTGTTACCGGAATGAATCCCCGCTGTCCGCAGCCACTTACCCCTTCAGCCCTCACTCGAACGACCCCGATTAAATCCCCATTGTCAGATCGAATCTTGACCCTCCCTTCTCACTTACCGCTTCACTCAAGCCTTAACGGCCCCCGATCTCTCTCCTTTGCCACTTATCACTAATCTAGCCATTGCCCTCACCCCTTTCCTTCTTTCCTCTCTCGCTGACCGGTGGGCCCCCTTGTCAGATCTGTCTCCCCCACCACCTTCCTTCTTCCTCGCGCAGTCCCCGCCGCCTTTAACGCTTGAAACCGAAGCTTTGAAAGCTTCGGTTTCCTTCTGTCACTCCCGCCCGCACTAGCGCCCAATTACTCCCCAGTGTCCGCCGCACTCAATTGTCAGTTTCATTCCCCTTTTAACCCCCTTTACACCAGTGCATTTAAGCCTTACGGTCATTTCCAAAATCAACGAGCCGTTACCCCCTCTGGCGCCATCCTTCGCCTATAAAACCCCACGCCGAGCGCCCTCTCCGCACACCGCCTCTCCCTCACTCGCCAATTCGGGACATTGAGCCTCGAGCCTCCCCGCACCCCAATTTCCTTTTGCTGGCCACTTTTAACTTCGGCGAGCAATTCTGGTGGCCTCAGGCCTCCTCACTCCTCACGGACGCTTCTCCGACCTTTGTCGTGCTTCAGCGATCGTCGGCCACCCCTCCACCGAGCTTCTCCACCGTCGGAGCACCCCCGCCGCCGTGACCTCTCTCTGACCGCTGCCCTCCCTCGACGCCAGCCACTCCGATCATCCTCGGGATCTGCGGAAGGTACCCACGTGATCCCCGTATTCCCCTCTACCTCTCAGTACCATCAGCAGGCGCTGCCGCCCACTGACTCACCGGCGACCATTGGTCCCCGAGCCCTGCTGCCGCCGACAGTGCCATGTCAGCTTGTCGAGCCGAGGTGGCAGCCGACGTGGCCGCCAAATGGCTGCCACGTCCACTTCGGACAAGCCACGCCAGCGCCACCCGCGTCCCGACCACCTGCATGGCCATATCAGCCGCACCCAGTCCGTGGACTTAGTCCACCCTGCGCTGGGCCCACATGTCAGCCTCAGCCCGATTTTTAATAATCCCAGTGCTGACGTCATGCTTGTGTCATAAAACTGATTTTCCATTTAAAAATAATTCGACCAAAATCTAATTACTGTGCTGATGTCATAATCTTGTTTTCTCTTCAGTAAAATAATTCATGTTGACATCATAAATGCTTTTTGGATTAAAAATAATTTCAGAAATTAGCCTTTTTCTTTTGTTCTTTGAATTTAAACTTCCCAAGGCCATAACTTCTTCATTTTAACTCCAAATTGACCTGTTCAAATTTCTAAATTTTCCTAAAATCATGAAATACCCATTTCTAGCATCTTTTTGAATTTTATTTGAATTTTTTTGAATTTGAATTTCGTTCTTCACATTTAGATTTTGACGATTCGGGATAGTTCGATTTCGACGACGTTTCGTAGGAGGACTTTGAGCAAAGCAAGTTACACCCTTAACCATATTGTTTCTACTATTTTAAATTATTTATGCTGTTTTACCGTATATGATGCGTAATTCTATTCAAATGTAATTTAAAGACAATTTAAATTTTAGTTATACCCATACTCCTTTGATTATGGCCAATTTCGATATCATTATCACATGCCTTGTCACCTAAATAAAAACTAGTTGGTACAGTAGTATTAACTAGAAATTTTTAGTGAATTGCTTAGCCTAGTTTAGAATGATTTAGGTGGGATTAATTATTTCACAAGAAATGACAGTTCTTTTAATGAAGCCTTGACTTCGGTGAGTCGAGAAAGTTTATAAAATGGTTTAAAGTAGAAATAGCAAACTTGGTTTGAGCTTAGGCTATTGGTTAGGTGGTGGGGTGCTGGCATACTTCGTGTTTGGGGACACGTAGTTGACTTTCGAGCATGTGGGTATGTGGTTGAGCTTAAGTCAAGTTAAGGACCGTTTCTGTGGACTAATTTTACAATGTCACTTCGTACTACCACAAGTCCGGTATGGGACGGACCTAGCTAAGTAATTTGTGAAATTCCAAATATAGTTTCTCTATAGGCTGAATGTGAGTGTGGTATAGGCCGCGAGAAATCTCACATAGCACAAGAGGGGGCTCCAACTCGTTGATTCGAGTTGTGGCAAAACATTAGTGGTGGTGTGACTATTTTTGCTATGGAGCATTATAAAGGCCTTGTCGTGAATTCCCTGCCGCACACCTAACACAGTATGTTAATCGCGTGGCTCAAGCGGGACGACACGTCTTGTGAGTAAAGTTGTACGCCTCTGCAGAGTTTAAATCCTATCCTAGATAACCGTGTCCATGGTTATGGACATGCTGAGTAGAGTTTTCACAGATTAGACTTAATTTTTATAAAACTTGGTTTTCAAATACACAACAGTGGTTTTTGGCAATGGTCCGGGTGAGATGCCCATGGTTAGGTTAGTGCAGGTTGGAGCCTACGCTAGCGATAATACTTTGTTAAAACATTGTTTCATATGATATGTTAAACTGCAGCTTTTCATACTTACCTTATTGTATTTGAATCTCAGTATTGCTTTCCGCACCTTTACCCTATAAAGCCTTCCTTTGAAATCCTTTATGCATGCATTAATTCTGTTATATCTACTGGTGTAACTTGTGGAGTACTTTAAAGTGCTCACCTTGCTTAAATCTGTTGCTAGAGTACGACTCCGACGATTATGGTGAGAAGTTCGATGAGTAGGCTGTGTCTTACAGTCATTCTCCTGTGGGCAGGCAGGATGGGCTGATCTTCTGCTGTTTATTTCCGCTGTTTTTATTTCAGTTGGCCTTGGGCCCTTTTATTGTAAAACTTGTCCATAAGGCCCGTACTTTTTCTTAATAATATTTCGTGGTTGTTATGCATGATATTTATCGCTGTTAACCCTGTGTGCACTAGCTTTTCCTAGGATAGTGCGATTTACACAGATGGACTTGGAGTTGTTATTCCGGGTCCCGACATTTGACAAGTGTAGTAGCTAAGTCCTTGGACTATGTGTACCAAGCCACCCTGGATGAGTTGACATCCATGGCACAGAAGCTCTGTGCAGCAGAAGAAGAGTTGGCCAAGTACCATATTGAGTATGAGGGTCCCTCCATCGCGGGAGATAACTTTGGACCACCCCAAAGAAGCACCATGTTTAGATGAGTAGTAGTAGCACAAGACAATAGAAACCATAAGTTTAAATCTAAGATATAGAATGATATTTGTGAGCTGTTGTTCCTTTGATAACAACCTTAAGGTTATAATTATAATATTCAATAAAGTGTTTGTTGGTTGTTATTTGAGTTTCATTACTTCTTCGTACTTTGTTGTGGGCATGTTACAAAGACCTTCTCCTAGTTTTCTCTTCTCCTCATAATCTGGAAGAATCTGGTAGATGGTGAACACAAGGAGGAACGTAAAAAGACAACACCAAAGCTCAAGGTAGTTAGTCCACTCCCATTCCTCCACCTCTGCTAGCAGCTGGACCCGACTGGGCTCAATTGATGGAGAACCAAAACCAGCTGATTTAGTTGTTAGTTCAAACCATCAACAAACCAGTTCAGCAAACTCCTCCAATGCCAGCTCAAGCTCCTCGGTCCAGACTGTCCGAGTTTATGAGGATAACACATCCAACATTTTCATGCAGCACAGAGCCAATGGATGCTAATGATTGGCTCAGGGTAATTGGTACGAAGCTGGATATTCTACAATACACTGATCAGAAGAGGGTCCTGTTTGCTTCTCATTAGTTGAACGGACCTACATCCAAGTGGTGGGATACTTTCACCGCCTCTCATGCCAATCCTTAGGCCATTTTATGGAACGAGTTTGTGCAGAGTTTTCGTAAAGCTCACATTCCCACTAGCACTATTACCCTAAAAAAGATGGAGTTTTGAGCTCGTCGGCAGGGAAGCCACACATTAAATGAATATTTTCAAAAGTTCAACCAACTAGCGCACTATACACCAGAAGATGTGGCCAACGATGAAGCAAAGTAGGAAAGATTTTTGGAGGGCAGAATGATAATATTTTAGTACAACTGTTATGTAGTGACTATGCAGATTTCCACCAGTTGGTTAGCAAAGCAATTCACTAGGAGGGTAAGTTTGTGGAGATCGAAAATAGGAAGAGAATAATGGCTACCCAAAAGGTCAACGCTGGAGGCTTTCCTAAGGCCCGTGGCACTCCGTTGCAATCCAGCAATTTCAGGCTACAGTTCAGTACTTTCAAGCCACAGTCAAGCAACTTTAGGCTAGTAGCAAATCAACCGTCCTTCCAAGCCAACTACCCCAATCCTTAGGCAGTTCGTGTCCTTCCTACTGGTGGCCAAGTACAGAAGAGTGCCACAACAATTGATGGAGTGACTTATTTCTATTGCAAAGGAATAGGGCATTTTGCCAAGCCCCTAGAAGCTCCAAGCAGCCGCTAATGCTAGTGCATCCGAAAGCCAAAACCAGGGGCAGCAATTCAAGAATCCGCAAAATTTTGTCAAGGGACATGTGAACCATGTCACGCCTTAAGAGGCTTAGTGTCGAGACCCGAATATGTAAATTCGGACTCTCTGTGTAAACTGAACTAGTCCAGGATCACGCTAGTGCACACAGTCCAACATAGATGTAATCACAGTCATACACACGATAATAATAAAGGAAAAACTCAAATATCGATAAATCTCAAAGGTACGACCTTATGGCCAAGCTTACAATATCTCTAGCCGGAATGGCTTAACAAAATAGCAGCAAAAATCCAAAATAAAGCGTAGCGGCCAATTGACAAGCCCACGGGCTACCGAGTGGAGAACGAAGCCTAATCTGTGAAGTCGTCGTAGTACTCTCCTTCTGGAACCTCCTGCTGATAATACTCCTCGCCCTCAACTGAGCAACACAGGCGTAAAGCCGTGAGTACAGTGGTACTCAGCAAGTCGTTTGTAACAAATAAATGCAATATAATATGCAAGGCTTACCAATGGAAGGCTGAAGGGTTATTTTGCACAAAAGGTATTTCACCGTAAATATGATAAATAGATTGAAAGCGAAATTTAAATGAAAACAATAATAATAAATAATCAAAGGAATAAACATGAACCACTTGTGAACACCTATTCATAAGCTAAACCAATGGTGAACTACCTGTCCACCTCCACATAAACCACCAAGTTATAAATGAAAACACTACCCCTCAGGTGAAATCACCGAGCATTATCCATGACCGAGGACGCGGCTATTCGAATAGTTTTACACTCTACAGAGGTTGCACAACTGTACCCACACGATGTGATTAGCCTCGATCTCAGGAAATCACAACAAGGCCTTTACAATGCTCTACCTCAACCCAATCCTGCCCGCTAGGGTTTCGCATCACACCCCCCTTGCGCCACATGGAAATCAGCAACCATGTCCATCACAATGGCAGAATTGAGTTGAAATATTACAAATTAATCAGCCAGGTCTATCCCATACTAGACATGTGGTTTGCACAATTAAGCTCAGATCAATGGCGCACAAAGTTAAGTCATTAACCTTACCCGGGCGAGGCTACCACATCCCCCGAAGTGCACCTGCACTTCCCCCTTTACTGCACGATCACTCGCCCGAGTGCAAAGCCAAGTTTGTACCTCCCCGCCTATGACACACCAATGCCACGGCATAAATTTTAGTAAACGTGGCACCAACCACAGTTCCATATATCATTAAGTCAAATTAAAAATTAACATGTGATGATGAGACCAATCGTATATTAAGCAAGGCTAAGCAGTCTAATCGTACCAACCCATGTGACAAGTATCGTAACATCACTAGTATGTTTCCCAACCTATGGTGACAATAGTATCATGGCATTCCAAAGTATCAAGGAGGGATAAATTCAATTGGGACGATATCTACCAATACAAGGGTTTGAATAAAAATAGCGATGCCATGTACTTTAAAATAAATTAATTAAACAATAGATTACAAACTGGGTTCAACATGATCAAAGGACACGACTTGCCTTGGTTATGCTCAGCGAGGTACTCCTGGTCTTCGGGCGTAGAACCTGCTCCTCCGGAATCCGAATCTAACGAGAGGGAAAACGATCAAAACAAAGAAAACACATAAAATGATAAGCAAATGAACTTCAAAATTCATGAAACTAAAACCAAAAGCTAGAGCTCGATTTTAGATGAATTTAGAAAAAAGAAAGGGGTCAATCGGAGCTAGGACGGAGGAGAACAGGCTCTCGAAAAATAAATCTAAAATTAAATCGAGAAAAATGAAAAAGATTACTGTGCTATGGACCGGACGCACGGTAGACCAAGCCCACGGTGGACTCGGTCCACGAAACAGTACGCGCGCGGACGACGGGGTAGGGCTAACGTGCCTTGCGCTGGTGCCGCCACGTGTCACTGCTGACGTGGCCGCTGACGTGGCTTGCTACGTGGCACCTGGGGGCGGATCTTGGCTGACGTGGTAGCTGACATTGCATGACACGTGGCTGCCACGTGGCGGTAGGCTGATGTGGCTTGCCACGTCGGCTAGGGCTGACGTGGCTCCGGCTCGGGCGCGGCGGCAGCGCGGGATCGGACGGCTGGGGCGGTGACGTGCGGCGCGATCTTATCCCTCAGCTCAGATCTGGATCTACGATGGGGATGCGGCGGTGCGGAGACGAGACGGCAGCAATGGACGACGTGTGTCTCGGGGTGCGCCGCACGAAGTGTCGCGCAGGCGCGGCGCGGGTCCGGCGCGAGGACCAAGGGGCGGAGCAGGACGACGAGGGGGCGCGCGGGAGGCTACCGGCGCGACGGGCAAAGGGAGACGGTGGAGGGGCTCACCGGCGAGGAAGCGAGGGTCTCCGGCGGTAGCGACGGCGGCGGGCGAGGGCGGCGACGCACGGGCGACGGCAGAACAGCCCGGGAACAGCGGCGCGAGCGCGAGGGAGCGGAGGCTAGGGTTCGGCGGCGGCGACGAGCGGGTACGCGAACCGAGGTGGCCGCGCGGTTTTATCATGTGAACCGAGGTAACTCGATCGGATACGGCGACGGGCGCGACACTGGTTTGGTTTGGACGGCTTGGATCAGCGGGGAAAAGATCGGACGGGCGAGAGTGAGCGGCGGTTTAGGGTTAGGGTTACGCGTGGGCGGGCACCAGCGGGTTGACGCATGGCGCGGGCGCGATCCAACGGCGGGGCGACGCGGGCGCGAGGCGAGGCGCGGATGTGGGGGATGGCGACGCGTGGCGGCGGGGTGGATCGGGCGGCCGAGGTGCAGGCGGGAAAGAGGGGTACGGCGCCGGTGGATGGTTGACGCGTGGCGGCGGCGGAATCGGGTGGCGGAGAGATTTTTATTTTCTTTTTCTTTTCCAAAAATCCAAATAAAATGCTAGGAGCTCTAGAAAATAGCAAATAAATCCCAAAAATTCACCAAAAATACCAAAAAATTCCTTGAGACCTGAGGAACCCAAATAAAATATTTTCAACTTATGTTAATGTTTATTTTAATCATATTAAATCATTTAAAATTTTAAAAATCATTTGAAGCTTGAATTAATTTTAGAAAATTCCAGAAAATTTATTTTTAAATTCCTGGCTTTAAAAATAGCAGAAAAACAGGATGTTACACTTAGGCTACACCAGTCATCGTACTATGTATGTTTCTAGTAAACTCAATACCAGTTTAGTTCTTTTTGACTCTAGAACTTCGCATTCATTTAATTCTATGGCTTTTGTAGTTAATAATGGGTTGGATATGGTTCCTCTTAGTAATCATATGATAGTTCACTCCCCTGGAGTAGAAATGAGAGAAAGGACCTTGTGTCCAAAAATAGAGTTGCTCGTAGATGGGGCCCTATTCCTAGTGGACTTGATGGTATTGGAATCTCAGAGTTTGGATGTAATTCTTGGAGTGAACTGGTTAGCTAAGAATAATGATCAAATAAATTGTGCTACCAATCCATTACCCACACCAATGATCAAGGAGTAGAAGTAATCTTCACCCCTAAAATCCTTACAGAAGGAGAGTGTGTTCTTAATTACCTTCAAGGAAGAGATGAAGTACCAGTGGTGTAGTTATACCCAGATGTATTTTGAGAGGACTTATCAGGAATGCCACCAGATAGAAAAATCGAGTTTATGATTGATCTAGTCCCTAGCACCGCTCCAATATCCAAGAGATAGTACCTTTATGCGAGCTAATAAGTTAGATAAGTTGAAGAAGCAGATTTAGAAATTGGAGGAAAAATGTTATGTCTGTCCAAGTTCTTCACCTTAAGGAGCACTTGTTTTGTTCATTAAGAAGAAAGATGGCAGTATGAGAATGTATGTGGACTGCAAAGCACTCAATGATATTACCATAAAAAACAAGTATCCATTGCCCAGGATTGATGACCTGTCTAATCAATTGAACGGAGCTAGTGTCTTCTCCAAGATAAATCACCAGTTGAAAATCCGTATTGAAGATATCCCCAAGACTGCATTCTCCACTAGTTGTAGACAGTATGAGTTCATTGTCATATCCTTTGGACTGACAAATGCACATACTTATTTCATGAGCATGATGAACAGTGTATTCACGGAGTATCTAGATAAGTTTGTAATAATCTTCATATATGACATTCTCATATACTCCAAGAATAAAGGAGAATGTGAGAATCATCTCGGAATAATCTTAGAAAACCTAAAGAGCATTAGATTTATGCCAAGTACAGTAATTAAGAATTTTAGCTAAAGGAAGTTGCTTTTTTTAGTCATATTGTGACAGCTGATGTTCTCGTAGTTGATCTTTCCAAAGTAGAAGCAGTAATAGAATAAAAGCAACCCAAGTTAGAAACAGAGGTCAAAAGTTTTGTTGGACTTGATGGTTACTATCGCCGCTTCATAGTAGGATTCTCAGAGCTAACCAAGCCAATGAATCAGCTTCTAAAGAAAGAGAAAAAGTTTGATGAACAAAAGCCTGTTAGTAAAGTTTTTGGCTCTCAAGAATAAGCTAGTCTTAGCGTTAGTGCTTGTTTCGCTAGATGTGCATAAGGATTTTGAGATTTTCTATGATGTCTCCCGTAAGGATTTGGGATGTGTCTTAATGCAAGAAGGTAGAGTGGTAGCTTATGCATCTCGTCAGCTAAGACAGCATGAGTGCAATTAACCTACTCATGACTTGAGATTAGCAGTAGTAGTACATGCCTTCAAGATCTGGTAGCAGTATCTTATTGGTAATCGCTGTGAGGTTTACACGAATCACAAAAGTTTGAAGTACATTTTCACCCAAGTAAAACTCAATCTAAGTCAGCAAAAATGGCTAGAGTTGATCAAAGATTATGATATTGGAATTCATTACCATCTAGGCAAAGCTAATGTTGCGGCAGATGCTTTGAGCAGGAAGTCCTATATAAATAGTGTTCTGTTAGAAGAAGATCAAACTCGATATCAGGAGGGACTTTCCCGTCTGAGTCTAAATCCAGTGGGCCAAGGTGTTCTCTCTGCTCTAAAGATTGAACCCGCTCTACCTGACCAGATCAACGAGCTCAAAAAGTTGATGAGGATATTCAGAAAATAAGGAAGAATATAAGAAGAGAAAAATCCCTAGGATTCAGTGAAGATGAGCATGGAACTGTTTGGTTTGAGGACCACATCTGCATGCCTAATAATCAAGAGATCAAGAACAAGATTCTGCGAGAAGCCTATGAAACTCCATAGTTCTAATCTGGTATTCACTCAGGTCGTACTAAGAAGTACCAGGATCTTAGAGAAAGGTACTGGTGGGTCAGTATGAAGAGAGAGATTCCAGAGTTCGTTGAAGCTTGTGATACCTGCCAAAAGGTCAAGGCAAAACATCATAAACCTATTGAACTTTTACAACCCTTGCCAATACCAGATTAGAAGTGAGAAGAAATTGGTATGGATTTTATAACCGAACTTCATAAGACTCAATCCGGTCATGATTCAATCTGGGTGGTAATAGATTGGTTGACTAAAGTAGCTCATTTCATATCTATCAAGATCACTTACTCCGGAAGTAAGTTAGCAGAACTATATATGTGTAGATTTGTATGTTTGCATGGAGTTTCCAAAACGATAGTATCAGATCGAGGTAATCAGTTTACTTCTCAATTCTGGCAGAAGCTTCATGAAGAATTAGGGGGTAAGGTTAATTTTAGTATAGCATATTATCCTCAAACAGATGGCCAAACAAATTGAGTCAATCAAGTGCTAGAGGATATGTTGAGAGATTGTGTCCTAGATTTTGGGAATAGTTGGGATCATTCATTACCCTATGTTGAGTTCAAATACAGCAACACTTATCAAGCTAGTCTTCATATGATACCTTTTGAAGCATTGTATGGTAGAAAGTATAGAACACTGTAGGATCGGAAATGGCAACATAGGGGGGTTGAATGGTGTCTTTTAAAAATTGCCCCCGAAGTATCCACACAAACTTCTTCTCCGATAACTATAATAGCTATGAAGTAAGGAGGTCAATGATCATCAGAGGAAATAACCAGAATAGAGACACGAAGCAACATTAATCAGAAGCAAACCATTACACCAAGAACAGCAGCCGGAAGTTGATTAAATCAGCAGAAAACTGCACACAATTAGCTGCTGAAAACAGACTGAAAAACTGATTTTTTTTTACTGCTAAAAACAGCACAAACGATAGCAGCAAAACTGCACTCAATTTGCTGCTGAAAATAGACTGAACCTCTGATTATTTACTGCTGAAAACAGCACAAACGATAGCAGCAAAACTGCACTCAATTTTCTGACTTTTGCTGCTGTTTTCAGGCCAAGGTAAACTGAAATTTGTATCAAATAGCTGACCCAAACAATGCAGATTGGCAGAGATATAAGCGCTGCAGAAAACAGCAAATAACTGAAACTTTGGACTAGAAATGGGCTGAAAATGACAGCAGAAAACTGCAGGTTGCTGCAGTCTGAAAACAGCGACCGAGAGCAGCAAGGATGGCTGCAGAAATGCTGAAAATGCAAAGTCTTTTGCTGCAGCAGTACTGCTGAACTGTTAGCTGAAAGGAGGAAACTTGACTGCAAATTTATTCAGCCGAGCAATAGCAAAGACAGCAGCACACACGCAGGTAGCATACTGCTGCTCATCCTCTCCCATTTGGCTTCTCTCTGAAGAACAGAAAAATCACAGCCTACGCTTTGCAGAAGAGAACCCAAACTAAACCAGAAGTTTGAACACACGCACATAATCTTCAGCAGAACGAACCGTAGGTACTGCAGTACTGAAATATTGCTGCTAGCTGCTGCAGTTCGGCACAAAAGATAGCTGCAGTAGGGACTGCGCCCAAGTGACTTCCTGCTGGCCGAATGGATTTCAGGCAGCAGAAAAACTGAGGCTGACACACTTTGGCACAAGAGGAAACTGAAGCTGCTGCTGTTGGCCAAACACAAAAAATTCAGACTGCTGTCCCTGAAAACAGCCTAGTACAGTGAGTACTTCAACAACCCGAAATCTGAGAAATTAACAAGTAATTGATTGCTGATTTCGAGTCAAAAGACCTGGAATGAAAGCTTAATAACAACAAGACCTTAGAGAACAAAAGAAATCATCAAGTGAGTGAGAAATTGAGGTTTGAGCAGAAATCTGAAACAAGAACAGAGAGAGAGGACAAATTTCCAAATTTCTTTCCATTCCCTAATCCTTTGCTCATGAAATTTTGTAAGTAGTTTAGCAAAAATCTCAGGACTTGAATACAAAAATCTCAAGCCATCCTAAGAAGGGAAATGAGAGATTCCATCAACCCTTGCCATGAAACCCTAGAAAAGGGTGAGCAGGGAAAAATCAAAATAGCTCACATCCAGACCTTCTCAAATGGATTCAACACCATGAATGCTTACAAGAGAGGAATGATTACATATGGAGATACACCCCACTCACTACATGCTTGAGAGGGGAAAATCACACCTCCTGAGCACACACGCAGGTACTAGCACTACCGAGCTCAAAACACACACGAGCCCACTCTCCAGAATACTACCGCATGCACATACTTTCTAGCACACACGCACAAGACCAACTGAGGGCACTACACTACTTTCACCTCTCCTGTGCACACAAGACAAAAGGAAAAACCCACTACCTGCACCTCTCCTCAAGAGGAAATTCAAGAAGTGGCAGCCATACTCAAACCCAAAGCTCTCATCCAAACAAGGAAAAAAGTAAAAGGGGCTTCACCCCCAACACCTCTCGTCACCAGGCTAAAAAATAGAGACAAAACCCTACATCCAGATTTTTGGAGGGAAACAAGCACACCACTCCAAACTCTACTACCGGGTCTTCAACCGAACCTGCTTCCAATTTCGCAGTCTTGCGCATTTTACCGAAATACCCCTGCTGCACTTTCCTGGAAGCTTCCTGTCCGGTACCTTGATCGTCTGGACCTCGACTCCTCCCTGAGTCTAGTCCCGGTCCACTCATCATCGCCCGTCGCGTTCGTCACAGGTAGCTCCGATTCCTCGTCTCCTCGATCATCTTCGGCGTCTTTGACCGTCTGGACCTCAACACCTCCTGTGCCTAGTCCCGGTCCTCCTCGCCTCATCATGATCTAGCTCCAAAGTCCTACAGTCACACAGACAAGCAAACCATCACATAGCACCGCACGAAATAGCATAATCAATATTAGCACAAGTAAAGGTACTCAACCCTGCAATACCCAAAACAAACTCAAACTCACTAAACCAACCTTCAATTACTCATCACAAATATGGCGATATCTCCACATGGTCTCTCAAACACCATTACTTTGGAAACAACCAGGAGAGTTTCAAGATGTTGGACCTAATCTACTTCAAGATGCTGAAGAAAAAGTAAGAAAAATCAAAGACAAATTGAAGATAGCCTAGTCTCAACAAAAAAGTTATATCGACAATCATCAACGGGACTTGACCTTTGAGGTTGGAGATTACGTTTATCTCATATTATCTCTACTTAGAGGAGTCAAAAGATTCTAGACAAGAGGAAAGCTTGCACTGAGATTTGTAGGGCCATTCAAGATCTTGAGTCACAGAGAAGTTGCATACTAGTTGGAGTTGCTGCCAAGTGTGTGAGGAGTGCACAATATCTTCCATGTCTCTTAGTTGAAAAAGTGCCTTCGAGTACCCTTAGAACAAGCAACATTAGAGACCCTGGATCTTTAGAAAGATCTCACCTGCCAAGAGTAACCAATCAAGATTCTTGGGACAACAGAACAATAGATCAAGAGGAATATCATCAGATTCTGCAGAGTTCGATGGAGCAATCACACGAAGCCACCTAGGAACGAGAAGAAGATCTAAAGGCTAACTATCCTCATCTCTTTGCTAGCCAATCCAAATCTTGAGGGTGAGATTTTTCTTAAAGGGGTAGGTTTGTAACATCCTAGAATTTTATTTGTAATTTATTGGTAAATGTAATTTATTTGGATTTTTCTAGATTTTATTCCAAAACCTAGAACAAGAAAACTTAAATTGTTTATTCATTAAAGCCAACAATAATTGATTTTATTTTTTTTCTAAATTCTCCTAGATTTATAGTTTTTTGTGAATTTTTCTAGAATTATTGGGGTTTATTTGCTATTTTCTAAGTGTTTTTAAAGCCACCTAGATTTTCTAAAATTAAAAATCAGATTTAAAACCCAACTCTCCCTCGGGCCGATGCGCTATGGCCTGGATTTCGTCCATCACTACCCAATCTCATCCCTTGCATCTAGTCTCACTTACCTCTTATCTCTTTAGCCATCAGTCCCGATCTTTCTTTGTGCCACATGTCATTCATCTGTCGCCTCACTCCCTATTCTTCCCTTTCTTCTCACCGACTAGTGGGGCCCACCATCATCTTGTTCCTCCCTACTTTATTCTTCCCCAGCGAATGCCATTGATGCCCTCTCTGAGCTCTTAATAGCAACTGTTACTTTCCGTTTGGCCGAAGCAAATGGTACCATTGAAGACCCCCATCATTCCCCACCACTCTACTGGTTGCTCCCACCTTAATACCTCATCATCAACCATCGCCACTACTGTGCCATTAACTCCGGCAAGCTTCCAAGTTCCTTGCCCGTCCCCTTCGCCTATAAAATCCCCTCCCTGAGCTTCCTCTTCACACACCGCACCTCATGTCTCTCTCACTTTCTCTTCCCAGCGCCTGAGGACTTGTCGCACTGTCCCCTCTTCATTCACGCACTAGTGAGATACTTTGGTGAGCTACTCTTGCGCTAAGGCCACAGTCATCTTCCCAGAGTTCATACAATCAACCTCCAACCCTTCACTAGGCTTCCCCACCACTCGAACACCGTTGATGACAATGATCGAGTCGTGCCGCCACTCTTCCTCATCACTGATCGCTTTTTGCTCCTCTCTAGTAAAGACTCGTTGTATCGTCACATTCCCCATGTCTTCCTCTATCTCATGCACGCCTCGCCAACCGCCGCTAACCAGGATCAAACATACGCAAGCACATGGACGCATGCTAGAATAGACAATAGCTTCTAACCACTGTAACTTGTCGACCACTGTAACTTTCGACCACTATAGCTTTCGACCACTGTAAGCTTCCGACCATTATAACTTTCGACCAGAATAGCTTCCAACCACTATAGCTTTTGACCACTATAGCTTTCAACCAATATAGTTTTCAACCACTGTAAACTTCCGATCATTGTAGCTTCTGACCACTATAGCTTTTGACCACTACAGCTTTTCGACCATTGTAGCTTTCAACCATTGTAGCTTCTGACCACTACAGCTTTTGATCACTATAGCTTCCAACCACTGTAACTTCTGGCCACTGTAGCTTTCGACCACTGTATCTTATGACCACTACAGTTCATGACCACAGCAAACACACTTCTAGAAAGGTCGTATTTATTCATCCTAATTATGATTGAGTTCGTTCAAATTTCTAAATTCTTCTAAAATCCTAAACTATCCATTTTCTAGACTCAGTTTGAATTTTTAAATTTTATTTGGTTTTTGTTTGTATTTATTTGTCTTGGTTTTCATGCGCACAGACTACGACAACTCCAGATAGTAATTTTTCGATGATTTGTAGCACCAAGACTTTGATCAAGGCAAGTTACACCTTTGATCCTGTTGATCCCAGTAATTAGAATTATTTATATTGTTTTTAAATTATTATACATGTGTACTTTTATTCAAACCTAGTTTGAATTTAATTTAAATTCTAGTTATACTAATTCTTTTGTATATGGCCAAACTTGATATTGAACACCAACATGCCTTGTCACGTTAGATAAAAACCTAGTTAATATGTTAGTATAAACTAGAAATTTTATAGAATTGCTTAGCCATGCCTAGAATGATTTTAGGTGAGAATATTTATTTCACATAAAATGATGGCTTCTAAAATTTATTCTTTACTTCAGTGAGTTAAGAAAATCTATGAAATTTTGATAAAATAAAATTATAAAATTTTGTTTAGACTTAAGTATTGGTATGGTGGTGGGTGCTTATTGGTTCTCGTTGTGGTTGAATGACACCATGTTGATACCAGGCACATGGGGTATGTGGGTAACACCTAAGTCAAATTAAGGACTAGTTTGTGAGCTACTTTTATAAAGTCATATTGTACCACCACAAGTCTAGTATGTGATATACTTGGCTAAGCAATTTATGAAGTTTCAACTCTGGTTTCACTATAGGCTAAATATGATCGTGGCGTAGGCCGCGAGAAGTCTCACAGGGAAAAAGAGGGGGCCCTAACTTATGGATTCATGTTGTGGTAAAATCTTAGTGGTAGTGTAATCAATTTGGCAACTAAACATTGTAATAGCCTTGTCATGAACTCTTGGCCATACATCTAAGGTAGTGTGCTAATTATGTGACAAAATGATAGAACATGTCTTATAGGTAAAGTTGTAAACCTCTATATAGTAATAAACTATCTTGGATAGCTATGTCCGTGGTCATGGACATGCTAAGTTTGGTTTTTTACAGATTAGACTTTTGTTTCACAAAATCTGGTGTATGGTAAAATATAAATTCTTTTAAAGATGGTTTAGGTAGCATACCTATGGTTAGGTTAGCATTAGGTTGGTGCATACACTAATGATATTATTTTAATTAAAATATTATTTCTATATGTTGTATTAAATTTAGCTTTTATACTTACTTTACATTATTTACTCCAATCTTGCTTTTTGCACAAATAACCTTATTATGCCTTCCTTTATCAATATCCATACATGCATCATATCTGTTAATTCTCCTGGTATAACTTGTGGAGTACTTTATGTGATCACCTTACTTAAATTTATTGCCAGAGGATTACTTCGTTGACTATGATGAGGATTACGATGAATAGGCCATGCCTTACAGTCATTCGCCTGTGGGTAGGCAGGATGGGCTACTCCTTTATTATTTATTTTCCGCTGCTTTACTTTATGTTTGGCTTTGAGCTGTGTTATTGTAAACTTGGTCATAAGGCCCTTACACTATTATCTTTGTTGTTATGCATGATATACATCCCTGTTAACTCTTTGTGCACTAGCTTTTCCTAGACTAGTGCAATTTACACAAATGATTCCAAAGTTGTTGTTCCGAGATCCAACATATGGGCTGCTCCTACACACAGTAGGTCCCATAAGTTGTTCAAGATGTCTTCCACAATGACTAGTGCAACTAGACTACAACTTTTCACATCGACCAGCATAGCTGGCAGACTTCACCTCCACTTGGTGTCCTATCTAAGCCGAAACACATCTTGCATTTGTACTACTTCACTCCCCCTCCAATGAGATGACTTTCAATATCCGATAAGTTTACTAAGCCAAGTTATACTTTATAGACTTGTGGTTATACTTGTTTTGCACTGAGAGGTCATCACCATATTCAGTCTTTAGGATTATCTAGGTAGTTCTATCACAAACCACATATTGTCGTGCATCCACCGTACCAACCCCTCTTACCATCCACCCAGATATTTAATTATATTGTGAGTTTTGGAAGAATAAAGTAATCATGATACAACATACCAACCACTTTCCAGCAATGACTATCCAAATCAAATTTTCATGTTGAAATAATGCTGGGGCAAGTTAATACCGCCGAGTATCTAAATAGTACTACGCATGTCGTTTAAATGCAGACTTATCACTAGTAGTTTACCATTATAATTTCTAGGGTGGCAAAGGTTGGTTATTCAAATATCCCAAGGAATGAGGTTTAATTAAGTAACACCTATGTACGGATATGTAACTAAAATCTTACGGTGAACATAAATTTGCTTAATAAGTAGTAGCATGCAATTTGATAATTTAAATAGAAATAACTTGAATAAAATGTAGGTTCAACATGATCAAGTATTGACTCGCCTTGCTCAATTTACCACGACCATGATTTTACTCAAAGCCTTCGCAATCGATGGTCTTGCACTCTTGGTCTTCGTCCTTATCTGGATACAGATCTCGCTGGATTTGTTGATTTTTTGAGACTCCAAATTCTAATTACGTGATAAATAACTAAATTCAAATAAATCAAAATAACACAAAAATCAATGAACATAATTAATCAATTTAATTAGTTATTAATCAATTCAAATAAATGTAAATGAACATAATTAATCAATTTAATTAGTTATTTTGAGAATTATTTAATGATATACAAGGTAATCTTCAATTCAAATATCAATATTTATAGTTAGATATTAGTGTCCTATCATTCAAATTATTTTCCTTAATTATTTAAGAATTATTTGAAAAAGGGCCAACATGATAATCATTTTATAGAAATAATATTTATTTTTTCTTGGCTTATTCTACCTTAATTACTCCCGTACAATAACTAACTTGCTAATCCTTGCTGACATGTTATTAACCAAGATTCAACCTTCAATATTTTATTTTGCATAAACCCTTGATTTAATTTCATAATTAAATTTTTATTTATAACTAAATTATTTATGTTCATTACTTGTTTTAAAAAGAGCTTTCATGATTTTTGTAAGCTATCAAACATGAATTGAAATTTAATTACTAGAAGGAGCGGTGAGCATGGGCTCCATGGAGTTGGAGTGAAACTTACCAAGCAGCTCATGGAAGCGGAGAGGTGTCAGAGTGGGTCGACAGTGGAAGCCGATGGCAGCGTGGTTGGCTCCATGTTGCCAGTGTCCGGTGGTGGTGGAGAGGTGTGGGTGGTGATTGGGAAAGCTAGGGGGCACTGCGGTGAAGCTTCAGGAGGAGTGAATTATGCTCCAACCAACTTTGGAGAAGAAGTCCGCGAGGTGGGTTCTGGGGGCATGGATTTCCAATTAAGGTGGAGGGGAGGAGGAAAACGTCTAGGAATGTGGTATGACATGGACGTCTTGCGGAAAGGGTTGTTGGAGTGGTCAGAACTGTGTGAAGATATTGTGGCTGGCGCAAAGCTTGAGGCGTGGCTCGGCAATGAAGGGAGCAAGGAGAGGAGAAGGGAATAGGGGTGACGAGGGACAGAGGTGATCCTAGGATTTTAAGTATCCCTGGGGGCAAGTCATCACTCAACGCGGCACTGGCGCTTAACAGGGGAGGGCGGCTAGCGTGACGTCCGGTATGGGCTGGTCAGCACGTAGCATGGGGGCATAGGCACAATAGATGATGTGCAAGAGTGTGTGTGGTGCAGCAGGGCATGGACGCAGGCATGGAGTGGGAGCTTGCATGATGTGGGTGCACGCAGGCCATGTCGGTCGTCGGCAGCATAGGGAGGAGGGTCGGCCAGGCGTTAAAATAGGGGAAAGGAGAGACAGAAGGAAAGAGGAGGGAGGAAAAGAGAAAAGGAAGGAAAGAAAAAGGGAGGGAAAAAGGAGAAGAGAAGGTGGGGCCAGGCAAGAAGTGGAAGAGACGAGAGAGAGATAAAGAAAGGCTTTAGCCAAAACTGCAAAATTCGGATTTTAGATTCAAAAATTGAAATTGAATTTGGATTCTCAATTAAAATATTGGTTTGATTATTTGGATGCAATTTTTATCATTGCTTTATTTTTTATTTGTAATCAATTTAAATTTTAGTTTGAAATTAAGATAAATCTAAAATTAGCTTATAATTTGTATTTTCAAATTTTTGAACTAGGTTTTCAATTATAATTTTTCTTCCTTTGATATTTCTATTAAGATTAGGTTCTGCTCTAACAAATTAAATTTTAAAATTTTAGGTTTTGCTATTCTGAGGTAAATGCAAATTTAGGCTTTCATTTTTTTAATTCATAAATCATCACTTTCAAGTTTTTCATCCTTTTATTATTATGATTGTCATTTGCATTTCAGAATTATTCCCTATGATTAATTTGCATAGAACAAGATTCGGGAAAACCCAAATGAACTTTCAGAAGAAAATTTTGAATGCCAATGAGATTTAACGAAAAGTTTTAAAATTTCAAAAATCCAAACATTCAAATTTTGGGACGTTACATGCATAAATTTGATTGTGCTATATACATGCCAATTCCACCACCATAGCGTACACCCATAGGTCCTCATAGGATATTACGGATCTATGAAAGTTATGAAACTACGTCAATACCTAAGTATTTAGAGCCCTATGACTAGGGATCTTCATACGACTTGGTACACTTATAATATTTTTAATGAGGATCATTTTTCGAAATTAGGAGGAAAGTACCCAGATTCAAATAAATAACACAAAATAACATAGGAAATGTAACATCCTATTTTTCTGCTATTTTTAAAGTCAGAAATTTAAAAATAAATTTTCTGGAATTTTCTGAAATTAATTCAAGCTTCAAATGAATTTTTAGAATTTTAAAAGCTTTAATATGATTAAAATAAACATTAACATAAGTTGAAAATATTTTATTTGTATTCTTCAGGTCTCAAGGAATTTTCCGGTATTTTTGGTGATTTTTTGGGATTTATTTGCTATTTTCTAGAGCTCATAGCATTTTATTTGGATTTCTGGAAAAGAAAAAGAAACTAAAAACCTCCCCGCCACCCGATCCCGCCGCCGCCACGCGTCAGCCATCCACTGCACCCCGCGCCGCCGCCGTACCTCCTTTTCCCGCCCGCTCCCGCACCGCCCAATCCGCCCCCCGCCTCGCGTCGCGCATCCGCCGCTCCGCGCCCGCGCCCATGCCTGCAAACCCTAACCCTAATCGCCGCCGCCCGCGCGTCACCCCGCGCTGTTGGATGCGCCACGCGGCAGCACCAGCAACGCCCGCCCCCGCCCGCTCGATGCCGTCGGATCGCGCCCCATGGCTGCATTCGAGCCGTCCAAACCGAACCGTTCCGCACCCGCGGCCGTCTCCAAATCGAACTCCCTCGGTTCGCATGTTTTTAACGCCCCTCGCCCCTCGGTTCACGTGCCCATCGCCCAAACTCACCGTCGCCGCTCCTCGCCAGACCTCGCGCCCGCGACGTCGCCGGAGCCGTCCCGTCGCCGGAGCCCTGCCCTCGTCGTCGTCCCCACCGCCGGTGAGCCCCCTCGCCTGCGTTGCCCACCCCGCGCCTCGCCTCGGTCGCCGCGCCGCTCACCCCGCCTCCCAGCCGCGCAATCCCCGCCACCGATCTGGATCTAGGCCAACGGCCCAGATCATGCCGCGCGTCGCAATCCCCGCCGTCGGATCAAACCGCCGCCGCCCGCGCCCGAACCGCACCGCGTCAGCCCTACCCACATGGCATGCCACGTCAGCCCTAGGGCCACGTGGCATGACACGTGGCAGCCACATCAGCGCCACGTCAGCCATCCCCGCCCCCCGAGCCACGTCGCAGCCACGTCAGCCCTAGCCACGTGGCAGCATCAGCAGCTGCCACGTCAGCCGAGCCGTGCCGCATCAGCGCCCCCTCTCCCGCGCGTACTGTTTCGTGGACCGAGTCCACCGTGGGTTTGGTCTAACGTGCGCCCGGTTCACAGCACAGTGCAATTTCCGAATTTTTCAGGATTAAATTTTGGATTTATTTTCCGAGAGCACGTTCTCCTCCGTCCTAGCTCCGATTGACCCCGTTCTTTTTTTTTCTAAATTCATCTAAAATCGAGCTCTACCTTTTGATTCTGGTTTTGTGATTTTTGGAATTCATTTACTTATCATTTTATATATTTTCTTTGTTTCGGTCGTTTTCTCTCTCGTTAGATTCGGATTCCGGAGGAGCAGGTTCGATGCCCAAAGACCAGGAGTATCTCGCTGAGCATAACCAAGGCAAGTCATGTCCTTTGATCATGTTGAACCCAGTTTGCAATCTATTATTTATTTACTTTGTTTTAAATTACATTGCATCGCTATTTTTATTCAAACCTTCGTACTGGTAGTTATTGCCCATGTGGTTTATCCCTCCTTGATAATTTGGAACACCATGATACCTTTGTCACCTTCGGTTGAGAAACATACTAGTGATGCTAGATTATTTGTCACATGGGTTGGTACGATTAGATGCTTAGCTGTGCTTAATTTACGTTTGATTTCATCATCACATGTGAACCATTAATTTGACTTAATGATATATGGAACTGTGGTTGGTGCCACGTTTATTAAAATTTATGACATGACATTGGTGTGTCGTTGACTTGGTTATACAAACTTGGTTTTGCACTCGGGCGAGTGATCGTGCAGTAAAGGGGGAAGTGCAGGTGCACTTCGGGAGATGTGGTAGCCTCGCCCGGGTATTGTTAAGGACTTAACTTTGTGCGCCATTGATCTGAGCTTAATCGTGCAAACAACATGTCTAGTATGGGATAGACCTGGCTGATTAATTTGTAATATTTCAATTCAATTCTGCCAGCGTGATGGACATGGTTGCTGATTTCCATGTGACGCAAGGGGGGGGTGTGATGCGAAACCCTAGCGGGCAGGATTGGGTTGAGGTAGAGCATTGTAAAGGCCTTGTTGTGATTTCCTGAGATCGAGGCTAATCACATCGTGTGGGTACAGTTGTGCAACCTCTGCAGAGTGTAAAACTATTCGAATAGCCACGTCCTCGGTCATGGACATTGCTCGGTGATTTCACATGAGGGGTAGTGTTATCTTTTAAACTTGGTGGTTTATGTTGGAGGTGGGCAGGTAGTTCACTGTTGGTTTAACTTGTGAATTGGTGTTCACAAGTGGTACATGTTTATTCCTTTGATTATTTATTATTATTGCTTTCAGTTAAACCTCGCTTTCGATCTATTTATTATAATTATTGTGAAATACCTTTTATGCAAAATAACCTTTCAGCCTTCCATTGGTAAGCCTTGCATATTATATTGCATTCATTTGTTACAAACGACTTGCTGAGTACCAATGTACTCACGGCTTTACGTCTATGTTGCTCAGTTGAGGGTGAGGAGTATTATCAGCAGGACGTTCCAGAAGGAGAGTTCTACGATGACTTCACGGATTAGGCTTCGTTCTCCACTCGATAGCCTGTGGGCTTGTCGATTGGCCGGTACACTTTATTTTGGATTTTCGCTGCTATTTTGTTAAGCCCTTTCAGCTAGAGATATTGTAAGCTTGGCCATAAGGTCGTACCTTTTAGATTTATCGATATTTGAGTTTTCCCTTTTATTATTATCGTGTGTATGATTGTGATTACATCTATGTTTGACTGTGTGCACTAGCGTGATCCTGGACTAGTGCAGTTTACACAGAGAGTCCGAATTTGCCTATTCGGGTCTCGACAGGAAACCATGGAGATCCATGCATTACATCCATGTACTAAGGAAGTTGAACAAGAGGTTCAGAGGATAATTAATTGTAGCTTTTAGCAAATAACTTGGAAGATGCCTCTTTTGTGATGAAGTCACATGTACCTATGATTAATACATTGGAAAGAGTAGAAGTGCCACAAGGTGAGGGTACTAATACCACCTTTGCCCCTAATCCTTGGAAGAGGGGGAGAGCTCTGACAGCTCTAGTCCAAGGTTCCCGGAGATGTCTGAAGACAAAAGACTAAGCATAATACTTCGATCCCTAAGACAGTTGAATAAGCTCATCTAGAAGTTAAGAAAATACTGAGCATGACAAGAATAATCCTCCTCAGATTGTTAAGTTTCTTGAACCTGGAAAAATTGAAGTAGAATCTGAACCAAAACACATTGTTTTTAAGTCTGCTGGTATTATGTCATCTACTAATCAAGTGAATGCAAATGTTGTTTCTACTTCTCAAGTTAAACATAAAGTTAAGTACATGTGCAGTTATTGTGGTAAAAATGGACACTTGCATGAATTTTGCTTTAGGCGTGCTAAGAAAGAGAGGAGAGAAAGATTGAATACAATAAGACAAAAATATGTATCATCTTTTGTTCCTAGAACTTATGCAAAAGCTAGATTTTTAGAGAACTTTTATGATAACTTTAAATCTGCTTCACATGCTGGTTTGGGATTCAATTCAAATAATTCACGTTCTTTTTGGCATTTTGATTGACCACATGCACGTGATTTTGGTTCTAGTTTTGTTACTGCTCCTCCACATCGTATATCTCAGTACTGGATTCCCAAATCTCATTTCACTAACCCCGGTACTGTGAGATCGATGTTTCTTGTGATGTAAGAACAGCTGACGAGAATGGAGAATATAAGCTTGATTGGGTTTCGATCTTTTATATCATTACTTGATTGGAACACTTAATAATTCTTCATTCTTTTTGATGGATTCCAAGATATTTCACGTTTTGAGAGACCATGTGGCAAAGGTGATGTTCTTTATCTAATGGAGTTGGATTATGAAATTGTTTATACTCTCATAAAACCGCTTGATATTTCTCAGTTTGTTCATTTGCAAAGTGAATTGGGTGTGTTGCACTCTATATGATTATTCTGAGAGGGAGCTTATGAGATTATTCTGAGGGGGAGCTTGTTGTTTAAAGTTTCAGAAGCTTTGTTTGTTATCCTTGTCAAATAACTTATCAAATCCAAGTCATTGAAATCAATTGAGTAGTAGAGCTCTCTTTATCATATTTATTCATATATTGTGTAGCTTTGATCACGACTAGTTATAATTAAATTGCTACATTTGAATTAAAAGCATGACATGGCGAAATATTTTGACTAGATTGATTATAGTTATTACTTTGCGATGTCCATCGAAAAGGATTAGCTTGATTGTGAGTCTTATTTTAGCTCTTGGCTATGCGACTCGCATGTTTCATGTTGTAATTTTTTTATAATCACTCAGTTTGGCATGTTAAGATGTATGCTTCAAGCATGCTATGGTAAACAAAAAGAAAAAAAAGCACAAAAGGGCGCAAAATGAAAAGAAGTATACTTCAAGCATGCCACCATAAAAAAAAGAAAAAGAAAAAAGAGTATGTCCTTGTGAAAAGAAGTATGCTACAAGCATGCCACATGCCTAAAAAATTGAGTGTGGAGCAATAAGTGTTACATGAGACTGCTAGCCCGCCTAGAGTTAAGGTTTGCTTCACTTTTTAGGCTTTGACTTTTCATTGTGATATCTCATTATGTTCTTTATAATTAGTCTGGTCGTTGTTGCGATGCCTGTCATTGATATAAATCGCTTAATCATATTGACGGACTTGTTTTGACATTGCTATGTGATATATGGCTTTATATGATCTAGATAACTCTACTAAAAAATATGACTTGGTTGATTTATTAAACCAATGCAATGTAACTTGGATAATCTACAAAGCTTCTAGATTTTTATTCTAATTTGCTCTTTCTTAGAATTATTTTTATTCACTGAAATTTCTTGATGATTACATTGCCAAAGGGGGAGAGAAATTTGAGAAGGGAAGTTTAGAGTTTGGCATCAGTTCTTCTCTTATATTTATTGGAAGTCATGTTAATTTAATGGGTTGTCAATGTATTCATCAAGGGGGAGATTGTTAGACCACGTGGCCATGTCTAGGATATTTTAGGTGATGAATAATTGACAACGTTGGTTATGATATTACTTTTGATGTGTTGTGTGTGCGGATTGTCGTATGTTGCATGATATGCTCGTGTGAGGTATTGTGCGGATTGACTTGAGTCAAGTCGTGGACTTGTGCTCGTATGCGGTTGTTTGTTTACTCATGTGCAGGTGTTGCTTGAGGCGGAACATGGTCGATGACGGGACTGAAACTAGGTTCGGGTGGAACTGAGGTTTCGGGACTAAGTTCAGGGAGGAACTGAGGTCCTATCGGTCAAGGATGTCATGCGGGATGTTCAGGCTAGAGAACAATGCATATGGAGATGACGCGGCGTTGGAGGCGCGGAGATGCGTCATGACGGAGGAATGCGGCAAGGCTGCAGATGCGGACGGCACGTATACGAGGTGTATACAGATTGGAGTTGTTTTTGCATGCAAAGATTGTGTTTGTATGCATGGAGTTCGTATTCGAGTATGAGTTCGTATTCGAGTATGTGTTAGGAGTGAGTCCGAGCCTGTTAATTGCTTTGGAAGGATGTTGGCTATAAATAATCAGGTGGCCGGCCAATATAAAAGCGGTGTGTGTGGCGGCTTTCGTAGTTGAGCCGTGATTTGTAACAGAACGTGAGATAATAGATTGAGGGCTGTGGCTTTTGTTTGCCGTAGTTTTTGGAGAAAACAGAGATACCAGAAAATACACAGGTTTGCGGCGGTTTTTGCTTGGTCGTGAATTTTCTGCTCGGAAAGAAAAAGTGTACGACGGCTTTTTGGTGAGACGGCGGCGTATGTGCAAGAATATTGGCCGCCGCGTATTGGCCACGCGCCCTTGTTTTCTGAGCGACGCTGTTCAGAAGAACGCAGGAGCGACTAGACAATTTGTTTTGAGTCTACAGTTATTTTCTCTGGCGGCTGTGATTTCGGAAGACGGCGAGTGCACAAGAAAGTAAAACGTGACGCTGAGAACAAACAGGTTGCATGCGTGTGTGCATGTATTGATCAGAAACAGGGAAGAGCTACTAGATAATTTACAGGAGGCCGTGAGCACCGTCTCGGAAAAGAAGAAAAGAGGAGCAACCAAAAAGATTATTGGAGGCCAGCGGCCGTAAACTTTTGGAGCTGTGAGTTAAGTATTCTTTGATATTTATCTTTAACTACTAGGTGTTTCACGTGATCCTTTTTTCTTGTTTTGGTTTGCTTGCACGTTTTTTTCTCTCTGGCCGCAAGATCTGTTTTGGTAACGTGCTAGCTGTGTTTTGAATACTTGGAGAGAGGAGAATATGATTAGTGGATGCAATTAGGTAAAGATTAATTAAATATTTGTCTCATGCATACGTACTAGTAGATTGAATAAAAAGGACTGCATGCATGCTTGCAAACCACTAGATAAGTCCACGTCTTGCATGAAAAAGTTACTAGAAAGAAACTGCATGCATGCATGTATTAGCAAAAGATAATTAGTGCTTAATTAAATTCTCGTCTCTATCTGCATCAGCGATCTTGTTTATTTTATATATCGAGTTCTAGACCTCCGATTGATGTAATTCTAGTTGGGTTAGTTCAATAACCTTCTCTAGTTTATTCCGACAAAGTTTGAGGTCAATCGGAGTTACGGTTTTTTATTGAGATCAGTTTTAGTGAGGTCATAGTGTTCTGTCCAGAAATCTAAACGAGGCTTAAATAGGTTTTGTGTTTAGGGGGAATCTTAAAATTTATTTTTAGCTTCCGCAATCATTCACCCCCCTCTGATTGCCTATCTTAGTGTGAATCGATCCTACAGATTCTATTGTTAGGGGAAATCATGAAGAGCAAGGAGAAGAAATAATTAAGAAATTACCACTAACTATGTGGATTCAAGAGAATCATTTAATAGAAAGACTACTATTGTTGACATTTACTTTGCCTCGAAAATTGATGATAGTATTGATCTATATCTACAACCAAGATCCATGGTAGATTGTAGGAAGTGCTCAGATTGGGTTAAACACAAAGAAACAATTGAGGCAGAATTGTGCTCGCTAAATAAGAAAGAAGTATTTTGACCAGTAATTCACACTCTTTCCAAAGTATTCCCAATGGGATATAAATGGGTACTTATTCATAAAAGAAATGATGATAACTAGGTGGTAAGATATAAAACGACGCTAGTAGCGCAAGGGTTCACACAAAGGCCTATCATCGATTACGATGAGACTTACACTACTGTTATGATTGGAATCACTTTCTGGTACTTGATATCTATGACAGTGAGTATGAATCCAAAAATGCAATTGAATATACTGACCGCATACTTGTATGGGTAATTGGATATGAATATTTACATGAAAGTTTCTTAAGGAGTTAAAATACTGGATCCTAATAGGGGAAATCGCAACATGTATAGCGTCCAACTGCAGAGGTCACTGTATAGGTTAAAATAGATTGATAGAATGTGGTGTAACTGACTGAGTGACTTTCTCCTAAATAAAGGTTACACTAAGAATGTTGACTGTCCTTGCATGTTCATGAAGAAGTCTCAAAATGGATTTTGTATTATTTTTGTGTATGTTGATGATCTGAATGTTATTGGAACCATAGAAGACATTAAGGAAGCTAGCTGTTACCTTAAGACAAAGTTTGAGATGAAAGATTTAGGTAAGACTAAGTTTTATTTAGGCTTGCAGCTAGACCATTTCCTAGGAGGAATATTAGTACACAAGTATGCTTATACCAAGAAGGTATTAGAGAAACTCAACATGGATAAATCAAATCCATTGCTAGGACCTGGAATTCCATACTTAAGCGCCATAGGAGCATTGATGTATCTTTCAAATTGCATCAGACCTGATATCACATTTGCAGTTAACCTATTAGCAAGGTTTAATGCTACTCCAACTAGAAGATATTGACTGACATTAAGACAGTAGTTCGATATCACTAAGGAACACAAGATCTTAGATTGTTTTACTAGAAGAAATAAAACTTGAATATGGTGGGATATACAAATGCTGAATATCTTTCTAATCTCCATAAAGTGACATCTTAGACTGGGTTTGTGTTTATCTGTGGTGGAACAACTGTCTCTTGGCAATCAGTGAAACAAAGCACTGTAGCTACATCTACGAACCTCTAAAAGATTATTATTTTTATATGAAGCCTCGTGTGAATATGTTTGGCTAAGATGGATGATTAGCCATATCAATTAGTTATGTGGCATGAACACCATCTAGACCCCAAGAATTGTGTCGGGACCCGGAACAACTCCGAGCCCCTCTGTGTAAATCGCACTATCCCAGGAAAAGCTAGTGCACACAGGTTTAACAGCAATGTATATCATCCAAAAATAACCACGAGATATTATTAAACGAAAATACAGCCTTAAGGCCAAGTCTTACAATAATGGCACAAGGCCAACAAAATAAACAAAACAGCGGAAAGATAGTAAAGGTGGCAGCACAGCCCATCCAGCCTCCCACACGCGAATGACTGTAAGACGCGTCCTACTCGCTGAAGTAGTCCTCACCGTCGTAGTCGCCGTCGAAGTCTGGCAATAGATTTAGCAAGGTGAGTACAGAAGTACTCCCAAGGTAAGCAAGTAAATGCTTACGCAAGTTACACCAGGAAATATAACAGAGTTGATGCATGCATAAGGGATTTCAAAGGAAAGCTTAATAGGGTAATGTGCGGAAAGCAATACTTGAATTTAAATACAATAACGTAAATACGAAAAGCTGAATTTTAATACAGTATATGAAACATTGTTTTTAACAAGTAATACCGTTAGTGTAGGCTCCAACCCACACTAACCTATCCACGGGAATCCACCCGGACCATTACCAAATCCAACGTTTGTTTTGCCAAAACCAAGTTTTATGAAAGTTCAAGTCTAATCTGTGAAGACTCTACTCAGCATGTCCATGACCGTGGACACGGCTATCCAGATAGTTTGTTACTCAGAGGGTGTACAACTTTACCCACAAGATATTCCTCTCACTTGAGCCACGCGATCAACACACTGCCTTAGGTGTGCGGCGGAGAGTTCATGACAAGGCTGTTCCGATGATTCATAGCCAACATAATCACGCCGCCACTAAGGTTTCACCACAACTCGAATCCACGAGTTGGAGCCCCCTCTGGTGCCATGTGAGACTTCCCACAGCCTATGCCGCGCTCACATTCAGCCTATAGCGAGACTATTATTGGAACTTCACAAATTACTTAGCCAGGTCCGTCCCATACCGGACTTGTGGTAGTACGAAGTGACTTCGTAAAATAATTCACAGAAACGGTCCTTAAGTTGATTTAGGCTCAACCACATACCCCCGTGCCCGATAATCAACTAGGTGTCACCAAACACGAGGCATACCGGCACCCACCACCTAACCATTAGCCTAAGTCCAAAACATGTTTTCTATTTTCATTTTTAAATAATTTTCATAAACCACCCTTGACTCTCCGAAGTCAAAGTTTCTTTTCAAACTGACATTTCACGTGAAAGATTTATCCCACCTACAGTTATACTAAGCCAGGCTAAGCATTTCTACAAAATTTCCTAGTCAATATTATGGTATTAACTAGTTTTCAGCTAGGGTGACAAGGTGTATGAATTAGAATTTCAAATGGGCTATAATCAAAGGATTATGGGTATATCTAACCTTTAAACTGGATTTTAAATTAATTTGAGTAGAAGTACGCATGCATATACAGTAAAACAACATAAATATATTTAAAATACTAGGTCCAATATGGTCAAAGGTGCAACTTGCCTTGATCGAAGTCCTGCGGCGATTCGTCGAATTCAAACTCTCCGGAATCGTCAATATCTAACGAAAGAATCAATTCAAAGCAAATTCAAAACAAAAATTCAAATAAAATCCAAATAACTTCCAAAAATTATAAAATAAACTGGGAGACAGAATTTTGAATTTTGGATGTGGGTCAACAATTTTTAAAAAGGAATTGAGGCTTTTAAAAGAAGTTGGAAGTTTTTAATTTAAATTTAAACATTGGAATTACAAAATATATTCAAATAAAATTTAAATAAATTTCAAAATTATTCCAGAAATGGATAGATCATGATTTTAGAAAAATTTAGAAATTTGAATGGGTTAATTTGGAGTTAAAATGCAAAAGTTATAGCCTTCCAAAGTTTGAATTCAAAATAAAAGAAAAAGGGTATTTTCTGGATTTATTTTAAAACCAAAAAGGATTTATGACGTCAGCACGAATTATTTTTATAAAGGAAAACATAGATTATGACGTCAGCCCTAGGATTAATATAATTGAGCAGAGGCTGACAGGTGGGGCCCAGGTGTTGTGGACCGAGTCCACGGACCCGAGGGAGGGGTGAGGTGGCAGGCGGGCGCGCGGGGAGCGGGGTGGCGCTGACGTGGTGCCACGGGGCTACCGCGTGGTCGCCACGTGGCTGCCACGTCACGGCTTTATGCCGACGTGGCAGCACGCGCGCGAGGTGGCGGCGGGGCGGCGGGTGGCGCCGCCGTGGCGCCGACCGCCGCCACTGGCTGCCACGCCGCCGCCAACTCGCCCGACGGCTGACGTGGCCTGGCGGCGGCGGCGGCGCTCGGTTCGATGGTCACCGAGCTCGGTGGCGGCGCCGGCCGAGGGTATCAAAATGACGAGGAAACGCGGGGAGTGCATCGGTACCTTACGCGGAGGCCGAGGATGACCGGAGAGGGAAATCGGCGGAGAGGGGCGGCGGTCGGAGAAGGGTTCACGGCGGCAGAGAGGTTCCGGTGACGCAGCAGCTCGGGGAAGTGGTCGCTGAGGATCGCCTGGGCACCAGCAAGGTCGGGGAGGTGTCGGCGAGGGGCGAGGGGGCTTGAGCCGGTCAGAATCGCTCGCCGGAGTTGCTGGAGCCGGTTGAGGGAAATCGGGCGCAGGGGGGGCTCCGGGGCTCAATGTTGTGAATTGGAGGCACGGGGAGCGGCGGTGTGGGTGGAGGAACCTCGGGGAGGTCCTTTTATAGGCGGGGAGAGGCGGTAACCGTCGCGCGCAACTCGCCGGATTTGGGGAATTAACGCGACGGTGAAGTAGGGCGTAATTGGGGGAATTAATGCCTGCAACGGCGCGGTGGAGGATCAATTGCGATCGGCAGTTGGCGCGGGGCATCAATTCGGAAGGAAATCGAAGCTTTAAAAGCTTCGGTTTGTGGCAGCAATGGCGGTAGCGGGCGGAGATCGTGCGAGGAAGAAAGGAAAGGGGGCGGGGAAGACGGAGCTGAGACGGAGGGCCCACCGGTCAGCAAGAGAGAAAAAACGGGAAAGAAATCGGGCGGTAGTTCGATTAGCGACGCGTGGCAGGAGGGGGGAATCGGGGTCATCGGGTGATGCGCGAAGGGGTAAGTGAGGAGGTGCGGCTGAGATCCCATCCGGCAAGGGAGACTTGATCTGAGCCGTTGGGGTTTCGGGCGGAGGGTTAAGTGAACACGGACGGCCGGGACAGAATCCGACAACGACGAATGGTCCCGATCGAACCACGTGGCGGCAGGAGCGGAGAGGGGAGCGGTGAAGCGGTAAGTTGGTGCGGGCGGCGAGGATTAAATCCGGTGCGGGAGTGGACGGTCCGATGCGCGACACGCGTCGCACGCGGAGGGAGGGAAGGCGGGGGGAGGGTTTAAATGTGATCGGACGGCTGAGGGGGAATCCGGCGGGCGGAGGGGCTCCGATGGGCGACACTTGTCGGCCCGAGGGGTTTTAGGATTTTCTTTCTTTTTTTGAATTTTCAGAAAGGCTATTAAGCTTTAGAAAACTCAGAAAAATACCAAATAAATTTTGAAAAATCCAGAAAAATTCAGAGAACTATCTGGAGCTATTCTAGACTTCAATAAAATATTTCCCACTCATTTTAACAAGTATAATTTGCAAAGGTACAATTTGATATTAAAAGGGAAGGTTTTAATTCTTTCTAAAATCTGGAAAAATTAATATAATCTCATGTTTGACTTTAGGAAGCTGAAATACATTTGTTTTAACTTTCAGTAATGCAATAAATTCATTTTTGACTTTTATAAATTAAAGTTTATAATTTTTCTCAAATCAGTACTTTAACATAACTCTAGAAAATCCAATAAATTCTAGATTTGATTTTCAATAAAGGAACAAAATTTTGAGATGTTACAAACCTACCCCACTTAAAGGAAATCTCGCCCTCGAGATTTGCACTGGCTAGCAAAAGAGATGGGGATGGCTGGTCTTTAAATTTTCTTCTCGCTCCCAGGTGGCTTCGTCTTCGGTGTGGTTGCTCCACTGAACTTTGCAGAATCTGATGGTCTTCCTTCTGGTCTGACGTTCTGCTGTCTCGAGAATCTTGATTGGTTGCTCCTGATAGGTGAGGTCATCCTGGAGGTCCAAGGTTTCCAGTGCGGCTTGCTCTGTGGGTACTCGGAGGCACTTCTTTAACTGTGAGACATGAAAGACATTGTGCACCCCTGACATGCTTGGCGGCAAGTCTAACTGATATGCGACTGCACCTCTTCGGTCCAGAATCCTGAAAGGGCCCACATATCATGGTGCTAGCTTCCCTCTAACTTGAAACCTTTTCACACCTCTGAGTGGGGATACTCTAAGATAGACGTAGTCGCCGACCTCAAAGGTCAAATCTCGACGACGGTTGTCCGCATAACTCTTCTGTCGAGACTGGGCTATCTTTAGTCTGTCTCTGATCTTCTTCACTTGATCTTCTGCGTCTTGCAGCAGGTTTGGTCCAGCTTCTTGGGGTTCACCTTGCTGATCCCACAGCAAGGGGGTCCTACACTTTCGACCATACAAGGCTTCGAAGGGTGCCATCTGCAGACTGGCTTGGTAGCTGTTATTGTACGAGAATTCCGCATAGGGCAGTGAACGGTCCCAACTGTTCCCGAAATCTAGCGTACAAGCCCTTAGCATATCCTTGAGTATCTGATTAACTCTTTCTGTTTGACCGTCTGTCTGGGGATGGTAAGCTGTACTGAAACTGAGCTTACTACCCAATTCTTCATGCAGCCTTTGCCAAAATCGAGAAGTAAACTGGCTACCTCGATCTGACACTATCTTCTTGGGTACGCCATACAGGCACACAATTCGAGACATGTACAGCTCAGCCAACTTGCTTCCTGAATAAGTGGTCTTAACCGGTATGAAGTGAGCCACTTTCGTCAATCTGTCTACGATTACCCAGATTGAATCGTAGCCTGATTGCGTTCTCGGAAGTCCGGTTATGAAATCCATACCGATTTCTTCCCACTTCCATTCTGGAATCGGCAATAGTTGCAAGAGTCCTGCTGGCCTCGATGTTCGGCTTTGACCCGTTGGCGGTGTCGCAGTTTCAATGAACTCGCGATTTCCCTTTCATACTAACCCACCAATATCTTTCCTCGGATCTGGTACATCTTGGTGCGACACAGGTGGATTGAGTATGGGGTGTCATGAGCCTCCTTCGTAATCGGGGTTTTGATTTCTGATTGTTTGGTACACAGATGCGGTTCTCGAACCAAACCGTGCCATGCTCATCTTCGCTGAATCCTGGTGCTTTACCTCTTCTCATATTCTTTCTGATTTCTTGAATATCCTCGTCCACGTTCTGAGCTTCCTCAATTTGTTCAGGCAAGCCAGGTTGTATTTTCAGTGTGGCGAGAGTGCTTGGTCCCATCGGGTTTAGACTTAGACGGGCGACTCCCTCCTGAAGTCGGGTCTGGTCTTCTTCCGATATCACCATGTTTGCATAAGATTTCCTGCTTAAGGCATCGGCTACCACATTCGCTTTTCCGGGGTGGTAATGTATACCGATGTCGTAGTCCTTTATCAACTCCAACCATCTTCGCTGCCTCAGGTTGAGTTTTGCCTGGGTGAAGATATACTTCAAACTCTTATGGTCCGTGTATACTTCACAACGGTTACCAATAAGATAGTGGCGCCAGATTTTTATGGCGTGCACTACTGCGGCTAACTCCAAGTCATGAGTAGGATAATTGCACTCATGAGGCTTGAGTTGACGCGATGCATAGGCTACCACTTTGCCTTCTTGCATCAGAACACAGCCTAAGCCTAGGCGAGAGGCGTTACAGAAAACCTCGAAGCCTTTATGCACGTCCGGCAAAACAAGCACGGGTGCTGAGACTAGTCTCTTCTAAAGGGTTTGAAAACTTTGCTCACAAGCCTTCATCCATACGAACTTCTTTTCCTTTTTCAACAGCTGAGTCATCGGCTTGGCTGTCTCGGAGAATCCTGCTATGAACCGACGGTAATAACCCGCAAGTCCAAGAAAGCTCCTGACTTTAGTTACGGACTTTGGTGGCTTCCACTCCATTACTGTTTCTACCTTGGAAGGATCTACAGTGATTCCTTCGGCTGTTACGATATGTCCGAGGAAGGCAACCTCTTTTAGCTAGAATTCACACTTACTGAATTTGGCGAAAAGCTGATGCTCTCTAAGCTTTTCCAGGGTGATCCTGAGGTGCTGCTCGTGCTCTTCTTCATTCTTGGAGTAGATGAGGATGTCGTCAATGAAGATTACTACGAACTTGTCCAAGTATTTCATGAACACACTGTTCATCATGCTCATGAAGTAGGCTGGTGCATTGGTCAGTCCAAATGACATGACCGTGAACTCATAATGTCCATATCTGGTGGAGAAGGCAGTCTTGGAAATGTATTCTTCACGGATCTTCAGCTGATGGTATCCTGATCGCAGATCAATCTTGGAGAAGATACCGGCTCCTTTCAACTGATCGAACAGGTCATCGATCCTGTGGAGGGGATATTTATTCTTGATGGTTACGTCATTGAGTGCTTTGTAGTCCACACATAACCTCAAACTCTCGTCCTTTTTCTTGATGAACAGGACGGGTGCTCCCCAAGGTGACGAACTGGGTCGGATATACCCTTTGTCTTCTAATTTCTTGAGTTGATTCTTCAATTCTGCTAACTCGTTAGCAGGCATCCGATATGGTCTCTTGGAAATCGGGGCGGTGCCTGGAACTAGGTCAATCACAAACTCTATCTCCCTATCCGGTGGCATCCCTGGCAGTTCCTCGGGAAAAACATCTGGGTATTCCCGTACGATCGGCACTTCCTCCAAGACTTGAAGATGGAAAAGGGCACATTCCTCTGCCTTCGGGATTTGAGGAGAGAAGATCACTTCTATGCCCTGGTCATTGGTGAGGGTGATGGATCTGGTAGCACAATCGATCTGACCTTGGTTCTTGGCTAACCAATTCATCCCGAGAATGACATCTAATCCTTGCGATTCCAAGACCAAAAGGTCGGCTAGGAATCGGGTTCCATCTATGAGCAGTTCTACTTTCGGGCACAAGGTCCCTGATCTCATTTCTGCTCCTGGGGAGTGAATTATCATGGGGTTACTAAGAGTTACCATGCCCAACCTATGTTTATCCACAAACGTTTTTGACACAAATGAATGTGATGCTCCGGAATCGAAAAGAACTGATGCGGGTACTGAATTGACAAGGAACATACCCAGCACGACATCCGATGCAGCCTGGGCCTCTTCCGCTGTCACGTGGTTCACTCGCCCCTTGATGAAGGTCTGCGGCTTCTGCTGGCCCTGGTTCTGACTTCCAGAGGCTCCTGAAGTTGCTGCCGCTTGAATCTTCTTGGGGCACGCCTTGGCAAAGTGCCCTGGTTCCTTGCAGTAGTAGCAGGTCAATCCGTCAGACGGCGGACTGCTCTTCTGCGTCTGGCCACCGGTTACTGGGGTGCGGTTGCTTTGGAACTGCTGGCGGTTGGCCTGAAACGGCGGGCGGCTGGTTGAGGACTTGAACCTGCTGGACTGGTTCTTGAAGTTGCTGCCCTGGGGTCTGAACTTGTTTGAGTGTGGAGGAGTATTGCGATTCTTGAAAGAACTTCCAGAGTTGTTTCTCTGGTCCGCCATCCTTTTCTTCCGAGTCTCCATTTCCATGTGTTTGCCCTCCTGGCGGATGGCCTTACTGACTAGCTGGTGGAAGTCAGTATAGTCACCCGATATCAGTTGTACTGATATGTTGTCATTTAGGCCCTCCATGAACCTTTCTTGCTTGGCTTCATCGGAAGCCACATCCTCTAGCGCATAGCGGGCCAGTTGGTTAAACTTCTGCACGTACTCATTGACAGTATGACTTCCTTGGCGCAGAGATCTGAACTCCTTCTTCTTCAAGGCCATGGTGCCGGTGGGGATAAGAGCTTTGCGAAAGCTTTACTCGAACTCGTTCCACGTCACCGTCTGCAGGTTGGCGTGCGAAGCGGTGAAAGTGTCCCACCATTGAGACGCGGGCCCGTTCAGTTGATGGGAGGCGAACAGGACTCGCTCCCGATCAGTGCACTGCAGAATGTCCAGCTTCTTGCCAATCGACCTGAGCCAGTCGTCGGCGTCCATTGGTTCAGCACTGCCGGCGAAGGTGGGTGGCTTGATCCTCAGGAACTCAGAAAGACGATTGGGAGGTACTTGGGCAGGTTGATGATGAGCCTGAGGGTTGTTGATCGTCTGGGCTAATAGCTGGATCAACTGGTTTTGATTGGCCATCAATTGTGCCCAATCCGGTCCTGCTGCTGGCGGGGGTGGTGGAATCGGAGCGGACTGGCTTCCTTGTGCTCCGGGGTTGGCGTTATCCATGCTGGAGTTCCTTCTTGTGTTCACCATCTATTGAGGCTTTCAGATTTAGAGAGAGAACTAAAGGAAAGGTTTTAGTAACAATCCCACCAAAACAACACACAAGAGCAAGGAAAATACGAATAAGAGCCAAACAAAACTTTTTATTTTATTATAATAGTCTCGTGGCTGTTTACAAAGGACTACAGCTCACGGATAGCGTTCTAAGATTCGGGGTTGTCTACACACTAGCGCTGCGCTCGAGCCTCCTCGGAAAAGGCCCGGAATCAGTGGAACCTGCATCTTCTGCACGGAGCTCGGCAAGTTCCTCTTCGCGTGCGCGGAGCTTCTGCTGTGCGGTGTGCAGCTCGTCCAGGGTGGTCTGGTACATGTGATCCATGGACTTGGTGTACTCCACCAGTCGTATGAGGCGGGGGTTGCTCTCATACTCTGTAGATGAGAAGTCGCTGGCAGCCCACAGTGGAGTCTTCATGGGGAAGTAGCGGAAATCGGTGCGTAGCATGTCTCGAGCGTAGATGTTCCGTAGCTAGCGAATGGCCTCTCGGGCTGCATCCTGTACTCCGTCGAAGAAGGTGGCTCGAGGTAGGGGTGCGTCGAACACGTAAATGGCTCCGCTTGCTCAAATCTCTCAAGATCTTCACTTCTACCCTCCAGCGTTCCTCGTCTCCATACATGCCAACATACCCTTGGTAGAGGGGTGCAGCGGAAGTTGAGCTCTTGCATGAGGTTGTATGGATCATCGCGAAGAGTCCGGTAAGGGTTCCATGGGAGACGCGGGTGGGTTGCTCCATCTAAAATTTGGAAGGGGAGAGGAGTTAGTAATCGGTTTTGGTAAAGAGATTGAGAAAAGGAAGGGATAATTTAAAAGGGGCATTTCTTATTAAAATATATCCTTAAAGTTGGTCTCTAGCTAAGGTCACGTCTTAGAGTCATTGTTGCTCTGATACCATTTCTGTCGGGACCCGGAACAACTCCGAGCCCCTCTGTGTAAATCACACTATCCCAGGAAAAGCTAGTGCACACAGGTTTAACAGCAATGTATATCATGCAAAAATAACCACGAGATATTATTAAACGAAAATACAGCCTTAAGGCCAAGTCTTACAATAATGGCACAAGGCCAACAAAATAAACAAAACAGCGGAAAGATAGTAAAGGTGGCAGCACAGCCCATCCATCCACCTCCCACACGCGAATGATCGTAAGACGCGCCCTACTCATTGAAGTAGTCCTCACCGTCGTAGTCGCCGTCGAAGTCCGCAACAGATTTAGCAAGGTGAGTACGTATACTCCCAAGGTAAGCAAGTAAATGCTTACGCAAGTTACACCAGAAATATAACGAGTTGATGCATGCATAAGGGATTTCAAAGGAAAGCTTAATAGGGTAATGTGCGGAAAGCAATACTTGAATTTAAATACAATAACGTAAATACTGAAAAGCTGAATTTTAATACAAGATATGAAACATTGTTTTTAACAAGTAATATCGTTAGTGTAGGCTCCAACCCACACTAACCTATCCACGGAATCCACCCGACCATTACCAAATCCAACGCTTGTTTTGCCAAAACCAAGTTTTATGAAAGTTCAAGTCTAATCTGTGAAGACTCTACTCAAGATGTCCATGACCGTGGACACGGCTATCCGATAGTTTGTTACTCAGAGGTGTACAACTTTACCCACAAGACATTCCTCTCACTTGAGCCACGCGATCAACACACCGCCTTAGGTGTGCGGCGAGAGTTCATGACAAGGCATTCGATGATTCATAGCCAACATAATCACGCCGCCACTAAGGTTTCACCACAACTCGAATCCACGAGTTGGAGCCCCCTCTGGTGCCATGTGAGACTTCCCACAGCCTATGCCGCGCTCACATTCAGCCTATAGCGAGACTATTATTGGAACTTCACAAATTACTTAGCCAGGTCCGTCCCATACCGGACTTGTGGTAGTAATGAAGTGACTTCATAAAATAATTCACAGAAACGGTCCTTAAGTTGATTTAGGCTCAACCACATACCCCCGTGCCCGATAATCAACTAGGTGTCACCAAACACGAGGCATACCGGCACCCACCACCTAACCATTAGCCTAAGTCCAAAACATGTTTTCTATTTTCATTTTTAAATAATTTTCATAAACCACCCTTGACTCTCCGAAGTCAAAGTTTCTTTTCAAACTGACATTTCACGTGAAAGATTTATCCCACCTACAGTTATACTAAGCCAGGCTAAGCATTTCTACAAAATTTCCTAGTCAATATTATGGTATTAACTAGTTTTCGCTAGGGTGACAAGGTGTATGAATTAGAATTTCAAATGGGCTATAATCAAAGGATTATGGGTATATCTAACCTTTAAACTGGATTTTAAATTAATTTGAGTAGAAGTACGCATGCATATACAGTAAAACAACATAAATATATTTAAAATACTAGGTCCAATATGGTCAAAGGTGCAACTTGCCTTGATCGAAGTCCTGCGGCGATTCGTCGAATTCAAACTCTCCGGAATCGTCAATATCTAACGAAAGAATCAATTCAAAGCAAATTCAAAACAAAAATTCAAATAAAATCCAAATAACTTCCAAAAATTATAAAATAAACTGGGAGACAGAATTTTGAATTTTGGATGTGGGTCAACAATTTTTAAAAAGGAATTGAGGCTTTTAAAAGAAGTTGGAAGTTTTTAATTTAAATTTAAATCTTGGAATTACAAAATATATTCAAATAAAATTTAAATAAATTTCAAAATTATTCCAGAAATGGATAGATCATGATTTTAGAAAAATTTAGAAATTTGAATGGGTCAATTTGGAGTTAAAATGCAAAAGTTATAGCCTTCCAAAGTTTGAATTCAAAATAAAAGAAAAAGGGTATTTTCTTGATTTATTTTAAAACCAAAAAGGATTTATGACGTCAGCACGAATTATTTTTCTAAAGGAAAACATAGATTATGACGTCAGCCCTAGGATTAATATAATCGGGCAGAGGCTGACAGGTGGGGCCCGGGTGTTGTGGACCGAGTCCACGGACCCGAGGGAGGGGTGAGGTGGCGGCGGCGCGCGAGGCGCGGTGGCGGCGACGTGGCGCCACGGGCTGCCGCGTGGTCGCCGCGTGGTCGCCACGCCACGCTTTATGCCGACGCATGGCGCGCGCGCGAGGTGGCGAGGGGGCGTGCGGGTGGCGCTGGCGTGGCGCCGATCTGGCCGCCACATGGCTGCCACGCCGCTGCCAACTCGGCCCGATGGCTGACGTGGCCTGGCTGGCGGCGGCGGCGCTCGGGGCCCGATGGTCGCCGGAGCTCCGGTGAGCGGCGGCGCCGGCCGAGGGTATCAAAATGACGAGGAGAACGCGGGGAGTGCATCGGTACCTTGCGCGGAGGCCGAGGATGACCGGAGAGGGAAATCGGCGGAGAGGGGCGACGGTCGGAGAAGGGTTCACGGCGGCGGAGAGGTTCCGGTGACGCAGCAGCTCAGGGAAGTGGTCGCCGAGGATCGCCTGGGCACCAGCAAGGTCGGGGAGGTGTCGGCGAGGGGCGAGGGGGCTTGAGCCGGCCGGAATCGCCGCCGGAGTAGCCGGAGCCGCGGGGAAATCGGCGCAGGGGGCTCCGGCTCAATGTTGTGAATTGGAGGCACGGAGCGGCGGTGTGGGTGGAGGAACCTCGGGAGGTCCTTTATAGGCGGAGAGGCGGTAACTGTCGCGCGCAACTCGCCGGATTTAGGAATTAACGCGACGGTGAAGCGAGGCGTAATTGGGAATTAATGCCGCAATGACGCGGTGGAGGATCAATTGCGATCGGCAGTTGGCGCGGGGCATCAATTCGGAAGGAAACCGAAGCTTTAAAAGCTTCGGTTTGCGGCAGCAATGGCGGCAGCGGGCGGAGATCGCGCGAGGAAGAAAGGAAAGGGGGCGGGGAAGACGGAGCTGACACGGAGGGCCCACCGGTCAGCGAGAGAGAAAAAACGGGAAAGAAGTCGGGCGGTGGTTCGATTAGCGACGCGTGGCAGGAGGGGGGAATCGGGGTCGTCGGGTGATGCGCGAAGGGGTAAGTGAGGAGGTGCGGCTGAGATCCCATCCGGCAAGGGAGACTTGATCTGAGCCGTTGGGGTTTCGGGCGGAGGGTTAAGTGAACACGGACGGCCGGGACAGAATCCGACAACGACAAATGGTCCCGATCGAACCACGTGGCGGCAGGAGCGGAGAGGGGAGCGGTGAAGCGGTAAGTTGGTGCGGGCGGCGAGGATTAAATCCGGCGCGAGAGTGGACGGTCCAATGCGCGACACGCGTCGCACGCGGAGGGAGGGAAGGCGGGGGGAGGGTTTAAATGTGATTGGACGGCTGAGGGGGAATCCGGCGGGCGGAGGGGCTCCGATGGGCGACACTTGTCGGCCCGATGGGTTTTAGGATTTTCTTTCTTTTTTTGAATTTTCAGAAAGGCTATTAAGCTTTAGAAAACTCAGAAAAATACCAAATAAATTTTGAAAAATCCAGAAAAATTCAAAGAACTATCTGGAGCTATTGTAGACTTAAATAAAATATTTCCCACTCATTTTAACAAGTATAATTTGCAAAGGTACAATTTGATTTTAAAAGGGAAGGTTTTAATTCTTTCTAAAATCTGAAAAAATTAATATAATCTCATGTTTGACTTTAGGAAGCTGAAATACATTTGTTTTAACTTTCAGTAATGCAATAAATTCATTTTTGACTTTTATAAATTAAAGTTTATAATTTTTTTCAAATCAGGACTTTAACATAACTATAGAAAATCCAATAAATTCTAGATTTGATTTTCAATAAAGGAACAAAATTTTGGGATGTTACAAATTGTCTATGAAGACAATGTTGAATCTGTTATACAAATGCAAATGGGTTATGTTAAGAATCTCCAGAAGCATATTACTTCTAAATTACTCTTTGTTGTGAACTCCAAAAGAAAGATCAAGGTACTGCACACTAAGTTTTGTAAAAATTTTATAGATTTATTTGCAAGTCCTTGTCAACATCTAGCTTTGAAAGATATATTTGTGGTATTGGAATGTAGCGACTTAGAGATATGCAGAATTCTAGGGAGCACTTCCTTAAATATGAAGCCCATATGTATTAGGTCCTGAAGATTGATACCTATCCTTTAATCTTGAAGATTACATGTGATCATGGAGATAAAAATGTTGTACTCTTTTTTCTTAATGGGTTTTTACTATAAGTTTTTTATGAAGGTTTTTAAGAAGACAACTAGTGCAATACATCTTATGTATGCAATATACTCTTTTCTTCATTCCTTTTCTCAATGGTTTTTGGTAGGATTTTTTAACAAAGCATGTACATATCGCGGTACCCACTAAAAGGAGTGTTGTATAACTGGCACCTCATTGAGGGGGTGTGCGCCTGTGGGCCTGTGGCTCCAATTTCGTCTCCAAGAAGAGATATGTGTGTACCAAAAAAATTCATTAAGCTAGTTGACTATAAATATTGGAGAGAGGCTATCTATTTTATACATCAAATCATATTGTCAAATTACTCTCTCACACATCTTTAACCATTATTCATGTATTTTTGCTATACTAATTACTTATGTTATTCTCATTTACTACTTGTATTAATTGGACATTGGATCACACGTAGACACTAGAAGTTCAACATCCATGACTCTTTACGTGACCCAGTAGCCCAAACGGTCAGATGTCGGGATGGTAGCTTCTTACAGAAATTGATCCTCGAACGGCCGACACGGAAAAACGAGACAGAGCAGAGCAGCCCGTGAATGTATGGACCGCAGGACGGATGGCAGATGGACGAAACGCAACGCAACGCTAGCACGGCGGGCTGCTGCAGCCCAACGAAGCTTGTTAGGATGGAGATCCCACACCGTAGGATCGTTTTTAATCTAATGGGATATGACAAATCACAATTCTATCAAAAATTTTAAAATATATATTTTATATAAAATATAGATTGTATTTCTAAATATGCAACTCTGTAGTAGAATTTTTGAATTTTGTTTTGTAAATTTAAGTACACTTATTCGTGTTATATTAGATTAAGATTCATTTTTAAAACTTATTTAATTACTTTTTAAGAAACTAATAACTTAAAAGTTTAATATGTCAAAGATAATACTTTTTACCTTAGAACAACATATAAATAATAAAAACAAAGCAAATTAAACGATTGCAACTTAAATTAGCAATAGCTAATATTAAGTTTTATATGCTAATATAGTTTATTATCATAATCATACTCCTGCTGGATCCTGAGCATAATTCTATGTGATTCTATGCAATCCTACCTTTAGGGTCACATTCTATAAAATTCTGATCTCGGCTCTGTGGAATCACGTACGATAGGATCTAAACCACAATCTTGACAACCTTAAGTCGGCAGAGGAAAAATAGTGGCATGCGGTAGTGCGACTTCATTGCTCCCCGACCAAACTTTTACCAGCATGGTCAAAGGAAAACTGCCAACATACCATTGACAAAGCCACGGGTTGCTAAAAATACCATGGGACTGTTACAATGACAAGTAGGACCTGATCTTACATGTAACTGTGGTATTATGGGAAACTTTGGATTTGCCAATGGTACGAGAGCAAATCTCCCCATGGTCTACTTTTATGTTGAAATGTGGCCATACAAACAGCCGTGCGAGAAAATATATAGTATTCATGGACGTCGAGAACAAGAATTCCATTTGTAAAAATGGAAATGTTGTATAAAATGCAAATGAATGTTGCATCAACTTCAATCGGATTTCCCACCTCCAACGTGCTCCAAGATTTGTGCGCTCCCCCCTCCACTTCCATCTCTTGGCGAGAGCGTCCGTTGTGGTCGAAGCCAAACCACACGAGAGTATGTTCCCTCGGTGCCAGAAGCCGAGAGCAATGAAGTAGCACTACTGCGCGCGGCATCATAGGGAAGGCGGCGACGCAAGGGAGAGTAACAGAGGAGGTGCGGGACAAGAGGGGGAGCTCCGGTGACCCTCGCTGGCTGCGCAGCACGCGCGCAAATGAACTCAGCTTGTGGCGCAACTAGGGCATCCGATTTGCATCCGGTTCAAAAACATTCTAATTGTACGGAATCAATTTCAGTTGATTGATAGCTAGTAAATCCCTTAAAAAGAAGAACAGAGAAGAAGAATTTTTTTATTATGTTATTTGATAGCAACCAGCAACACCGATCGATGAGCATCTTTCCAAGAATGGTGGGGGAGAGTCCTCTCACCCTCTCCTTTCACTCTCTTCCTCATCACCTTCTTCTCTGGCTTCTCATCTTTACAGGTAATCTCGGGGGATCTGTTCAAGAAACAAAACAGAAAAGATCCCGTACAATACTACAATTTCCAATCAAACCACCAAAACTACAAAAACAAACGAAAAGAAAAGGAAAGAAAGATTCCTCCTGTCGGTCAAGCATGTACACTTGAGTGTACAATCATCTCATGCTCTTGATATGCGCTCTGAATCGGCCACCAATGAATTGTTCTCTTCTTCACCATATTCAGATATATTCCTCTGCTTAGAAGGTTGGTCACACTTTGTTGAAGCATGAGTTGTATATCTACGCACATTCCTTCCTCCTTTCAACAGCATAAAGTCTTTTAGACATTTTTTCAGTTTAGAACGTGGCACTCCAGATAGCATTCTCACTCTCCCCGCAGCGCTGATGGACCTCCTTGATCCGATCTGCGGATTTGCAGATGCCGCTGCAGCTCCAGTCGAACGAGGCGACGCACACGTTGCCTGCTTGCGCTTTCCATTCGCAATCTGCACAAAGCCACAAATATACCTCGCACAGTTAGATCAAATATGTCCAAATTTTGACAGAAATTATTTCCATTCGTCAACTGATACTTCTGCAAAAAAAAAAGTGTCGAAAAACTGTAAGCAGTAAATTTGGTGTGAATGTCGAGCAGCGAAGGTGGTTAATCATGTCGGTTGACAACTCTACCCTGATACTACTATTTGACAACTAGATCTTTTCCTCTGAAATAGTTTCTTCACAATCACGTAGCACCTACCCCTAATCCGTAGTATGGCAATTCCTTTGTTCGTACTTGAGCATACATGAAAACACCATGCATACTTGTCAGTACAGTATCCCTGATGGAAGTGTATCAAGGTGAAATGTCATTTATTTAGAAGCGCCGGTGACACCTTCGGAGGAAGGAGAAGTGGCCTTCTTAAAGAAAGGTCAGATGTCTCGTGTCCTGAGTCCTGACAGACTACTACACGATTAACACAAACAAAGTTGACATGCACATGTTTCTGACAGCTGATAGCACACCTACTTAGTAAAGACTGACAACCACCCCAAGATACGCATCGTGGATACGCTATTTCGCCAAATGATTCCGTATAGATCAAGTAAGCTGTATGCAAAACACAAACTACCCCGTACAGTTGACAGTTGACTGACATGTTAACACCAATCGGGTTCTGGAAGAGGAAGCAAAGCTGTTCAACAGAGGGGAAGGATTCAACCGTACCTGGTGGTGTGCCGCAGCAGAGGCGACGGTCATCGATCTGTTCAACATCAAGTCCGATGAACCAGGCTCCTAATGATACATCCTCATTAGCATAATTGTGTAGAGCATGCCTGAAATATCACCATCCAATCATAGTCAACGATGGGTAGCTGTCGCACATAAAAAAAATTGAGCAGTAGAAGGGAAAACAATGTCTGAATAAATTGCTTACTGGTTGATTGATATGTAAGAGGCCAGATCCTTAGAGATAGCATACAGCTGACCGGTCGCGTGGCGGAAGTACTTATTCCCCGATTCACCAAATTTCCAGTACTCAGGCTCATGGTATCTTACACCCCTGAAACGGAGAGAGAGTGACGTTTTAGCTGCTGTTGCAAGATGAGGAAACACCTATAACTGCAAGGGAACTTACTTCTGAGCAACGACTGGATCGGATTTCATGCAACCGATGTAAACTCGAGGCTTCGAACGATGCCTAGACAGTGTGTTTCCAAGAGTTGCTGCAATATTGTAGTTATTTCATTATAAGTGAAGCAGAATCTGAAAGTATGCAGCCGCTGAGCTGTAGCTCCAGAAGCTTAATTTCACATGCTTGACATTTTCAAAATCTATGCAGAAAATGTAAAATAAAAATGTTTGAGTGCACCACATGGACTGAAGAAGGCAGGAAAGGTGTGAGATCAGAGGGTAATAATTTGCACACCTATATTTACATGTATATCGTCATCCACCTTAATGTAATACTCTGCATCCCACATGGACAATGCTGTGATGAAGTACGATTTGGTCTTTGCGGCCAGTTCCAGGTACCCTTCAACATGGTCCTAAATGATTGACAGGTATTCCCAAGATATTTCAGTTCAACACATGCAAATAGACAGACTACTAATACTGTACTGCGTCCAAAGTAAATTACCAGTCTCATGAAGTCACCATGTTTTCTATCTTCTGCATCGATTGCTCTATCAAGTATCCCACCAGGTGTTGCACTGTCGAATACAACAAAGCACAAGTTTCAGATTCAGTAAGCTCAAGTTGTAGTTTTGGTATTGCTGAACCATAAATATGCTAAACTGGTAACTCTAGTAGTACAAGAAACTCTCTTCCTGATCATATTGTCCTGAACAGAGAGTACAAAGTACAGGTTTCGAAGAACTAACCTATGACCGATGATGAAACGAATGATAATGCCCTTCTCTTCCTCCAGCTTCCTTCTTTTCTCGCCTGTATTAAATACCACAAAACAGGTCAGAAAACAAAGTCGTTACTGAGGCAGGGAAATTTTGGTATTTGGAAGCACAAGAAATGCAAAACCTTGAGGCATCCATGTAGCACGAACTGAATCTCTTCGTTTCCGACTGCTGAACGCGGTGTTGATGCCAATGACCATGAAGTACTTCCGCTTTCCTGTCGATTCTAATAATGGTGCGCCGTTCAGGATCGAATCCTGTGTTGCCTTCGCTGAGGCTAGCTCCATTTCTAAGTTTAATATTGTTTTGTCCAATGTCCTGATCACAGAAGAAAGTATTGTAAGGCTGAACAGCAAACATAAGTTATGTCAAAAATCAGCAGTAGATAAACATGCCATCTGTTTCAACACTTTGGCTACTTACTGTATAGCATCTTGAGTTCTTGGGACCTCTCCAACGACATCTTTCTGCTCGTTAATCTGTAGTATTTGCAGAAAAAACAAAAGGAGAAATATTTGCGTTAGATCATAAAACGCAATGACTGAAGCTAAGTGCCAAAACACTGAAGTAAACTGAGGACAAATTGTAGGACTGGTAATAAGCTTACACTTCTCTGAGCACAATCTTTAGAGACAACATTCATCTTGTCCATTTCGAGCGTCGACCTCTTGATGATCTCTTTGGGTTCTGGCATTGTCCACATCCTGCATCAATCAGTCTTTTTAGCATCTGGGCATTCAAGTTGCAACACTGGTTTACAATGCTCAACAGAGGCAGTTGATGCAACCTAAACATCTAGTACTAAGAATTCCGAGAGGGGGAACATTGAAAATGCAGCATCTTAAACAAACTAAACTTGGGAAATAAAACAAAACATAATAGTTCATCACCAGATAGAAGTACTAAAATATCGGTTTTGAGGGTTGATACTGATAAAACACATGCCTAGTGCATGATGCATATTTCTTGTGCAGAAAAGGAATCTGGTGACAATTGTTCCCACTTAAAAATAACTTTATCTTTTCTGGCAATCAGCTAAGTATTTAAATCATTGCCAAAAATTAGACACAGAAAATGTGAAATGCATCAATAACAGAGCATTGTTCCACGTTCGTCATGAGACTGCTCCTACTGCAATGGCTCAAAACTCTTCCCGTGCTGCCATCGGTAGAAAGCTTTCTACTGAATTTTAATCCGCCCATCCGCCCAAACTACTCGAAAATATTTTACCAATCCCTGCTCGTGGGACCAGGACAACAGGAACCTAGGTAAACAAACAGGGTTCCACTGTGTTGTCGGCGACAGGTAGACGTTCTATCAGATATACACCGACTGGTCGTTCGCGATAAATGGCCCTGCTTTTACCTGCCTGAGATGCAGCTGCAATCGGATCTTCCCAAAATAAGGAGCATCACATCCGCCAGTGAAGTACACCGGCATTACAGGCACCCAGAATTCCACATTCACCACGAGCAAGTTCGGGCGTTTAATTCGGGAGATTTATTTTTTCCCCCTCTCTCCCTTGAGAGTACGCTACAGCAACAGTCATAGTTGCCAGAGAAAGAAGTACACCAGCAATAGTCGTGGGAGGTACTCCATTGACCAAAAAGGAGAGAGAGCAGAGTAACGCAAGAAACTAATAGAATCAGCAAGAGACACCAAAATCGTGGAGTAAGAGAGAGGGATCAACGCCAGGACAGGATCAGAACTGGCAGGAGCTAGAAAGGCCTAAAGTCTAAAACCAAGCTTGGATCAGAACTAACTGCAGCGCAAGAACTGGTTGGTGCCTTTGGGGTGCAGGGGAAGGAGGAGGATAAGGGTACACAGGCATGCATATGAATGATCCAAGCAAGCTATAGCATGTAGAAAAGGCAGACGATCAAACTGAATGAAGCATCCAAACAAACTAACTCCAAATCTGGAGGAGGAGGAGGAAGAAGAAGAGAGCAAGATGTATAACGTGCAGTACCTGTTGGTGAAGATGAGGCCTATGCAGAAGCTACCGAGGCAGAGCAGGAAGGTCCATTTCTTGGAGATGGTGCCCCTGAACACCAGCTCCTCCCCTCCCCCGCCAAACCCCGCTGCTCCCCTGCTCTTGTTAAAGCTCATCTCTTCTCTCTCTCTCCTTCTCCCTCTATCTGCATCCCCAAGGTTCTCTCACCTCAGGGCCCTATCGCTTGCTCTCGGAAACCTCATGATCACAGGTCCAAGAACTCGAAACCCAGCACCAAGAAATGGTCCCTCCTCCCCTGCTCCTCCTCCTCCTTCCCGTCCTCCTGCTGCTCTCACTTTTGTCAAGATCAAGTCTCTGCCTTTCCTCTCTCTCTCTCCCTCCCTCTCAAGATTCCTTGATTGTTGTTGCCTCCTCACACTGGTTGGTGCCTTTGGGGTGAAGGGGAAGGAGGGGGCAGCGAGAAAGGACGCACCAACTGCGCGCGCGCGTGCGGTGCGGGTGAGCGAGCAGAGCAGAGCAGAGCCCGGAGGAAGGAAGGGATCTCGCTCCTTGTGGTGCTGGCCAGATTTATTCGGCAGTGTTTGTTTTGCCGCTTGTTGCTCTGGTTTGGTCATTTCCGGCCGGCTTTGGTCGTTAAGTTGGTTTTAAACCTTATTCTCCTTGGGGGATTATAGTAGTGGCTGCAGCTGCAGGATGTTCTGTTTTTTTGGACTAGTAGTTTTTTGTTGTAGCTGATGATTTTTGTTTGTGTTTTTAATATGATAGTAAATGGTGAAAACACTAGCACAAAAATTGTTTAGAAAATTCACTTCAAAAATTCATCTCGTTGTTTTGATTTTTGGATAAAGCAAAAGCCTAAATGTACATATGTTTTGATTTGAACTGGTGAGCGGAAATGGCAGTTTTGCCCCTGTGGTCAAGTCAATGCCCGATTCGAGCGGCCCCTAACTCCGGCCGGCCTCCCATGTGTGCTGGGAATTGGATACAGTGGCTGTGCTACCCCCGATGAGGGCAAGGATTCTCTATCAGATAAGGATGTGTAGATTAGTCGTTTCTGCAATTTAATTGTAGTTTCAGCGCTCCTTATAGACCAGATTATCATCTTTTAGAGTTATTTATATTGACTTTTAACTTTAACTTATGAATAATAATAATTTATAGAAAAGATTATAGAGAGATCATACTCACGTGTAATCTTGACCTTAATTAGTTCATCTGATTGTGATGGAGCGCGCGTGACATATTTTCTCTATGTTAGCAAGCTAATTATTGTAGTATAGCACGACTACTGTTGTAACAATCACTACTATAAAACTGCTATTTTTATTTTTCATGTGGAACGCAATAGGCCAAGGAACGACGCTTGAACAACGAAACAAGAACTTCGATTGTAGCCAATAGAGAGGAAGTGGAGACTTGAGATTTTTAGGGTTGAGTGAGGATGAGGAGGGATTCACGATGCTTCCTTTTAAAGGGGCGGGGGTGGATTGAAGAGAGAGATCAAAGGACCATATCTTTGAATAGTATGGGTTAAATCCCGCAAAAATGGTCATCAATGAGAGGGGAAACGGTAGGGAATTGAAGGAGCTTGATGAGAGAAAGTGAATGCAATTTATTTCACAAAAAATGGTGGAGGAAATCAAGAGTTACAAGAGCTTGAAGGGGCTCCCATGGTGGCTGCCCCATGCGCAAATACACAGGCATGTAACGGTTCACTGGTGGAAGAAAGAAAAAGAAAAAGAAAATTTTCAAAAAATTCAAGAAAATTCTAGAAGAATCCTTGGAACATGAAAATATTAAAAAAAAATTCGGAATTAATTCATGTTTATTTTTATTTTTAAAAAATGGTTTTCTTTTCTAGATTTAAAATAATACAATAAATTGAAAACAAAGATTAAAAATCTTAGAAAAACTCATAGAAGTTTCTAAAGCCATTTTAAACTTATAAAAATATTTTCAACTAAAATTTAGAAAATTTTCTTTATAAAATATTTTTTTTGTTTAACAGAAAGGCTCTTTTCTTTAAGCAGAAAATTAGGTTAGCCAAAATTTTAAAATTTCAAGAAACCAAATAACTTTAATTTTTATTTTAAACTAACTTATTCATTATTTTTTATTTTTATTTTTATTACTTAAATTACTTTTCATTAAAATTACCTTTTTTAAAGCAGAAAATCAGGCAATTAAATTTTTTTAAAAACTTAAGAACCCAAAAGTAAATATTTTATTTTAAATTAAATCAAATATTTTGAAATAAATAGCTGGGCTGTTACAGCTGGTGAGCTGCGAGAGAAGAAGGTTCGATTAGTCTTCACTGGAGCATTGGAGAGGTCCAAGTAGCATAGAGAAGGAGTTGAGGTGGCTCGCAAGAGTCCTAGGGTGGCTGGCGTCGAAGATGGCCAAGGAGAGTAGAGCGGGGCGAGTGTGTGCATCGGGGGGGAGAGTGAGCACTGATCGAGCTGAGAGGGAAGTTCTTACCGCGAATTTACAGCAGATTTTGTGAGTGGGGAGTGTTGGCTTGCATTAAGGTGAGTGACGTCGGGGCGGCGCGCTCCATGGCCTCTATGGCGGTTGGCGGAAGAGGGGGGAGGGGGAGGCACGTGTGCGGCATCACATAGCTTCAATGCTCCACAGTGAATCGGGTGGCGCTGAGGCGACGAGCTCTCGTATGGCCAGACGGCGGCGTTGCCACGAAGCGCGGCTATGGGCCGAAGAGGGGTGAGACTGGTGTAGGTGGTGCAATGGCGGGGAAGACTTCAAGACATCGCCTCGGACATGGTAGCTCTGATGCGACAGCGAGTCTCGAGGATCGGAGCGGCAACTGGGACAGGGGTACGATGGGGTGCCTGGGCGGCGAGGCTAGGAAGGGGAGATGGGAATCTAGCTCGACAAAGCAGTACAGGAGGGCAGCGGTGGCGCCACGGGGAAGCCTTGCGCCGGTGTAGGGAGGGGATGCCGAGGTGATGACGGGGGCAACATTAGCGATGCACGCGCATGAATAAAACCAGGGGCGCGAGCGGTAGACGCTGACGGAGACAAGAAAGGGGGAGGAAGGGGGAAAGAAGGGAAGGCGGGCAGACCGTTCGGCCTGGCTAGGCCGCTCGCTGGGGAGAAGGTTTTTCTTTTGTTTTTCATATTCCTATTCCTTTCTACTTTATATTTTTTTCTGAATTTTTGGGAAATAAGAAGAAAGAGGATTTAGAAAAGCATAAAACCCAGAATTTCCAAGCTGAAAATTTGAAGATAGCACAATTTTCATACTTTTAAAATTTTAAATTAAGCATGACAAGAGAATAAAATAGAGACCAAAAATCAGGATGTTACAGATGTCTACGATGCAAATGACATGTCATGGTATGTATGATATGATATACATGATTCATAAGAATTTAACCACAAAGATCAGCAATATATTCATCAAGAATACCACCTCATAATCCATATATGATTCATTAAGAACAATACCACATAATCCCGCAATTGACCCATCAGAGTATAAACAATTGATTCATAACAAGATACTACCACATAGACCATGATATATTCATAAAGAATACTACCACATAGACCATAATATCTTCGTAAAGAATACTACCCCATAACCATATTTGTTTTATTAAGTATAATACCACATAAACCACATCCGATTCTTCAAGAAAATAAACAATCGATTCATAAAAATGCTACCACATATACTACATTAAAGAAAGCATGTAGCAACGGTAAAGCATATCAGATTAAAAGAATTATCCAATGTGAATGTAGTATAATTAACAAATTAAACGGTAGCAACAACCACTATGTTTACTTTCCTCTACCGAAGAAGCGAAGCTCTCAAGCATGGTCAAGAGTGAAGCCACCTATCCAAAAACCATATCTCAGCACAGGACAACAGCAAGGCATCCACATATTAAGAAAATAAAATGCTGCTAAGCCCAAAACCCGACAATACTCTCTCAGCTTGTCGATCCTACGCCCAGCCTACTGTAGCAACGCTGCTTATTTCTTTTTTGTATCTTTTAATCTACTAGGCCAAGCATAGCAAACAATAATATTTTTGGAAACTACAGAAAGAATACTACAACTTTCAAGTAGACACCCTATTTTTCTTCTGGTGCTACAGGGTGTAAAATATCACGGAAAACAGATGATAGACTCTACTTTGGCGATTTGGCTAGCAAACTTCTACCGAGTCCCACCGTCTGTATAATGATCTAAAAATTATGATTTTTTTACAGAAGCTATTTTACATTATTTCCTACAAATTTAGTTATTGCGGGAAAAATTATAAAATTCATTTGCCCCTATAAAACTGTACCTTAATAGCAACTAGATTCTGACTACTCCTCTACTATACAGCCGAGTTCCAAACTCTGCTGCGCCCAAACCCCACCGCCAAAAAATCTACAACATTTACAAAAGCTATATTTTGATGTCCTCTACAACTTTTATGTTGACCAATTCTGTAGTAAAAATTATCTTGATGCTTTAATCTAGACAAACAGATGATCTGCTCGAATCAGCCTATGCGCAGACAGCAATTTAACGCTAATCGGTTGATTCCTCCACTAGGTCACCTCTAATCCCAAGCCATAAACCCTAAATACATCCAAAACAAAGGAGAATTGTTGTGAGGAAATTTACCTACCTTGATCCCACGAGATCCCCCTTTCCCTTCTTCCTTTTCCCCTTCCTCTCTTTCCCTTCTTCCTCGCTTCTTTTTCTTTCTTTCTTTTCAGCCATGGCAGCCATGGGGAGAGGGAGAGAGAGAGAGAGAGAGAGTAGGGAGGCGCGGCCACAAGGGGGTGGGGGCGGCTTGGGCCCCTTTTGAGAGGGCTGGCCCAAAGTGGCTAGCCCACTCCCCTAGGTAGCCTAACCCTTGGTTTTAATTAATTAATTTTCTTTTTCACTTTAGACAATTCTGTAATTTTTTTCGCCTCCCGCGATTCATCGAAAAATCACGAAACTCCGCGATTCCGCTACATACTCCTAGGGACGTTGTAAAGACGTTCAAGGTATTACAGTATCCTTATATTTATTAATCTTAAAAAGAACTTCCACATAGTGCTAAATTTTAACTTTGCTTTCCTCATGAAAGCATTGCACAAAATATGGATATCAGGATGTTTGAGCAATTTCAGGTTAAACTTTTTACACATCTCAACACTAGCAAGATTTTAGCATGAGCCACTATGAATGATCAGTTTGACATTGGTATCTTTCACTTTAGCGCTATTCATGAATAAATTACAACGTTGTGATCGGTTGTCTTCTTTAACAAGCATTGATAAATATAGAGTAACAACCAAAGCAAATTCACCTTAACTAGTACATTATTCATTGGAATTAGATTCATTCTTAGTATTATTATCATCACATGGAGTAGGTTAAGTTTCAAAATCAGAAGTAGAATCATAACTAGTTTCAGTGATAATCATAACCTTAGCATTAGGGTAATCACGAGAATCATGACCACATCATTGATAACACCAAAATTGAATTGCACTTGTTTTAGTGTTAGAAACAACAGAAGATTGCAATAATTTAGATGAACTAGTAGGTATAACACTAGGTGATGGAGCAGATTTCAAATTTGAAACATTAGACACAGCATGTGTTATGTATTGAAATTTGAAGGTTTGCTGAAAATACCTTTGCTAATATCTATCTTGGGCCTATACCTGGGCGCGTACAATGAGAAAGATGGGCGGCTCATCTTGGGTGTGAAAATGCTATACCTGGATTGCAATAGCACCTCTTCCTAAAGTTGTTTTTCCACTTTGATTATTAAGTGCTACAGTTCAGTCATAGTGCAATATGGCTGAAAGTTGATTAGCTTGTAAATGTTGCTATTCAGTCCATGAAAGAATCTTGCCATGATTTATTCATTGTCCTCACAGTCCCAAATCAAGAGTTACTCCATCTGCTTATAGTAGTCTTCCACGAAATGTGCGTCTTGCTTTAGCTCCTGCAATTGTGTAAGAATATCTCAACAAAAATATACAGGATTAAAATGAGTATCCAACTGTCGCTTCATTGCTTCCCACATTGTGATAGGAGGGTGACCGTTGTCCCTGTGGTTGTTTTGTACTTTCTCCCACCATATCAGCACATAATCCTCAAATTCTAAGGAAGCAAGCTTGATTTTATGGTCTTCACTGAAATTGTGCATATAGAAGATCTTGTCCACGCGCATCTCCCATTTTTGATATTCTCTCAAATCTGTACGACCAACAAATTTAGGCATGGTAATTTTTATCTTTGTGAGAGGATCCTCCTCGCGTGATATCAGAACACGTCCAGAACGACCATGGTGGTGGCCGCGATCTATCGGTGCCTAGTTTTGGCATCATAGTTTTTCTCAAAGGTATCAGCATAGTGCCCATCATCATCATCGAAACCTAGCCCATAGTGATAAAGCCCTCCTACTAAGAAGCCTCCACCGGCGCCACCATGTACAGCGGCTTGCCCACATGTGGCTCCTCCTTGTGCGGCTCCTGGTGGAAGAACACATACATACTGTGGTGCGCAATGTAGATGTGCTTGTCATTGTATGCATACTTGCTCTTCATGCTGGTGTTGACGAGTATGATGAGCATCTTCTTCACACCTACGGATTGCTTCTTCTTCCTCTTGATAAACTCGGGTAGCCATCTCAGTGTCTATCTCATCGAGTTTGCACTCCACCATTAAGTTTTCACTTATAACAGGGTTAGTTATAGAATTGTTATGCCATTCTTTTAGTTCTTGTAAATTAGCACGAATCTCCTTAAGCACTTCATTAAACCCTTCTATAATTCATTAAACCCTTCTATAATTCGCATGACATCATCCATAGTAGCAAAGCAATCCCCTGATAGACGCTCCTTAACTTATCTGTCCCCTGACATGGTTAGCACAACAAGAAAACAATACAAATGATGTATACTACACAAAGGAACATCTAATGCTATCAGTGGCCAAGTATCTTGTCTATTCCGATGAGTAGCAATATCAGGTACCTAGGTGGTGAGAGACCAACCAAAGAGGTTACTAGTTGAAAACCAATCACAGGAGTTGCACTCACCAAGTTTATGTGGGGTTGGGATAGGGTTAGTGTATAATCCTACCACAATTCAAATGCTCAAGATGTTGTAAAGCTAGTAAACAATCCATAAAGTTATCAAAAGCATAGTTGCAGTCTAATATAAGTGATGAACACACACAACAATTAATATAACTTGATCTAAGTAAAGGATGTTCTCACATCAAGTACTAGGAGAGATGCTAGCCCACTACTCAAACTTTCTTGTAGAGCACAAGATTATTCATACGATGTAGACCACAAAGCCAATAAAATGGTGAGATGTAAACAACCCTTTAGTTTAAGCAGTAAAGAACAACTTGTCTCAAAAGATGAAATATCAATATTTTATATGGCTTATATATGCTCGTTTGAAATGTTTTGACAAGATATATAACTTTGCCGTTGAGGTGAACCCCAAATTTTGAAGGGAAGATCAAACATTTTTGCAAAAACTGAAACCAAAAAGTTGCGATGCAAATTCAGGGCTGAAGATGGCTGTTTTTGGGGGCCTTGGATGATGATTGGCACTAGTCAGTTAGATTTTTTTGATGCACCTTTTGTTAGCTTTCCAACAAGTAGAAGAACATCAAAAACAGAATCAGTATGCAAAAATTATGCATGTTTTACTGAAGGTGTCTCAGAATCGAATTCGTACTCGAATTAGAAACGACTCGGACTCAATTTGAAACCACTATATCTTTTAATCACATGAACCAACCTTGCTGAAATTTTTTCTGAAAGTTTGTGGCTACATTTAGAAGTTTCCACCAATTTTCACTAGATCTGGTATAGGTTTGATGTGCTTTTTAATTTTTGGAAAGGCAGCCAGTTTTTAGAAAGTTCTACTTGATTTCTTGATGGATTCTAAAACAAAGGCTCTGTAAAAGTGTTGTACATGTCTCGAACACTTCCAAATGCAAGCCCTATCCTAGAACACAATTGTAAATAGAAAGTTGGGAGATCAACCATACCGAATTTCGGATTTTACGAGATCCAAAAACTCAAGTAGGGTAAGGAGATGTTTTTGGTTGTGATTTAGAGAGTCTAAACCACAATTTCAAACTATGATTTTTTTGTGCATATTAGAGGAGTTCTAACCCATGAATTTTCTATTTTAGATCCAAAAGCTAAAAACCTTAAAAGAAATAACAAGCAACGCGAAAGAAGCATGAGATGCAATGGACAACAACTATGCAATTGAAACTAATAGATTGTAAACTAACAAAGCTTCCAAGATACAAATGAATTGAAAACTAAGGCTAGGTTCAAGTTGTGGGCAATGATTATGCAAGTTTTTATAATATGGTGGATAAGGCAATACTCATTGAAGAGAGTCATCGTGAATTAGAGGAGCGCCATAAGAGGAGGATGATGTAGCAAGAAGCACAGATGCATCAGTTCTAGAAGGCTCATTTCAATGCTTATCAACTGGCACGTATACCTTATTAGTTAGGGTTCCAGACTCTAGTACCAGTGCCTCATCAATTTCTGTCGGGACCATACCCTATCAGTGCTAGTAACCAACCTCAGAGGAATGTCAATCCCACAGCTGCAACCACCTTTTTCAAGTCCCATGAACAGGGTTACTATGCCAGCAAGTGTCTGCAGAAGCAAGCCTCGACACCCATCTGTTTCAATTTGGTAGCTATACTAGATAGAACCCCTACTAAAGGATCAGGTTGGGGAGCACCCCAAGTTTCAAACCAAGCCAATCAAGCGCCACAATCTGTTGTCTGAGGATAAGTGAATCACGTCACTATAGAAGAGGCTCAAGCAGTGCTAGATGTTGTGATGGGTAATTTCCTAGTAAATTTAGCTCTGGCTACCATTTTGTTTGATTTTGGAACTTCACATTTGTTTGTTTCTCAAAGTTTTTCTGTTAAGCAATGGTTGAAAATTATTGTTCTTGGATCCGTTCTATTGGTTCATTCCACGGTCTTTGAGTTGAGTACGAACCAAGAATATTCTGGAGTTAAGATAGCTATTCAAGGAGTGGAATTTCTTGCTGATCTCATCGTGTTGGATATCTAATCTTTGGATGTAATTATGGGAATGGATTGGCTTAAGAAACACTAGGCAATGTTGAACTGTGGAAATAGAGCCACTACAATAGTCAGTTTATATCGGAGAAAGGTGAAATTTGAAGCTAGTATGAGTCAGTCAGAGAAGGTTATAGATTATTAAGGTAAAGATATTATGTTAGAGAAAGTTCAGGTAGATCCTTACACAAGGCTGTCAGGCCAATTAATTACATTACAAAAACAGTGAAAAATGGAAAGTAGGAAGGCGCACTCTCCCACAGGTAGTGACTGGAGATAGCTCAAGTGAATTCGATATTGGACAAGGCTTTAACAAATATTGAACTCACTTGACAGCTAGAATGGTCGACTGGTCTGTGAGAGGAGAGAGGACACTACTAGCTAAGCTTAGTTATCGTCGTTTTCTCCTCCGTCTTGGCCTTGCTCCTCATAGAAAGCATATTGACTCTGGTGCTCAAACTCCAAGGGGGAATTGAGAGCGATGGTGAGCACCATCAACCGTGCTCCGCAAGCCAACACACAAGATGCAATAATATAAAATACAAGGTTCATCCAATGGTGGCTCGAGTTTCTTTAGTTGCAGAAAGTGACTTTTAACAAATATTTTTAGTATAATAGAAATCCTACGTTTTAGCAGTTTTGATAGATATGAGTAGGATTTTAATTTTTGCAATATGTATATTGTAGACGATTCTATCCACCGATTACATGGCTCTGTCCACCAATACTAGTTTTTTTTGTTTACTGGGTTACATCCACCCTAATTAGCAGTCACTGGAGTACGTTCCTCCAGGAAAAATCAAAGTGGAGTACATCCCGTCACTTATTTTTGTCCCACCCATAGAAGATTTTGCAAATAGAACTAACTCGAGGATTTTGCAAAGTGGGCATAGCTGTTTAAATAGTTTATACTTTGCAGAGATTGTATATCTTTACCAACAAGAGATAATCCCGTTGCTATATTCCACATGTTTCCTTAGACATACAGATCAAGAGGACTATCACATGACCGTTTCAATGCACCTAGTAAAGGATTACACTCGCTAAGGTTTCATCTGCGGGTTAGCTATTTTGTTTCACCCAGACCCCCTCTTGCGCCACATGGCGGCTTAAACCCAGGGACACGACCCGTGTCCACGACAGCTTAAACCCAGCGCTATGACTTGTGGGTCACTCCGAAGTGATTTCCTATACTGGAGATACAAATTTGGTAGTCATGCCTACACTTACACTTTGCCAGCTTGTGGTTTGTACTGTTTTATATGGAGAGGTCTACACAGGATTAAGTCCTTAATTTGTCTAGGCGGTGCATACCGCAATCATAAGTTCTCGTGTTATATCCATACCATCCACCCAAACAGATAAAGCAAGTTTTCAGAATTGAGAAGCCTAAAATAGGTTGTACCAAATTATCAGTCATGTACCTCCCATGACTGCCTGAAATAATTCTTGTTTGTTTGAAGAGTGATGTGCAGGGCAACTTAATGTCCTGAGACGTAACTAGTCCTGCTTAGCATTTCGTATAACCTATTTAGTAAAGCTATTAATAGTAACTAGGGTGACAATGATAGAGGATATCAAGTGTCAAGGAGGGTATAGTTAGATATGGCTACCATAGCAAATTTGGTGTTAACTAATGTATGAATAGCAAATCAATGTACATAAAATAATGCATGCATATTGAATATCTTTAAACAAACATAATTCAATAAACCATGTGTTCAATATAATCAAAGTGTTGACTTGCCTGGGTTTGCAGTGGGGAGGTCTTAAGGATCTGGAGATGCGTCGAATTACTGGTCGTGGGCGTCTTTGAATTCTACTCGAACGGAAAACACCGGAAAAAGACAATAGACAAAAGAGCAATAAATACCCAAATAAAATTTCAAAAAAACTCCAAATTGAACAAAATCTGAACCAACATAAATATCTTGAATTTAGAAAATTGTAGAAACAAGTTTCACTCAAATTGGAGTTACCGTGAGGAAGAACGAGCTCTCTCAAGTTCATCTTTAGGAAAAACCCCAAAAATAAAAAGAGGAGAGAGGGTTCTCTCTCCGACATGTGGGTCCCATCAGTTTTATTTAAATTTTATTTAAAATCCTGGGTTTTAATTTCTGAGAGTATGACATGTGGGCCCACTAATTTATTCAAAATTTTGAAATCCATTAATTGATAGAGACTGACATGTGGGCCATAGTATGGTTAACCGTACAATGGGGTCCACCTGTCGGGGTGACAGAGTTTTAAAGTTGGATTTAACCGGTTATTAACTGAGGTGGGGCCCGATTGTCAGCAGCACATAACGGTTAAACCATTACGAGGCCCACCTGTTAGTGAGACATTAATATTAACTAATTACCATCATTAGCTATTAATGCAAGATTTGGTTTTTAATGATGTCGAAATAGGGGCGGTCTCGGTGGCGCGGTGGTGTGGCCTGCCGGCGGTGAGGGAGGGTGTGGCCTCACGGGAGCATTCCAAAAATGGTCCCACAAGGCTCGGGCGCACCCCTTGGTGAAGTGGTGCGGCCTCATTTGGCTTGGGCATCATCGGCGATGACCTCGGTGGCGGTAGAACCAGGGCAGATGATGCGACAGTGGAGGAAGCAATGGGAGTTCAATTACAAGCTAGGGAAGCATCTAGGGGTTGGTAGTAGCTTACCGAGAGGGGTAGACGAGCTCGAGGTGGCCTGGAGTGGGCTGGCAGCGGTGACTGTGGGTGGCAGAGAGGGGTTCTCGGTGTGGGAAAACAGGGCTCGACGAGCTTCCTAATTGGTGTCGGAGTGGACTTCCTCTACCCCCAGAGAAGGTTTTGGCAAATGCAATTGGCCCGAGATGGTCGGCTTTATCGGCGAGGCAAGTTGGTCTGAGTTGGGGAAGATGGTCGGGCCGGGGAACTGCACATGGAGAGGACCCAATAAGGTTACACAGGAGCACCAGGGAGGTCCAAGAAATGTAGTGAAGGGGTCACAGAGGCTTGCGGGGTTTTTTTTAGAATACCCACATTTACCACCTTTAAATTGAAAATTTGACAAAAATAAGAAAATAAAACCAAAGCCAAAAGTTGGGATGTTACAGTTATGTCAATCCTAATTCATCCCCGTGAGGAGCTCCAGTGTTATTCATTAAGAATGATGGTTGTTAGCATATATGTGTGGATTACCGGACACTTAATGAGGTTACGATCAGGAACAAATATCCTTTACCCAGGATCAATGATTTGTTTGATCAACTTAAAGGAGCAGGAGTATTTTTCAAGATTGATTTAAGGTCAAGATATCATCAGTTGAAAATTAGTCAAGAGAATATACCCAAAACATCGTTCTTAACTTGCTATAGTCTGTATAAGTTCAAGTGATGCCTTTTGGTTTAACCAATGCCTTAGTCTATTTCATATGCTTGATGAGCAATGTGTTCGTGGAATACTTGGATATGTTTGTTGTTGTGTTCATTAACGACATAATGATTTACTCCAATGATGAGAAAAAGCATGAAGAGCATTTAAGGTTAGTGTTGCGAAAGCTTAGAGAGCATAAGTTGTATTCTAAGTTCAGCAAGTGTGAGTTTTGGATGAAAGAAGTTGCTTTTTTAGGCCACGTCATATCAGCAGCAGGAGCTGCAATTGACTCCAAAAATGTATAAGGATGTGCTTAACTAAAAGTCATCGACTTTAGTGCCGAAAATCAAGAGTTTTCTTAGAATGGCCGGTTATTACTGTCATTTCATTGAAAGATTTTTTTAGTGTAGCAAGACCGCTTACGTAGCTATTAGAGAAGGAAAAGAAGTTCATTTGGACAGTAGCATGTGACAAGAGTTTTCAGAAGTTGAAGGAATGTCTTACTACTGCACCAGTGTTAGTGTTGCCAGATATTCACAAGGTCGAGATCTATTGTGATGCTTCCCACAAAGGTTTGGAATGTGTATTGACGCAAGACAGAAAAATGGTAGCTTATGCTTCGCGTCAGTTGATGCCACATGAAGTGCATGCTCTAAAATTGTGGCATCACTATCTCATGGATAATTGTTGTAAGATCTATATGGATCACAAGAGTTTGAAGTATATCTTCACCTAGTCCGATCTTAATCTCAGGCAAAGAAGGTGGTTAAAATTGATGAACGATTATAATGTTGAAATTCATACAAGCCAAGAAAAGCCAATGTGGTAGCAGATGTCTTAAGCAGAAAGACCTATTGTAATATAGTGATGATCAAGGAAAGTCAGCTAACTTTGCATGAGGAATTCCAGAATCTTAGTTTGGAGTTACAGCCAACTTTGGATGATCAGATCCACCAAGCTCAAGCTGATGATGAAAGTATCAACAAATCAACACTAATATGAGTAAGGGTAAAGCAGCAGGTTTTACAAAGAATGGTAAAGGTACCTTGTGGTTTAAGGAGCTCTTGTATGTACCAAATAAAATGGAATTAAAGGAGTTGTTGCTCAGAGAAGCTTATGAGTCATTGTAAGCAAAACATCCGGGCAGTACCAAGATGTATCAGAATATCAAGAACAAATATTGGTGACCAAGTATAAAGTGAGAGATAGTAGAGTATGTTGTACTTTGTGATGTGCGTCAGAGAGTTAAAGCTAAGCATCAGAGACCAGCAGGCTTGTTGCAACCGTTGAAAATTCCCTAGTGGAAGTGGAAAAATTCCCTAAAACAAAGAAAGGATTCGATTCAATTTGGGTAATTATGGTTCGATTGATGAAGGTTGCTTATTTCATTCCAGTTAAGACCACCTATTCAGGTGATAAGTTGGTAGACCTACACATGCTGAGAATTATGAGTCTCTATGGAGTGCCTAAGAAAATAGTATCACATCATGGATCACAGTTTACTTCATGATTTTGTGGAAGTTTCGATGAAGCTATGGGTACTTATTTGCATTTCAGTACAGTGTGTCATCCCTACACCGATCATTAGACTGAGCGTGTGAATCAGATTCTTGATGATATGCTAAGAACTTGTGTGTTAGATCGTGGAGCTAAGTGGGATAGTTGTTTGCCATTTGCAAAGTTTTCTTATAACAATAGTTATCAGACCAGTCTACAAATATCACCGTTCGAAGTTTTATACGGTAGGAAATGCAAAACCCCTGTCAATTGGAAAGAGACTAGGGAAGGTCAAGTGTTTGGTCCAGAATGTTTAAGAGAAGCTAAGGAGAAAGTTCAATTAATCCAAGAAAGATTACGAACTACTCAGGCTAGGTGAAAAAGTTATGCAGATACTCGTCATCGAGAATTGAGTTTTGAGCCAGATGATTATGTGTACCTCATAATTACGGCGTTCAAAGGAGTTAAGAGTTTTTGGATGAAAGGAAAACTTGCACCAATATATGTTGGGTCATTCAAGGTTTTAAAGTTCAGCTGGAGCTACCTGCAACTTTCAATGGGATACATGACGTTTTTCATATGTCTCAGTTGAAGAAGTGTTTGCGGATGCCATTGATCTTCAGGACGATATAACATACAAGGAGTACCCAGTTAGGATCTTGAAATTATCAGAGCGGGTGACCGGGAGTAATGTTGTTCATTTTTGTAAGGTTTAGTGGAGCAATCATTCTGAGGAGGAATCCACCTGGGAGCACAAGGAGGATCTCAAAGCAGAGTTTCCAAACCTATTTCGGGGTTCAGATTTCGTTTAAGGGGAATGTTTGTAACATCCTATTTTTTCAAAGTTCTTTAGGAGCTTTTAAAACAAAATTCACCATTTGTATTTTTTTTGGAATTAATTAAAGCTTAAATAGGATTTTATTAATTAAAAGGATTTAATGTGATTAAGTTAAATTTTAATTATTGTTAAAAGTATTTTACTAGAATTCCTTGTGCTTCAAGGATTTTCTTGATTTTTTTGGATTTTTTTTTGAGTTTATTTGCTATTTTCTAGAGCTCAAATGATTTTTTTTAATTCCTAAGAATAGTAAACTCCTAGAAAATCCCTTAAGGTCTTAGGGTAGAAACCCTAACCCTGGCCCACCTTTCTTTTAGCCTATTTTGCGTTGGCTGGTCGATCCGTCTGCTGCCACGCATCAGCAATCCGTCCGTCCATCGAGTTAGCCATTTGATCTCCGAGCCCTACCACGTGTCGCCTATTAGAAGCCCCTTACATTAGAAGCCTCTTACATTGTCCGTGTCCGAAGTCAACACCGACACCTCGCATGTCTCCACCCCGGACTTGACATCCGTGCCCGCTGTGGACTCCTCAATGTCTGGGTATAAAACCCCAAGTCGTCCCCTCAATTTTTGCATCTCAGTTGCTTGCTGACCCTCACCCGTGTGCCACCATTGTTCTTGCTGAGCTCGTCATCCAGTTCACCGTGAGCCACCACCTTCGTCTTCATCACCGACACCGGTTTGTCTCCCGCAGTCGCTCGCCCTCATCGCCGGAGGTCCCTATCTTCCTTGTCATCGCCGTCGATCATGCCGTCGGTGAGTCTCCACCGGTCAACCGTCCACCTCTGCCTAGTCGTTGCCTTACCTCAGTCTGCATGCACTGGCACCTCCTTGGTTCACCCATGTCGTGTCGATCCTTCAGTTGCTAAAGCAATGCCTCATTCTGCCCATCGTCCATGTCACCCTGCACCCGTGCCGGCCATCGCTTTGACTTCTCCATGGACCTATCCCACCATGTGTCGTTTCTCTGACATGTTGGTCCCACCTGTCAGTGTCCATTGTGACACTTGTTAGCAGCTACACAAGAACAGCACGTTAGCCCTAAGCCTACGAGTGTGCCACGTGTATATCCATGTGGGTGCCACGTTAGCACCACCGAGCCATCGCACCGTGCCATGTTAGCTACCATGTCACCATGCCACCTCAGTAGCCATGTCAGCCTTAGGTGCCACCTGCCAGTCCATGTGTCACGCCATGTCAGCCTTAGTGCCACATCATCCAAGCCCATGTACTAAGCACTGCCACATCATCCAAGCCCATGTACCAAGCACTATTTCGTGAGTTGTGTCCACCGTATACCATAACTATTCCATGCACCTGGTCCACAGCACAGTAGTATTTTCAATTTCCAGTATTTTCTTAGCTGATTAATTTTCTGAGAGCCCGTTCTTCTCCGTCCTAGCTCCGATTGACTCCATTCTTTTTTCCTAAATTCATCTAAAATTGAGCTCTATTTTTTGTTCTAGTTTTGAAGTTTTTAGAGTTCATTTGAATTTTTTATTTGATTTGTGCATCGTTCATTTTTAATCTCATTAGATAATGTTTTCGAAGGAGCTAAAGCAAGATCTAAAGACCAAGAGTTGTTAACTGAGCAAGGCTAAGGCAAGTTGTGTCCTTTGATCATATTGAATCTAATTTCCAATTCTATTTATTTATAGTTTTGTTTTAAACTATCATGCATTACTATTTTATTACAAGCATTTGTACCTTGTAGTTATTATCTAACTTGATTAATTCCATATTAATAATTTGAATGCCATGATTCTATTGTCACCATAGGATGGGAGATTATCTAGTAATGCAATACTAGTTGTCACTTGGGTTGTATGTCTAGTATGCATAACCATTCTTATAGTACGTTGAGCGCATCACACATGTTAATTAATTAATTAATTTTGACTTAACGAGATAATGAATCATGGTGGTTAGCCATAGTTGTAAAATGTGTGTGCCATGACATGAGTGTGTCATTGGTATTGGTTATACAAAATGGTTTTCACTTGAGTGGGTGATCATGTAGTAAATAGGGAAGTGTTGTTAGTACTTCGAGAGATGTGGATATCTCACCAAGGTAATGTCTAAAGACTTAATTTTGTATGTCATTGATCTGAGCCTTATCGTACAACCACATGTCCAGTATGGGATGGACCTAGCTGATTAATTTATGATATTTCAATTTCAATTTTGCCATTATGATGAACGTGGATGTTGGTTAGACATTTACATGGGGTGTAAGAGTGGGCAATTATCAACTAGGTGATTAACCTACTTGATAGCGAAACCTTAGCGGGTGAGATCAGGTAGTGGTTGAACATTGTAACATTCTTGTTGTGATTTTCTTTTACATAGAGATGATCACATCGTGTGGGTAAGTTGTGAATATTGCTATTCGAATAGCAATATCCCTGGTTATGAATATTGCTCGATGATTTTACATGAGGGGTAGAGTTTTCATAAAAATCTGGTTGGGTTAAATGTGGGAAGTGAATAGTTAGTTTAGTAGTGGTTCATTACGTGAATGGTTAGTTCACGAGTGGTTCATTAGGTGAATAATCAGTTCACTTGTGGTTTATTCAATTCCTTTGATTATTTACTTATTATCATTTTAAAGTTTGCTTTCAATCTATTTATTATATTTACTTTAAATTATTGCTTTCTATAAAATAACCACTCAGCTATCACTTGATAAGCCTTGCATACTATATTGTATTCTTGTTACAAACGACTTGTTGACAACTCTATGTACTCATGCCTATATCTATATTTGTTCAGTTAAAGAAGAGAAACCATATTAACTGGAGATACCTGAAGAAGGATACTTCAATGACATCTCAGATTAGGGTCTCACTTCCCAGCCAATTGCCAATGGGCATGTCAAATGGCCACTTTATTTCATTGTGTTTTCACTGCTAGTTCTGTTATGCCCTTTTGGCTGTTAAAGTGTAAACCTAGCCACACGATCACTACTCTGATAATTAATCATATTTAAGTCTTTTCTTGGTTAATAATGAATATGGTCGATATTCCATCTATATTTACACTATATGCACTAGCATGATACTAGACTAGTGTAGAATACACAAAAAGTCCAGATTTACATATCCGGGTCTCGACACAACTCAAGTTGAACCACCTACAAAATCATGTTAGCCAAAAAGCACAAACATAAAGCTAAAGCAAGTTTGAAAAAATAAATTATCAGTAAAACCTAGGATTGTTTGCAGCTAATCGGTAATCTTGTGTATTGGGTTTTCATCATTCAACAGTAAAACCCCTTTCTTACCTTTTTACCTTTACCTTTTATACCCTTCTTGATGAATCAGGCCATCTAGTGCCATGTTCCAGCCATGTTATCAGCCACAAGTCATTAGCATAGCCAACCAAGACCATAAGTAAAGCCATCAAGTGCCAGCAGAGAAGGGAGAGGAGCAAGCCAACAATACTACCTCCCATAGCCTCTAGTGGGCTCACCTCACTGCCACCGCCCACTGCCAAGCTGCTACTGCAAAGGCTCATTGCCCTAGCTAATAGACTGGAAGCAACCATCCTTCCTCATCACTCACAGGAACCTCATAGTCACCACTTCATTGTACTATCTAATCAAGCATGGAATATTCATGAGACACTACCAACAAATACACAACCGAAGATAAGCAGCACAACCCATTTAAAATCCCCATCTCCACACAAGAACCCTAACATAGCCAAAATAGGAAATCAAGCCAAGACCGGAGGACTAACGAGGGGTACCACGACTAGGGAACACCTCAACAAGATGATCTTCCACACCACTTAGCCAAATCAATAGAGCATAACTTAGTGAGAACAAGAGTGTCTATAACATCCTAATTTTCATTGCCATTTTAAAGTTTTTAAAATAAAAATAACCAATTAGATTTGTTTGAATTAATTAAAGCTTAATTTGAGTTTTTGTTGGGTTCCTTGTGTTGCAAGAAATTTTTCTATATCTTCTTGGATTTTTCCAGGTTTCTTTGTTGTTATTTGGAGCTCAATTGAATTTAATCTAATTTCTAAACTTTACAAATCCCGAGAAAATCCCAAAAATCACTTTGGTTGAGTTTCCTATTCCCTAACTCATTTCCTCTTAGCCCAACTATCTTCCCTTTTCAGCTTGATCCATGTCCACTCAACCCATTGCTCCATCTGTGGCCCAGCCTGCCAACCCCCCGTAGCCATGTGTTGCCCATCCACCATTCGCCCAAGTGCATCTGTGTTATCTACTTTCCTTCCTATCAACTATCTTTGCAACTCTGGGCCTGCTTGTTAGTCCTCGCGTCATCATCTTCGAGTCGGCCTCTTCTTTCTTCCGTCTCTGACCAGGTTACAACCTCACCGTCATCTCCGCTCAGGACTCTCTAGCCCCAACCATGTATAAGTAGCACACACCTGTGCTTGCAAAGCACATCCACAAGCTGCCTCCCACTTCCACTCCCTTATAAACCATCGCCACTCGATGTCTTCATGCCGACAACACCCTTCCCAACTCTAGCGAGCAATCACCGAGTCCCTGGTGCTCCTTTAGCCTCATCGACTCCTTTGCAAGGTTACCATTCTCCCTCTACTCCTTCCACCCCTCGCTCTCACTGAAAACCCATTGGAGCACCAACCTCACCGTGAAGCTCCTCCACACTACCGCTTAGTGCTCAGCGCTGGTGTTTACATTAACCTTCAGTCCTCGCACCAAAGTTTCCTGGCTTCATTGCTAGCCTAGGAAGACAATGAGCGCCTCACCCTCCTTAGCCATGCCCTACCTCGTCAGAATCATCATCGACCATGCCTCACCGTCACACCGCACGCCGTCGACCATCATGCCAACCCCTTCAACTACATCTAAGCCGTGGGATGAGCTCACCTCTCTAAGACTATATGTGCTTGTCCAATGTAGCATCCCAGGTGGTTGCCATGAAACCACCACACCAACATGCTTTGCCACCTCGTCGCACCGCACAAGTTTACCATGACATCTTCCACTTGTTAGCCAAATCAGCACCACCTCACCACCTCATCACCTTTTGCCTATGTGTCATCCCCTGTGTCTACAACCTCAGTGCCACGTCAGCCTAGTCTGGCACCTCAGCACCTAACGCACTACCCTGTGTGTTGAGTCCACCATAAGCCAAGTCAATCCCGTGAACTTGGTCGATGGACCAAGGGCTCGCATAGCCTTTGGTTAAATTAATGCCGAAGGGATATTCTCCTTTCTCTCTCAATTTTTAGGATCTATTTTTTTGATCAATCTTCTGAGAGTCCATTCTTCTCCATACTAACTCCGATTACCCAATTCTTTTTCCTAATTTCATCTAAAATTGAACTCTATCTTTTGGTTCTAGGTTTATAGTTTTTGGATTTTATTTAAACTTATTAGTGTTTCATTTGCTTTCTTCCTCATTAGATAACATCTTCGAAGGAGCAGAAGCAAGAACTAAAGACCAAAATTGGTAACTGAGAAAGGCTAAGGCAAGTCATGACCTTTGATCATGTTGAACATATTATTTAAATCTATTATTTATTATTTTATTTTAAATTATCATGCATTGCTAATTTAAAACAAACTTTTGTAACTAGTAGTTATCAACCAAATTTGATTAAGTCCTTAATTGATAATTTGATTGCTATGATTCCATTCCCTCCATAGAATGGATAACTATCTAGTGATTCAATACTAGCATCCACTTGTGTTGTACGTTTAGTATGCTTGTAGTACATACTCGTAGTACATTGGGTTCATCATCATATGTGGAGTAATTAATTAATTTTGACTTAATGAGATATTGAATTATGGTGGTCAAACACAGTTATAGAATTTGTGTACCATGGCATGGATAATGTCATTGGTATTAGTTATATAAGATAATTTTCACTTGGGCAAGTGATCGTACAGTAAAAGGAGAAGTGTGGCCAGTATTATGGGATGTAGATGCCTCGTGATGAGGACATCACTTTCTTAGATACACATAATACTCATCCACAAGATGATAGGTAAGGAACTATGATGAGGGCATGCACACAATAGTTAAATTATCAGATGAGCTCATTTCTAGGGTTATATAATTAGCTTCTAAGAATGGGTTGCTGCCTGATACATGTGATGTGATTATACTTAGAAACATGAGTAAGGACCAAGGAGAGGCACATAGAGTCACAGATGTGCTTGGGATGAACATTGGAGGTCACCACGATACTTTGGGGCTAGGACAACAAGAATAAAACCTAGGCATGTTCTAGAATCCAGTTCTGCATCTAGAGACAGCGTTGACTTCAAATGAGCATATAAAGTGCATACGCAGTCCAAATGAGGTGATCTTTGACTTGTTGGAAAGCTTTTGATGTTCTTTTTCCAATGGATCTAGTCCCACCTTAGAAATACACCTAAGGACATCATAATCTATAAAACAAATCCAATCAGTTACAAACCTGGGCCCTAGATCTTGTATCAGTTTGAGCTCAACTAGAGAGTTGTAGTGGGATGTTCTTCCACTCTCACGGATGTGCCCCCCACATACCTAGCATCATAAAAATTACCAGAGATGCCACTTTTAGGGTTTAGGTTTGCTTAGATCATTTTCATTCAGAAAACATTAGCTGTATACTTGTGTCGACTAGGCCAACTACGGCGACTTCAGGCTTCTCCATTGCTCAATGGAACTTCATATTTCATTCATAAATTCAGATCAAACTTATTTCTTTCTTTCTTGATTCTTGATTGGTTGCAGGAAAGATCATCCGTGTTGGGCACAGCTGGTAACGATAAGGGTGTGGCATAGCGATTGTAGGACGGACTTGGTCATTTCGGTCAAGTAGCCTCGTCGTCAACGTCATATCAAATAATCGTAGTTGTCATTCTCATAAGAAGATCAGGCTCCAGAAAAAGATTAACCACATGAGGCTCCAAAAAAAGCAACGATCCCCAAAAAAAGGTCATTTAGGTCCTCAAACAGCCTTCGATGTTTCAGCACCCGTTTTCGGCGTCCATTCATCATCTAGTTTAAGTTTTCTTTCATTCTATATTGTATAATTTTTGTTTCTAGGTCATATTTTAGTGAGCTTAATATTCGTGTTGCTCAAAAAATGAGAAAAAAGAGGCAAGTGCAAAAAAAAAAAGAAAAACAAAGCCGCACAAGATATAGGAGAAGAAGAAAAGAGGAAAGTGCAAAAAAAAAAAGAAGAGAGAAAAGAACCACACAAGTTAAAAAAAGAAAATTTTACAGAATTGTTCATTTCTAGATTTTGAGCTCCCTTTATATAGCCCTTGTGTCATCTAGTGTTTACTTGCTTGAGCTCGGGTCGAGTATTTGTTTGTGCCAACAATTTAGACTAGTACTCTGGATTATTATTCAGCTAGTGTAATTTTGAAATTGAATATTGCCATTCCATTGCTATTGATATATTGCTTGCCCAAGCTACACATAGTACTAACCGTATTGGTCTCAACGTATTGAAAATCGCTACACTCATTACTCTAGTCAAGTTACCATGAACCAGCCACCGGTTATACGACCTGCTTTGCTTGGTAAGGATCTTATAAACTTTTGATAAGAGCTTGAGAGTGTGAGACTTCTATAGCCTACAACACCTAGTAGTTGATAGGGAGCTAACAATTTTTCTTGTGAGTTTCTTGTGTTCTACTAACGATGGCAGGTTCATAAATTAAAGATGAAATTGAATTATCTGAATGTGTGAAAAAGGGGAATGCTAAAAGTGAGAATTAGACAGTAGCTAAAGAATGCTTTCCACCTAAAAAGAGAGAAGCAAAAGAATCAAAATGACAGAAAGAATAAAATTAAATTTAAAGGTGCTATTCTATTAGCTACTAAGTCTAATTTCAATGACTTGAAAGTAGAAAATTCTATTTGCCATGCCTTGCTTTGTAAAGATACTTTGTTTTCTTTAAGGATTTTTCTGCACCTTTGTGATGTCATGAAAACTAGGATTTTGGAAAATATATATAAATTGGGCATGTTTTGAATTTTTGCATTTTTGGTTATTTTAATTTTATGGATTTCCTTGGTTTTGATTGAGGTTCCATTAAATAACATAAAAAATGGGTATTCATCCATATATATACATTTATATATGACACTAAATAATAAAATAAATGGGGGAAACCTAAAAAGAAAGGATATGTTAACAAAAGAAATTTTTAAACCCAAAATACCAATCTAAAAAGATGATCCAAAAATTTCCAAAAGTGAAATAGCAAAAGGAAATTTAAAAAGGAGATATGCAAATTATGAAAAAAAATTAAAAGAAAAACAATAATACTTGAGAAAACTCTCTCTGAAATTTTATCAATGAAATATATATATATATATATACAAATGTATACATACATATACCCCAAAAATGAAAATGGAAATTAAAACAAAAGAAAACAAAAAAAAGAGAAGAGAAGGGGTGAGGATTTCGGCTGGCCTAGCCCAGCCCACGGCCTACTCCCCCCTCTTCTTTCCCCTTCTCCCTTCTCCTCCTCCCTCTCGCGTGCGTGCCCACTCGGTCTTCTTCTCCCTCTCCCACTTCTGACACGCCGGCCCCACCTCGGCTTCTCCCTTCGAACCACCGGTCACTAGCGTGCCTCCCAACCCATGCCATCGCCAGCTCTGCCGTAGCACTTCACCTACCCCGTCCTCGCTCCGTGCGCAGCTAGACAGCCGTGCCCACGCCTCTCCATTAGCCACAGTCGCACATCACGTCACAAAAGGGGCCGGGGATGCCCTCGCTTTTGCCATCTATAGCTCGCTCTCCTATCTCCCATCTCTTTACAGCGCGAGCCCATGATCATCTGTTCTGTAGCCACCCGCTGCCTGTGTCACCCGCCTTGGCCGCCCCCAACCGCTTTGCGTGGAAAGTTCGCCCCACCACCTATAAAAACCCGCCGAAGTTGCCAATCGCTTCCTCACCTTCCCCTCTTCCTCCCATCGAATGCAATTGTCTCCCTATGCGCCATAGCTCGTAACCTCTTCTTCCCCAACTCTGGCCGACGGACTCCCCGTCGATTGGAGCCCATTTAGGACAATTCCGCCGGCCTGGAGCATCCTTACCGCACGGCGAAGCCACCCCGACCCTCGGCCGAAGCTCCCACTGCTTGAGCTGCCCCCTCACCATGAGCTCCCTCGTATCACCGCCGTCTCATGCCGACCGGCCACCGCAGCCACACCCGAGCTCCGCTGACCCCAAAGGCAATATCGTGACCTCACCAAGGTACTCCCCTAGCAGCCAATCGAACTCAAACGCCGTCTACCACCGTATCCATCATTGTCCTATTATGCTGCCGCCCGAGCTCGCCGTCGACCATGGCTCTGGCCAAATTGGCTAGTGAGACCTCGCCTAGAGGTGGGCGCAGGCGCGAGCATCCCATTTTACTAATGCTCGTGTCCGGCCGTTGCCCCTGCCGCCAGCGGCGAGCTTTGTGGTCGTTGGGAGGAAGATGACGCACTGTTCATCTGCACAATATGATTCATGCCGAGATTAATTCACGTTAATGACGTTAGTTAGTTTTAATCAGTCACTAACATGTGAGCCCCGTTTTAATTAAACCGTTAGTATGTTCCACCTGTCAGCATTCTGGAAAGATTTTAATCCCCGTGGGTCCCACCTATCAGTGAAATTGAGAGAAGTTATTAAACTGTAGTGGGTCCCATGTGTCAGTGTCTGGAGAAGACAAGAAAATAATAAACTCCAATGGGTCCCACCTGTCAGAGAGAGGAAAATAAAAATAATATAACCTATGGGCCCCACCTGTCACTCACACACATACTCTCTCTACACAGATTAATTATTGATTTTCTGATTTTATTTGGGCTGAAAACTTCAAATAATCATAACTAATTCATTTTAACTCCAATTGAAGTGAAAAAATTTCTAAATTTGTCTAAATTCATTCTCTATCCAATGGAACCAAAATCAAGAGTTTTTGTGCTTGTTTGAATTTTTGTGTGAATTTATTTAGTTGTATTAATTTCTGTTCAAATTCTTGTTTAACGAAAATAGCATACGAAGCGCAAGAAGAGGAGTCCGAGGTGGAAGAAAGCCAAGACCAGCAGGATCAGGGCAACTATGACCTAGGCGAGTCAATACTTTGATCATTTTGAATTTCTCATTTTAGCAAATTATTTACATTTAATTAACTAAATTGCATGCTATTATTTTATATGCAATCTTATGTCTGTTTTAGTACTCTAGTTAATTGCCTTTATTTAAGTGCTAATATTATACTTTCCCTGCACAATAATCAGTGAGCCTTGTTCTTCTCTGGGAAAACTATAGTTGTAATATTGCAAAAATAAATTACGATTATATGCATGGCTTAGCACTACTTAGATACCTAGGGGTGCTAAAATACCCAAGCATCATATTCGATCACAAGAAGTTAATTTGGGAATTTATGGAGGGAAATGGTCGCATATTTTTAATAAGACTCATTATTTTATGCTCTCTAAACACCTCCACTTGCTTACATAGATAGATATGGTCACGTATTTATGGAGGGAGTATGGCGCGGTAAATGCACGAGAGTGTAGAATATGGTAGAACCACCTAGATAACCCTCAGGACCGAATCTGATCAGGACATCCCATTGTAAAATAGTACAACCACAAGTCTGCAAAGTGCAACTTGGCTGAGTATTTCTATCGAACCTCGGACTCATCTCATAGGTAAGGGAGAGGAAGTGTGGAAATGCAAGGGCTTGGTGTGGCTAAAGGGATACCGAGTGGAGGGTGAAGTTTTCTTGTCGTGCTAGCATTGTGGGCAGTGGAGCCTGAATGCGCTAGTACTAGTGGTTAACATCCTGTACAACATATAGGACTCACCGCAAGTGGGAGTAGCCCGTTGGGTGAGATGAGAACAAGAGGCCAGGTAGCTTGAAAGGTTATTATGATGATTTACTCAACTGTATGACTAGGAATCATGTGGAGCAGTGAGTAGATTGTCTCTTGTGGTGAAAGTGTACACACTCTGCAGATTCAAAACTATTCAAATAGTCGTGCCCACGGTCAAGGGTAGACATGGGAACCTAATTCACATATTGTTGTAGGGGTGGCCCCCACCTAAACCCAGCCGACCTTGTCGAGAAGGTTGTAAGTCATGTAAATGACGTAGCTCGTCCCCAGTGAGGGGCTCCGGGTGAGGTTACGATGGTAAAGTCGCTTGTTAGGACGAGGAGTGCTTATGTATCGTGACTAGTCCTCGGGAAAGGGAAAAGAGGTCATTTGTTCACCTAACTCTCCACTATCATTCTCTCTCTCTGTTTGGTCTATAGCCACAATAGTTGGCGCCGTCCGTGGGGAGGACGGAAGCAAGCCTCAAGACTGCAAGAAGAAGGATGGCACCGAAAAAAGCTTCGTCATCGGCGGCGAGGAAGAAGGAAGCGACCGCGGCGAGGCCCCGCGTCAGCACCAGAGCTTCGGCATCGACGGTAGGGGAAGAAAATGACGACGCTCATCGCGCGACCATCGACGCCATCGACCCCGCCACCTCCGATGCCATCGACCCCGCCACGATCGATGCTATCGACCCCGCCACCATCGATGCTATCGACCCCGCCACCACCGACGCCATCGACCCCGCCGCCATTGACGTGACGATCGGCCCCAACCCACCCGTTGCACCCCAACCCGCCATTGGCGCGACGAGTAACCATGACGACACTGGCCGGGCGTTAGGGAGCGGTAGCCTCGACGGTCGTCGAGGCGCGACCATCGCCTCTGCACCCAGTGTGGAAGTGCCAAGCGGCCCCACCGTCGGCACTGAACTCCACTGCACGGACGCGAGGAGCAACCTAAGAGCACAAGCAGCGGTCGCGACAACCTCGACCGCACTACCAGGCGCGCCCGTGGCCCCATCTACGCCCGCTACGGAGAATGCCCTGCTGGCGGCCCTCAGCACGCTCCAGCGGGAATTGGCGGATCTCAGGGGGGCCGTGAGGAGCATGCAAGAGGCTCGGACTCCGCCGCCCCCACCGGTGGTCGCGCCGGAGCCTGTGCCCGAGAGGGCGGACAGCCGCGACGCCCCAACTTCCAGCCACGCCTCGCTACGACGTGTGGACCCGGAATCCCCGTTATCGCCGGGCCTGCAGCAAGTACCGTGGCCGGAGGATTTCAAATTTCCCAGCTTACCAATGGATGGCTGAAAGGTTAATTTGCGTAAACAATATTTGAATATAAATACAATAAATAGATTGGAGGCGTAATTTAGATAAAATAATAATTAATAAGTAATCAAAGGAATTGAACTGAACCACTTGTGAACCTCCTATCCACAAGCTAAACAACAGTGAACTACTTGTCCACTTCCAACCCTAAAAGAAAATTGAGAAAATTAGAAATTGCACTTTGCTGTGGACTTGGTTCATGGGAGAGAGAGAATTCACGGTGGACCAGATCCACGGAACAGTGCAAGGGCTGATGTGGCGCGCGCTGGTGCTGACACGTGGCATGCTGACGTGGTGTGCTGACGTGGCGTGCTAACGTGGCACCAAGGGTCGGCTTGGCTGATGTGGCAGGACACGTGCCATGCCACGTAGGCTAGGACTGACGTGTCTTGATGACGTGCCAGGGCTGACGTGGGCGGCTCGGATGTGACGGCTGGGATTGGACGCGGGGATGGACCGATGGCCGACGTGTGGCTCGGTCGCATCGCGCGAAGCGTCGCGCAGACGTGAGCGCGCGCGAGCTGGGCACAGCGACCGAGGTGGGGCAGGCGTGTGAGGTCCGATGACCGCACGAGCGACAGCGGTGACAGGAAGGCAACGCGGGCGACGGAGTCGACGCGGGGGCTCACCGGTGGGGACGGCGTCGGCGACAGCTCTGGCGGCTTCGAGGACATGGCAGAGGAGGCAGGGAGTGCACAGAGCGGCTCCGGTGACGACAGCGCGAGGCAAAGAGGGCGACGGGAAGGGTTCAGGGCGGCGGGCACACGAACAGAGGCGGCGGCGATGTATATAACATGCGAACCAAGGAGTTCGATTTGGATACGGCGCGGGCGTGGGGTTGGTTCGGTTCAGAACACGTGGGCAGCTAGGATGCGGTAAGCGGCGCGGGCATGGATCCAACGGCGTGCGAATGCGGGCAAGGGTGGCGGCGGCGCGTTAGGGTTAGGGCGGGCACGCGCGGAGCGGGCGATTGGGATGGCGCCACGCGGACGCGAGGGAGGCGGGCGGATGCTGCCGCGTGGCAGGCGGGCGGGAAGAGGGTGGGCTGGGGTACAGTGGGGAGATGGGCCGTGGATGAGGTGACGCGTGGGGGGAGGCGAATCGGGCGGCGATGGATTTTTCCCAATTTCCTTTTTCTTCCAGAAATCCAATAAAGCAAAAGAGCTCTGGAAAAATAGTAAATAAATCCTAAAAATTCACCAAAAATACCAAACAATTCCTTGAGACCTGGGGGACTCAAATAAAATATTTTTAGCTTATGTTGATGTATATTTTAATCACATTAAATCATTGTAATTTCCAAAAATTCATTTTAAGCTTAATTAAATTCCAAAAAATTCCAATAATTAATTTTTAATAAAAAGGCTTCAAAAACTCCATAAAATCAGGATGTTACAAATATCTACTAAGTCTCTATTGTTTCCTCATTCTTAGGTTCTTATTCCTTGACTATGTGAAACATTGTTCCAATTCTTAAAATTGACTTCCTGCCCCCATAATGTCCATAGATGTCTCAATTTTTCCATAATAAAATTGGAGGTTGGTTTCGAATTTTTCAAGCTTTGTTGTGATGTTTGGATCACAGATGCATCCAATATATTTTTAAACAATATTGAAGATTACCGTGAAGATTACAAGCCATCAGTTAGAATCATGCTATAGTTTTTAGCATCATGTAGATCATTTTGTTTTTTTTTGCAAGTGTGCGTGATATGAGCTACAGTTTTGCTTTTTGCATTATGTTGCAGTCATGTCAAAGATCCTTGTTTGTGGAGTTTAATGCTTCTTTTTATTAGCCTTTTTAGCTAAATTAGTGTTTTAGTTTAAGATTACTATTAGAGTATCCCCCTTAGATGACTTTACGTTTTTATCTTTGCTTTTCTCTCTTTACTTTGAAACCTATCTTGCCAACTTAGAAGATGGTTGACACTCAGAATTCAGCTGCTCGTAGTCAGATGCACTCAAATCCCAGCAGCAATATGGCATATTCTTCAGCTCAAGGTCAGGAGATAGCACCAACAGGATTGGATCCAACCTTAAGTTAGCTCATGGCAGCCCAGACTCAACTCATGAAACACGATGATGCAGAATGTGACCAATATGATGAAACAACAGCATCAGGCAACCATTGATCCTCAGTCAACTCTTCAGCCATCTAGAAGTGGAAGGGAGGTGAAGCGATTTGGGAGCAACTGGGGAAGGCAAATGTGAGGCACAAGTGTGATGAGGAGTAGATAAGGTCAGTAAGAGGCAGGCCATAATGGGCCAATCTTTGCATCGGACACCAACAAAAAATGGGGATAAAAGGAGTGGGCCAACAGGCCACTTCATGGACTTGGGCCTTGAGTAATGTATGAATGGCCCAATGGGCCAAGATTGTGTGCATAGTGATTGGCCCTTTAGGCCAGCACCGCAAACAAAAGGGAAAGAAAAAACTTGAATAAAATGGCATAAATAAATATAAGCCCTCACATAAAAACAAAGGATAATATACACAAAAAAAGCTGATAAAAATGACCATATTACTAAGTAACGCAGTGAAACTTAACTTTCAGAATAATTAAAAAGGATATGAATACTCAACAAGGGTTATTGCTTCATAAAAAATATAACTAAAAATTTGAAAATGAATTCTAGCCTAAAATAATACAGAAGAAGACTTGGTTCCAGGGGAGGAGACCATCTAGACCACCATTGAGGCCGCTACTTATCAGTCAGGCAAGAAAAATAGGCCTTGTAAGCATGTTGTGATACATGAGATATTTTGAATATAGCTATTTTCTATGATCACCTTGCATCAAAAGTAATTTCTAAAAAGAAAAAAATAATAAAAGAAAAGAAAAGTGACCAAAAGAAAGGGAACATGGAAAGAAAATAAAGAGAACAGAACCACTGAAGGAGCAGTGGCTAGCAAAGAAAAATAGTAAAGGTGGGTAGAGGGTGCTCTAGTAGAGATTCAGAGTAAGATGAGACCCTCTACATATAGATATAATATAATAATTATAAAACAATCTTCATTCTAGAATTAGTCGTAAAACGGTATCAACCATATTTCCCATTTTAGGTGGGCATAAAACGTTACTCTCTTTTATTGCTAATATCTCCATCATAGGTAAGTAATATAAAGTAGGGGAGGAAATCAGGACTAGTACATAACCCAGGAGTTCTAAGGTGATTATATTAGCATAGGTGGAGTGTCGAGTATTCAGAACAACTAGACCAACGGCTATTCTATAAGTCAGATGTAGATATAGTAATAAGAGTGGAGAAAACATTTTGTATTATGAATTTAGGGTACCATCAAAGGAAATGTTGAAGACCCAGTGTGCATTAGAATTCTGAATAACTAAGGGTAAAGTTATACGAGTCTGTGTAGTACTTTGTAAATCATGAATTCATGTTAGTCTCTTAGATAAAAGTCTAGTAAAACCACTGGGGCTTTCTCTTCCCTAAAATGATTGTTAGAGCAAATTTTAGAAGTTAAAATATTGCAAGCTCTTAAAAATGAAATTAATGGATTTTATAAATAACAGATCAGGTAAGAACCAGGTAAATGTGAGGATAAATATGCATCATTATTTAAAAACTTCCTGAGTACTTTGTACTAACTCTTGCTACTGATTCTCCCCCTTTTAGAGCCACTTATAGCTGGGGTATACTTGGGAACTGACAAGGGTAGGATTGATAATGATGACACCCAGGGATATGAGGCTGAGGCTGACAGGGAGTACGACGAGGTGGAGGCCTTATATGGCAGTTGGGAGGACTAGGCAATTTGTAGCTCGACATACAGGGTTGGACAGGTATTACGATATTTATATCTATGTTTACTCCTATTTAATGTCCTATGCGGTGACAAACAATAAATATTATAATAACCCAACACATCCATCTATGTAGACCTTAAGCCAAACTTGGCTTGTAATTAATAAAGTATTTTTAGTCTCTAATTATTGTTCTGTTGCCACTACTCTGATGGTCCTATTATTCATTAAAACGATGTTCTACCAAATAAATGAATGACAATCTATTGACTAGTGTTATTACCACTAGGTAATGACACGAGTCACCACAGCCGCTTGGAGATAACTAGGGTCAACATAAAGGATTAGGGTTATGTCCTTTGAGGAGCCGAGGCCTGGAATGGTTAAGGATGTTAGGTTAGATGGTTAAGCTCAAGCATAGCACAAAGAAGGCGAGAAATGATGAAAGGAAGTTCGAGCGATGGGTTGCACTATGTGGCTTAGTTTATCCAAGTGAGACGTGGTTCAGTGGAACAGGAATGGGAGAGACTTGTCAATGCGTTGTAAGCTAGTGGTATATATACACATGGAAAGTATGGCGATTACTTGCAAGAAAAGATGAAGATCGGGTCAACAAAGGGTACTTTTGTAAGTTGACCAAAATAAGAAAAATTGCCTTGGATCAAAATCACAGTGCTTAGGAATACGGTTTAGGTCAAGAAAGAGCTGAGATGATCAAGTAGATCAAAGGCTAAGGACTTATTGAATTTGGGCTTAAGTTGAGTTAACAGGTTTTCACTAAGTTGATAGTATCTATTAGGGTTAGATGGAGTTGGTTGCCTTATCTATTTAACGAGTTATGATGGAGACTTGCAAGTTAATCATCCAACCATCCTAACTTTACTCATGGAAACCAAATGTTATAGGTTTAGGGTTTGAGAAATATGAGTTCTAGGGTGTGCTCTCTTGTCCACTAGTTAGAGTGGCTATAAAATTTAATCCTCAAGTAGCAATATATCTACTTTATTTATCTCTCATGGATCCCTTTTGTTTTATTTGATTTGCTCTTAATTTGGTTGGTTGTGATCTTCTATCTCCCTTTCTTGATCTTCCTAAACGTCAAAAATAAGTGATGGAGATGTACCTTGAAAATCAATCCCCATCTATCTAGACATCAGTTTTTGCAAGTTCATGAAGTTAACCGATTTTGCTTAAATTGGACCTCTCCAAGAGTTTTCTTTATCTAGTTGTTATTGCCACAATTCTTTGGGTGCTCTTACTTGCTATGACATGTGGGAATACGTCTTAAGCCATCTTAGCCATCCTCCACCTATGAGCAAATTTGTATTTATCGTTTTCTTGTTTTGCCCTTTTTTATTGCACCATTCCTTTGGCAATAATTCTCTTGATTGTTGATTGCAATAAGTTCATGACATCTTGGAGAATATGCATATCAAGTTTCATGTCTTTTGGATCTACGAATCAAAAGTTCTATAGATTCTGGGTTTTGAAATTGTGTTGATTCTACTATTTCACCGAGATGAGTTTACTGTTCATCGGTATGACCGGAATTTGCTGGTGCTCTGACTAGAATTATGGAGAGGTTTGACTGGCGGGATTGGAACTTCTCAAAATTTTGGTTTCTTGTTTTGCTAGTTTTGTGTTGGCTTTCCATCGTAAAATTTCATAGCTCTATAGCCACTGGAGGAAAAAGATCAGTGAATACCTGGGGAAATTTTGAAGGAAATATTCACCCCCTCTGTTGTCATACCGGTTCTATAGTTGGATTTGTACTTTTTTACAGTAGTGTTTTTCTATATGAAATTTGCATTATTTTGATCGAAATTACTGAGTGCATCATTTTCCCTTACCTTTTCTTCTACTCGAGGGTAGCAATGAAATTCTCAACAAAAATCTCTTCCCTTTTGTGTTTCAAGTTACTGGCAAAATTCTATCAAGAAGCAGAAAGTTTGGCAATAATGCCTGCAGCCACAAGCTTAGATGGCAGTACAAAACTCAAGTGCGCAATCTCACCAATCAGAAGCTGAACGTTATGAGTCTGTCTAGCTATCGACTTAGTCTCATCTATACTAAAGTCAAAAAATTGCTCACACATATGTAGCCAGCGATCAACTTCTACCTCGGCATATGTACTAGTGCATCTCACCACTCTGTGGTGGACTTATAGTTCATATACATATCGTAGAGCTGATCTGTTAGAATGGTCAGAATACAGCCAAGAACAATGTTTTTTGCATTATTGAACTACTTGAACTGATCAATTGTAAACGGATACTACGGGTGAATAACCCACTACAACCCCAAAGACATAAGCCAAAATTTGACTCTAGTCTGCCATCTACGAAAATTCTAACTAGAAACCATTCAGGTTTCATTGCATCTAGATTTTACAAGTCATTGTTGAATTGTAACAAAGTTCATAATATGGTTTCTGGAATATTAAAAATATGGGTAATATTTTAAATCTAGATTTTACAAGGAAGCAAATATCGTAAATAACTAGTGATGCATAGCTCATAACTAATAGCAACAGACAAATCATACTGTACTTCAAATATACGCAAAAACAGAATTATATCAGAGTCGATCGATTACATGAATGACTTATAGTAGGGTCTAGTGAAGAACATGAAGTAGCGCATACTTGATGCAGTATAGAACGTAGATGAAACAACCCTGAAATATAATTGCCACCCCTATGCAGGTCTTCATGGTAGCAATGGCTCAAAGATATTGCTCCCCTCCTTCACGGTGCATGCTGAGAAGAAGAGTCGATGAGGTTCAGACAGCGCAACACAACTGCCCAGGTTGCTAGAGGGCATAGAGGGGTGGGGCGAGCGGCAGCTCTAGGAAGTAGAGGGGCGGGCGGCGGATCGGGGTAGAGGTGGGCGACGACTGGGGGCGACGGCGGGTGGCGGATCAGGGCGGAGGTAGATGGGAGGAGAGGAGGGGCAGGTGGGAAGCGTCTGGAAAGAGGGTGGAGCGATGGGGATGGCTCGGGGGTGGGGAAGAGGGAGATTTGCAAACGTATGGCGCGTGGTGGGTGGCTTTTTGCAAAAAAACCAGGACGTAAATCTTGGTTGTTCAATGAAGATCTAATAGTCGACATACGTTGTGTGCATGAGTGGACGCACCTGGCTGAGTGCACTGGATGCGTTGTCAAGCATGAATTGCACACAAGAGTATATTTTTCAACAGCAAAAATATTGTATACATACAGGACTAGTATTTACAAGCGGGCTTGATTAGCTGGCCTCAACTGAAAAGTACGGGATCTTGATTCAAAGCTGCACGGATCAGAAATAGACCAACGAGTGCACTAGCATGTAACTACCAGCTGGTTGGTGATGAACCAGTTATGGTATACCTGTTGTTTCATGTGCGTTCGTGCGCTGGGTTTCACATGTTGTTGCTTTGCCCTTTTGTCCTAGCTTCCTTTCCTTTTGATCTTTAGTTTACTAGAAACAGAGGTGCGACGCCACGCCGCGCCAACCACCGTGTGTAATGATGTAAAAGAGCGGAAAATTAATAGTAAAAAGAAAGCGTAGGGGCTTTTTCGTAAAAAAAAAACGAGGGACTTTTCACGATAAAAGGAGAGTGTAGGGGCTTTTTCGCAATAAATAAGGGACTTTTTTAAAAAGAACCGAAAACCTGTACGTTTTTTCGAAAATCGCGGAGCGTTATCAAGGTAAAAAAAGTGTAGGGACTTTTTCGCAAAAATCTAGAGACCTTTTTTGTAATAACCGAGAGTCTGAACGTAATTACAAAAAAATTGTAGGCTTCTTTGGGGAGATCAACACGTTGGGGGGGTGGGCTAGCTGCCCAGGACTCCCCCCGGAATTGATATAGTAGTACAAGAATTCATTTACTAACCTTTAATGAATTCCATCTCAACCACATACATCATTTGGAACCATAGTGCATCTTATTGTGTCTCCAAAATTGAAAGTAGAATTGTCCATTCACATTTCATCATGTATGGTCAGAATCAATACAACCCTAGCACAACATTCTCATGGAAGACGAAGATTACAAGCATTCTTTTTAAGACCAATCAAATTATCCACATCAGAGATCATGATTCCAGAACAAATAACCACAGGACGTATCTTATTCATAGAAACGAACAGGAATAAGTGCAATTTATAGATGACAGTAAGGCATGAACATGCAGCCTTAAGATTCAAACCCGTGGATGATTGCTATTTACAAAGGCATAAAGATCCAAAATACATTGATGACCATTTAACAATGAATATTTGATCTTCAGCAGAATGTCTGGGTATCTAACCTTGAATACTACCAGTTCTCTTTGACAATCTTTGACTTCTCAAATATGAACTTTCCTTCCTTGTACTTCTGTGTCTCCTCGTATGCTCTCTCATACTTCCAACCCAACACCTCACGGCAATCATTGTAGTAGATATCAGCAATTGCGTGTAACCCCATCATAAGTTGCCTATCCTCCTTCGCCCCAACAACTGCATTCATGGCATGAGAGAATAGAAAGGCACGGCCATTCCTCCCCTAAAATAACCAAAACAACAAACCAGGGAAGGCATCATCCTCCAAGCACTAGCAGAAGGGCCAAATGACACATTGCTTATAAGGAATTTCAGCTTCTGTACTTGGGGGCACCAGTTCTGATTGTACTTTTAGCATAGTGACGCTATAGCCTATAGCATTGGACATTTCAACAAATAAGATATTTACTTTGTAATGTGTAATCAATTCATTAGTTTTGCATACACTGATATGTTGAATGAGTAGTTAACTTTGCGGAATTACGGTGTGAAGCCTGAAGATATAATTTAGAAGCACAAGCATGCGGTCACCTCATCTGAATGGAGTGCTACTATTTATGTTATCACAAGTCCATGCCTATGGCTATACAAACTGTGTGACACATCAAGCTCTACTAAACACTTCTACCACCCAAATTGAACCAATAATCAGAAAGATATTACTACATCCATATTTTCCCATCTATTAACAGTACTGTTAAATGTATCCTACCTTTTTTTCCGAGGATTAAAAGTATCCTACTTGATCATCATTAGGAACACACCCATCAGGCTCACGATGACTCGCACAAGCAAATCTAACAAGCGCGTACTATCAAAAATTCGATCGATTGTTGGGACGAACAAGTAAGCTAGTTCGGTAGGTAACCAGCTCCCAATACATAACAAATGACACACCGAGAAGGAAAGGCTCATGTGCTCTCGACCTGAAAGGCCTTGGAGATGATGTCGTCATGGAGGCAGACGTGGTTCCGCAAGCTGCAGCAGCTGTACACGCGCGGTTGCACCAGCTCCGCCATGGACAACACCCTTGGTGCATTACCCCAATAAATCCTGCAAAGGATCATCGTTCAGCGCTAGTACCGTAATCTATTAAAACTTCAGAGTCGAAATCGCATCAAGAACGAAAGAAGCAGGCACGGCGGCGATGGAATCAGACTACTCACCGATGGGGAGCGGCCGGGCGTGGGGCGTGGAGACTGGGGAGCAGCTGAAGAGAGGGCGGGGATTAGAGTCGAGACGCCGCTGGTGGTGGGAGTGACACCCCACCCCGCCGCCTCCTCCGTCGACACCGATGTGCTCGCCTCGTCGTCAGGGCGAGGTCGGGGTCAGGGCTGCTTGCGGCAAGCCTTGAGTAGAGAGGGGGATGGCAGATCAGAGGGGATGGAGAAGAGGCCGGAGATGATGGCAGAGAGCGGAGGCTGTGGACTGCTAGGGGCTGGCGGGGATGGCTGCTGGCGTTGGTTGGGGTTAGGATGGTTGGCGTTGGGAGGCAGCTTCTGGGCAACGGTGTGCTGCGGATCGGAGGAAGAGGGTGGCAGCGAAGGCTGGTATGAGAGTAGGTCGTCGATGTGGAGTGCAAGGGGAAAATAAAGCAAAACCGCGGCTTGCTAACTGGGAGCAAGAGTGCCGACGCAACCCCGTCACACGGCGCGCACACCGCAGGACTGCTTCTCGCACGGAAAAGAGCCACGGCTCACTAACCAGGGAAGAAGGAAGCCGCGGCTTACTATCGAGCGTATACACGCGGCAGGCGGAGCGAAGGCGAGAGCGCGCGCACGCGTCGGGCGCACAGGGAGCGAGGGCGACGTGGCATCGGTGAGCGCCCGGGGAGTCCCCCATCTTTGTATAGTGGAGTATTTAGTAGTTGTGGTGGTGGAAGCATCTAACGACTTTATCTGAACTGAATCCACAAAGGACATTAAAGTACACATTCACCGACGAATCTGGTTCCAGTTGTCTGGTGAGTTAGCGAATGCAGATGGAAGTGCTCTGGTGAGCCTATGGAGGGGCTAGTGCACTCGTTGGACATGACCATTTTGCTAGATTAAGATTATGCTTATTTGGGCTTAAACATTTAGTTTTGATTTACTTTTTACTATTTATAATTTGTTTTTTTCTAGCTTTTTAGTATTTTTTAAACTTTTTACTGTTTTTTATTCATTTACATTGTATGTGATGGACTAATATGTTACTAGCTTTATACGTGTTGGACATAAAAAGTGTCCAAAAAATTACTAGCTTTCAGTTCATCAACTGAAAGTACAGGCCTAATAGCATGCTTTGTCAAATACATTTTTATTACCTCGTACCAGTTTGCGGCTGCTGCGCTATAGAATCTACTTAGGGTGGCATATCTAGGGAAAAATCGGAGGTAAGACAGCATAGATTAACACTAATATACAATAACAGTGTAAATACATATTTTTTTACCTTAGTAGTATACTAAAAGCAATAAAAAACTATAATATAGAATACAATTGAGCAAAATTCCTTAACATATGTGTATCGACATTCTTGTTCACCTTTTGATTATTTCTATATGCAAATTCAAGTATGACATATTCTAAAAAAAGTTCATAGGTTTAAGTCATTCTTTAAGACTATCAACAGATCCTACTGCACATTTCCATTATTTAGAAATCAAAATAACAAAGGCATTCTATTCTCTGGCATCTATTATCTAATGGAGTATTAATTAACGTTGGATTTCGAGAATAGAAGAATTACAAAGCCCATTGCTTTTCTCAAATCCTTTCTAGAATAGAAGAATTCACTTGTGGACAACTAATACATCTATCTCAAATTCTCAATTCTAGTGACAATGTACCAAATGTTGTAGTACTTTTCCCAAATTGCGTTGATAGTTGCAGACATGTAGTCATTCACTTCTCTAATTTATTTCTTCAAATGTATTTTTACTGATGCATCTACGATCTATCTCAGTTCTCAAATGACAAATATAAGTGTAAGTAGTTCTTATTGTAGGAATTAATAAAATTGTAAATATAATTGCAAATCTATCATATGTCATTAACAGACTCACAATTGTAGTCATTCACTATTTCACTTCTCTAATTTGTTCCCAAATTACATTGAAAAAACAAGTACCTTGAGAACTATGCCCCGCTCGGACCTCCTCAACCCCTATAAAAGGGAGCCCCGTGAGCCTCTCCTCATCCTCACTCAACCTCGAAAATCTCAAGTCCCCACTCCCTCTCGTTTGGTCGCAATCGGAGTTTTATTTTTGTGTACCAAGCGTCGTTCTCCGGCCTTTTGTGCCTCGTCCGGCGGAGCGCCGCCGCGTTTGACCACACCGTTGGCTTCGCCTCGCCGCGTTCTACGCGGTGCTCACCTCGCCTTCGCCGGAACTTCGCTGGAGAATCGTCGGCACCGTGGGCCAAATCGGGTCCGCGTTCGTCGCGTCGCCACCGGCCAACCATGCATGCCCGACCAAAACCAAGGTGAGCATCACGATCCCCACGCTCTACTCTTCGATTCGCCGCAAGTCTCGCATGTTAATTCCTCTCCGTTTGCCCGGAACGCCGATGTCAGCCTGTAGGCTGCATAAAGTCTTGTCCACCGTGTTTCGCTAGTCCGTTGGCCAAGCCGTCTGCGGCGTTGAGTTCGTCTCGACGCGTTCTACGCCGTGCTCCCCTCCGTTTGTCCAAAAACTATCCACAACTATTTGCGCCCGACACCTCGCCATTGCCGCAAATGGCACTGCCCGTCCCCGCCTGTCCGGGAATGCTTTCAACAATCCGTTCGCGTCAAAACGTGCCAAACCATCCCAGGAGGCTACGTTTCAGACGGTTTTGGATTCGCCTGACCGAGCGCGAAGATATTGAATTTTTCGTGTTTCGATACCGACGTCGTTCAAACGACGATTGCGTCGCCTTCGGTGAGTTTCGGCTTAGCCGATATTTTTTTTAGACTCGCCTTACCACGTTCTACGCCGTGGTTACCTTGTTTCTCCATGTTCTATTCCCGAAAATTATTCTTCTCTCCACACCCTATGTCATTGTCACCGTAGACGTCGTCATCGTGCTCCGTTTGACGTGCCGTCAATTCCTACATGTGCCTCGGGTCAGTAGCAACCCATTGGCTTCACCTCCCGTGTCTTTTCTCGCCGACGACACGGCCAAAAACAGTGAACAATGCTGCTGTCCGATACTGTTCACGCGGGAATATTCCGAATATTCCTTCGGAATATTCCTGATTTTTCTTTTTCTAGAATTTTCTGATTCGACAATCTTCCAATCGCTCGTTCTCCTCCGTCCGAACTCCGAATCAGGTGATTCAAGTTTCTAAATTCATCTAAATTCATAATCTATTTTTTAGTATATATTTCATAATTTTTGGATTTTCTCGACCACCCTTGGTTGAGTCTCCTCACCGTCGGCACCACTGCCCAAGTTGCGCCACCGCTTCACCTCGTCGCTAACCACCTTCCAGCCACTTTCAGTAATGCACAAGAATACCAATGCACTCCTCGTAATCCCCTCTCTCTTTTCTTCACCTCGCCACCCCTCCGCCAAGCAATCCCGCCGCCGGAGTGCCTCTTTCGCCGACACCGACGCCACCACCGCCAAATCTTCGACAGGACCGCGCGCACCTCCTTCACCATTTTCCCGAGCTAGAGCATGACTGGAGTACCCCGTCGCTGGTAACCTTCCTCAGGCCCGCGCGAACCTTAGACGCTCCTTATCCGAGCAAGTCGTCGTTGGAGAGTCTCCGCCGTCGATAATTGTACGCTGTCTCCGCTACGCCCTCGCCGCTAGCCAGTTCTGCGTAGCCCGAACCTTGCACCAAGGTGAAACCGGACTTATACTCTTCTCCCTCTTTTGTACATCTCACCGGTCTTCGCCGCCATTGGATCACTCGGATCTTATCACGCGAAGCCGTCCGACTTCTCCCAGCCATCCGATTCTAAGACCCCGCTATCCGGAAGCTCGTTAGACTCTACCATCCGGAGGCTCTTAGACTCCGCCATCCAGAGGCACTTTAGACTCCGCTGTTCGGAGGCTTCCTAGACTCCGACTACTCGGAGCCTTCAACTTCGACTTTGATCTTCATCCCCAGAGAGTTTGACCTTCGGAGACTTCGACTCTAGCCTTTGACCTTCGACCTCGAAGACTTAGACTTCGATCTTCAATCTCAGAACCTTCGAGTTCCACCTCCGCCTTCAAACCGACCATGGTTGTTTGACCGTTTTAACCTCCGTACCCTCCGACCTCTCTGAACCCTTCGATCTCTCCGCCCACTCGAAGCCGTCCGATCTCTCTAACCCATTCAATTCTTTCCATCACTCTGCATAAACTCCAATCATTTCAACCACAATTGTTTTTCCGACCATAGTCGCTCCCAACCACTGTCGTCTCCATCTACCTCCGACCATAGTTGCTTCCGACCACTGTCACTCTTCGCTCTAGGTCTCCGAGTACCTTCATTTTTTCAGCGAGGAGTAGTTGGAAGAATACTCGGTAGTCGAAGTCATAGCCGACTCTGAGTACCTTCGCTTTCCACCACTGGCGTTCATTGTCGTCCCGACTACTCGACTCCGACTACCATTTATTCTCGATTGCTATAGTGTTCTTCGACCACTGTACAGTTTCGACTAGGTCTACAACTGAATCTTCGACTACACCTTCGATTATGGCTTCGACCCCACAAAAATATTGTAGCTTCCAACCACTTTTCCTTCATAAAGAAAAGAATTCCAAGAATTCCTTTTATTTATTTCTTTGGAATTCAAACTATCAGAAGTCCTTCTTCTTCGCTTTAACTCCGATTGGACCCATCCAAATTTCTAAATTCATATTCTATCTCCCGGCATTTATTTTATAAAATTTCAATTTTATTTGGATTTTATTTGAGTTTAGTTTGTTCTTGCTTTTCGCGTGTAGACTACGACTAATCTGGAGAGTATAAATTCGACGACCTCAGCAAACTTCGAAGCAAGGCAAGTTACACCTTTGACCATGTTGAACCTAATATTTCAAATTTATTTATATTGTTTTACTGTATATGCATGCGTACTTCTATCCAAAATTAATTTAAATTCAGTTTAAATGTTAGATATACCCATGATCCTTTGATTATAGCCCATTTGAAATCCCGAATTCATATACCATGTCACCCTAGCTAAAAACTAGTTAGTACCATAGTATTAACTAGAAATTTTGTAGAAATGCTTAGCCCGGCTTAATATAACTTTAGGTGGGATCAACTATTTCACATGAAATGACAAACTTTGGAAATGAACTTTTAACTTCGGTGAGTCAGGATTGGTTTATGAAAACGAGCTAAAAATAAAAATAGAAACTTATGTTTTGGACTTAGGCTAATGGTTAGGTGGTGGGTGCTGGCATGCCTCGTGTTTGGTGACACCTGGTTGATTGTCAGGCACAAGGGGGTATGTGGTTAAGCCTAAGTCGGATTAAAAACCGTTTCTGTGATTCATTTTACGAAGTCACTTCGTACTACCACAAGTCCGGTATGGGACGGACCTGGCTAAGTAATTTGTGAAGTTCCAATTATAGTCTCGCTATAGGCTGAATGTGAGCGCGGCGTAGGCTGTGGGAAGTCTCACATGGCACCAAAGGGGGCTCCAACTCGTGGATTCGAGTTGTGGTGAAACCTTAGTGGCGGTGTGACTATTTTGGCTATGGATCATTGTAACAGCCTTGTCATGATCTCCTCGCCGCACACCAAAAGAAGTGTGTTTATCCGGTGGCAATATGGATGATCGTGTCTTGTGGGTAAAACTGTACACCTCTGCAGAGTTTAAATGTATCCTGCATAGCCGTGTCCACGGTCATGGACATGCTGAGTAGAGTTGTCACAGATTAGACTTTGGTTTTTAAAATGGTTTATGAAAAAGCATATGGATAGATGGAATCCATGTGAAATCTTTTGAAAAGATGGACCAGGTGGGATACCTGTGACTAGGTTAGTGTTTGGTTGGAGCCTGCACTAACGATATTATTTTGTTAAATCGTTATTTCTATCTACTGTATCAAATTCAGCTTTTGAATCTATTTAATATATTTACCTTAATACTGCTTTTCGCACAAATAAACTTATAAGCCTTCCTTTGTTATCCCTATGCATGCATTCACTTTGTTAAAACTCCTGATGTAACTTGCGTAAGTACTTTATGTGCTTACCTTGGGAATACTTTATGTGCTCACCTTGCTAAAATCTGTTGCCAGAGGATGACGTCAACAACTTCGTGAGGATGGTGACGACTAGGCGCGCCTTACGATCATTCGCTTTGTGGCGGGCAGGATGGGCTGCTGCTTCATTGGTTTTCTTCCGCTGTTTATATTTATTTTTGGTTTATGAACCATTGATGTAACCTTTGGCCATCAGGCCCATATTTAGTTAATGAATAAATGTCATTGTGCATGATATGAATCTTTGTTATCCACTGTGTGCACTAGCTTGATCCTAGACTAGTGCGATTTACACAGAGGGACTCGGAGTCGTTGTTCCGGGTTCCGACAGAGATGGTATCAGAGCTATAATGACTTTAAGACGTGACCGTAGATAGAATAGAATGGTTTGACCTTAAGGACTTAACTCAAATAATAAAAATATTTTCAAAAAGCTTTGCTTATCCTCACCTCTCAGTCTGTGCTTACTCTTATTTCTCAAATCTCTCTCATCTTTGTGTCATTACATGAAAACATATTTTTATCTCTCATCTTGTTCAAACCACTATAGATGGACGTTTATTAAAATGCACCGAATGATGGATAGAGTGTAGGCCTTCATCGACTACTCCGTCGTTTGGAATTCCATTGTCGAGCTATCTACAAGCACCGGAGAAAACAGTCATGGAAATTAGATGATGAGACACCGCTTTACTTTACTCATCACCAAGCGAACTGGACAAGGAAGTCTTCGCTACCGCTTTAAAAGAAGCAGTCACTCATGTGAAAGAGTCAAGCAAGAAGCCGCTCGTGAAGCAGTTCTTCGCCTCTGCCATCATTTCAAACTTCGCACCGAAGTATCGCGCTTTGTACCCAGAGAGCCACGAAGGATCAAACCAAGGCAATCCTTGCCCCTTTAGGATAAATTGTTAAGCAGCTATTAGACGATGTTATAAGCTATCAAGTTTTCTCTTTTGTTGATAGCTGTAACTGTTACATGATATTATCTTAACAAAAGTCTTTTTTTTCTAGTTTGTGTTTTGTTGGACTGTGCAAAATGACCCCTATTCCTCTTTTGTCTTAAATCTCCTCTTCCCTAATTCTTGGAAGCATCAAGCTGAAACACCGACCGCCAACACTTTTCAAATAGTAGACAAAAGGACAGCGAAGTTCACGAAGGGACATCTGAACTAGATCACAGCTCAAGCCATGCAGAGTAAAATCCAAACCTATTTCTTTGCTAGCCGTGCGAATCTCGGGGACGAGATTCTCTTTAAGGGGGGAAGTTTGTAACAGCCCAGCTGTTTATTTCAAAATATTCAATTTAATTTAAAATAAAACATTTACTATTGGTTTCTTTAAGTTATTAAAAAAATAATTGCCTGATTTTCGGCAAAAAAGGTTATGAAAATGAGATTTAAGAAAAAAAATAAAAACAAAAAAATAAATAAATAAGGTATTAAATAAGTTAGTTTAAAGCAAAAAATCAAAGTTATTTGGTTTCTTGAAATTTTAAAATTTTTAGGTAGCTTAATTTTCTGCTAAAAAGAAAAGAGAAGAAAATAGCCTTTCTGTTAAACAAAAAAATATTTTATAAAGAAAAATATGAAAATTTGAGTTGGAATTTTTTTTATAAGTTCCAAATAGCCTTATAAACTTCTATGAATTTTTCTAAGATTTTTAGCCTTTATTTGTTATTTATTGTATTATTTAAAGCTAGAAAAAGAAAAACATTTTTAAAAATTAAAATAATATTCAAAAAATTCCGAAATTATTTTTTTATTCTTTTCAGGTTCCAAGGATCTCTAGAAAATTTTCTTGAAATTTTCTCGAATTTTCTTTTTCTTTTTCTTTTTTCTCCTTTTCTCCTTTTCTCCTTTTCTCTCTCCTCCTAATTTCCTTCTTCCTCCGTGCGTGCGCAAGAACTGAAGCAGCGCCGCCATGAAAAAAAACGTTGAGCTTTCTTCAATCTCCAATAAACTCATGATTTACTCAACGGTTTTTAGCGAAATAAATTGCATTCAACTCCCATCATCAAGCTCTTTCATTTCCCCAACGTTTCCCCTCCCATTCATGAGCCGTTTCACGAGAATTTAACCCATGCCATTCATGGACATGGTCCTTTGATCTCCCTCCTCAGACCTCCTCAACCCCTATAAAAGGGAGCCCCGTGAGCCTCTCCTCATCCTCACTCAACCCCGAAAATCTCAAGTCCCCACTCCCTCTCGTTTGGTCGCAATCGGAGTTTTATTTTTGTGTACCACGCATCGTTCTCTGGTCTTTTGTGCCTCGTCCGGTGGAGCGCCGCCGCGTTTGACCACACCGTTGGCTTCGCCTCGCCGCGTTCTACGCGGTGCTCACCTCGTCTTCGCCGGAACTTCGTCGACACCGTGGGCCAAATCGGGTCCGCGTTCGTCGCGTCACCACCGGCCGACCGTGCGTGCCCGACCAAAACCAAGGTAAGCATCACGATCCCCACACTCTACTCTTCGATTCGCCGCAAGTCTCGCATGTTAATTCCTCTCCGTTTGCCCGGAACGCCGATGTCAGCCTGTAGGCTGCATAAAGTCTTGTCCACCGTGTTTCGCTAGTCCGTTGGCCAAGCCGTCTGCGGCGTTGAGTTCGTCTCGACGCGTTCTACGTTGTGCTCCCCTCCGTTTGTCCAAAAACTATCCACAACTATTTGCGCCCAACACCTCACCATTGCCGCAAATGGCACTGCCCGTCCCCGCCTGTCCGGGAATGCTTTCAACAATCCGTTTGCGTCAAAACGTGCCAAACCATCCCAGGAGGCTACGTTTCAGACGGTTTTGGATTCGCCTGACCGAGCGCGAAGATATTGAATTTTTCGTGTTTCGATACCGACGTCGTTCAAATGACGATTGCGTCGCCTCCGGTGAGTTTCGGCTTAGCCGATATTTTTTTCTAGACTCGCCTTACCGCGTTCTACGCCGTGGTTACCTTGCTTCTCCATGTTCTATTCCAAAAAATTATTCTTCTCTCCACACCCTATGTCATTGTCACCGTATACGTCGTCATCGTGCTCCGTTTGACGTGCCGTCAATTCCTACATGTGCCTCGGGTCATTAGCAACCCATTGGCTTCACCTCCCGTGCCTTTTCTCGCCGACGACACGGCCAAAAATAGTGAACAACGCTGTTGTCCGATACTGTTCACGCGGGAATATTCTTTCGGAATATTCTTGATTTTTCTTTTTCAAGAATTTTCTGATTCGACAATCTTCCAATCGCTCGTTCTCCTCCGTCCGAACTCCGAATCAGGTGATTCAAGTTTCTAAATTCATCTAAATTCATAATCTATTTTTCAGTATATATTTCATAATTTTTGAATTTTCTCGACCACCCTTTGTTGAGTCTCGTCACCGTCGGAACACCGTCGGCACCACTGCCCAAGTTGCGCCACCGTTTCACCTCGTCACCAACCACCTTCCAGCCACTTCCAGTAATGCACAAGAATACCAATGCACTCCTCGTAATCCCCTCTCTCTTTTCTTCACCTCGCCACCCCTCCGCCAAGCAATCCCGCCGCCGGAGTGCCTCTTTCGCCGACACCGACGCCACCACCGCCAAATCTTCGACAGGACCGCGCGCACCTCCTTCACCATTTTCCCGAGCTAGAGCATGACCGGAGTACCCCGTCGCCGGTAACCTTCCTCAGGCCCGCGTGAACCTTAGACGCTCCTTATCCGAGCAAGTCGTCGTTGGAGAGTCTCCGCCGTCGATAATTGTACGCTATCTCCGCTACGCCCTCGCCGCCAGCCAGTTCTGCGCAGCCCGAACCTTGCGCCAAGCGCCGCCAGCCAGTTCTGCGCAGCCTGAACCTTGCGCCAAGGTGAAACCGGACTTATACTCTTCTCCCTCTTTTGTACATCTCACCGGTCTTCGCCGCCATTGGATCACTCGGATCTTATCACGTGAAGCCGTCCGACTTCTCCCAGCCATCCGATTCTAAGACCCCGCTATCCGGAGGCTCGTTAGACTCTACCATCCGAAGGCTCTTAGACTCCGCCATCCAGAGGCACTTTAGACTCCGCTGTTCGGTGGCTTCCTAGACTCCGACTACTCGGAGCCTTCAACTTCGACTTTGATCTTCATCCCCAGAGAGTTTGACCTTCGGAGACTTCGACTCTAGCCTTTGACCTTCGACCTCGAAGACTTAGACTTCGATCTTCAATCTCGGAACCTTCGACTTCCACCTCCGCCTTCAAACCGACCATGGTTGTTTGACTGTTTTAACCTCCGTACCCTCCGACCTCTCTGAACCCTTCGATCTCTCCGCCCACTCGAAGCCGTCCGATCTCTCTAACCCATTTGATTCTTTCCATCACTCTGCATAAACTCCAATCCTTTCGACCACAATTGTTTTTCCAACCACAGTCGCTCCCAACCACTGTCGTCTCCGTCTACCTCCGACCATAGTTGCTTCCGACCACTGTCACTCTTCGCTCTAAGTCTCCGAGTACCTTCACTTTTTCAGCGAGGAGTAGTTGGAAGAATACTCGGTAGTCGAAGTCATAGCCGACTCTGAGTACCTTCGCTTTCCACCACTAGCGTTCATTGTCGTCTCGACTACTCGACTCCGACTACCATTTATTCTCAATTGCTATAGTGTTCTTCGACCACTGTACAGTTTCGACTAGGTCTACAACTGAATCTTCGACTACACCTTCGATTATGGCTTCGACCCCACAAAAATATTGTAGCTTCCAACCACTTTTCCTTCATAAAGAAAAGAATTCCAAGAATTCCTTTTATTTATTTCTTTGGAATTCAAACTATCAGAAGTCCTTCTTCTTCGCTTTAACTCCGATTGGACCCATCCAAATTTCTAAATTCATATTCTATCTCCCGGCATTTATTTTATAAAATTTTGATTTTATTTGGATTTTATTTGAGTTTAGTTTGTTCTTGCTTTTCGCGTGTAGACTACGACTAATCCGGAGAGTATAAATTCGACGACCTCAGCAAACTTTGAAGCAAGGCAAGTTACACCTTTGACCATGTTGAGCCTAAGTCGGATTAAGGACCGTTTCTGTGATTCATTTTACGAAGTCACTTCGTACTACCACAAGTCCGGTATGGGATGGACCTGGCTAAGTAATTTGTGAAGTTCCAATTATAGTCTCGCTATAGGCTGAATGTGAGCGCGGCGTAGGCTGTGGGAAGTCTCACATGGCACCAGAGGGGGCTCCAACTCGTGGATTCGAGTTGTGGTGAAACTTTAGTGGCGGTGTAACTATTTTGGCTATGGATCATTGTAACAGTCTTGTCATGATCTCCTCGCCGCACACCAAAGGAAGTGTGTTTATCCGGTGGCAATATGGGATGATCGTGTCTTGTGGGTAAAGCTGTACACCTCTGCAGAGTTTAAATCTATCCTGGATAGCCGTGTCCACGGTCATAGACATGCTGAGTAGAGTTGTCACAGATTAGACTTTGGTTTTTAAAATGGTTTATGAAAAAGCATATGGATAGATGGAATCCATGTGAAATCTTTTGAAAAGATGGACCAGGTGGGATACCTGTGACTAGGTTAGTGTTTGGTTGGAGCCTGCACTAACGATATTATTTTGTTAAATCGTTATTTCTATCTACTGTATCAAATTCAGCTTTTGAATCTATTTAATGTATTTACCTTATATCGCCTTTCGCACAAATAAACTTATAAGCCTTCCTTTGTTATCCCTATGCATGCATTCACTCTGTTAAAACTCCTGGTGTAACTTGCGTAAGTACTTTATGTGCTTACCTTGGGAGTACTTTATGTGCTCACCTTGCTAAAATCTGTTGCCAGAGGATGACGTCAACAACTTCGTGAGGATGGTGACGACTAGGCGCGTCTTCTGATATTCGCCTGTGGGCGGCGGGATGGGCTCTTTGCTTCATTGGTTTTCTTCCATTTGCTTTATATTTATTTTTGGTTTATGAACCATTGATGTAACCTTTGGCCATCGTGCCCATATTTAGTTAATGAATAAATGTCATTGTGCATGATATGAATCTTTGTTATCCACTTTGTGTGCACTAGTTTGATCTCGACTAGTGCGATTTACCTGAGGGACTCGAGTCGTTGTTCCAGTTCCGGTTCTCGGTGTATGTACTTTGCGGTTTGTAGATTAATGCTTCATATATGTGAATTGCAAAGTGATGCTATGGTAGGCTAACTACTTAATGAAGATAATTGTCTTATGCTGAAATTGAATGATTAACATTGAGCTCTAAATATTGTTGCTACTATCTTTTCTCACCGATTGTGACTACATGCTTTAGTATATATATATATATATATATATATATATATATATATATATATATATATATATATATATATATATATATATATATATATATATATATATATATATATATATATATATATATATATATAGTCTTTTGGTGATCATTGTTATTCACATGGTCTAGCTGATTCGCATGTTATATACTTATTCGTATTTGCTAGCCAATTCAGCTTGAGAATGATTTGGTAAATTGTGGTTCGTTAACCTAACATAATTTCAAGTCATTAGGCTGAATTCTTGTGAAATTTGCTATTCACCTTGTGATCCTTGTTCAGTTGACCGAAAGTATATTTTTTGAGATTTAGATTGATATTTAGAGCTCAAAGTTTTGATCTTCTTTTGGCATATTCAATTCGTGAAAAGTATAAGACAATAGTAGCGGGACGGCCAAGTTTTAACTTGTGTAACCATACAATCTAAGAGCACTAATCACAAATTAATCAATTTTGAGCTTTATGCTAAATATGATGACTTTCTTGGTCTATTTGATGGGAATATGCTTGTCGGGACCCGGAAGAACAACTCCAAGTCCCTCTATTTAAATCGCACTATCCTAGGAAAAGCTAGTGCACATAGGGTCAACAGTGATAAATATCATGCATAAACAACCTCAAAATATTATTAAGCCAAGATACGGGCCTTATGGCCAAGTCTTACAAAAGAAGGGCACAAGGCCAACAAAAAATAAAGACAATGGAAAAATAAACGACAGAAGCATAGCCCATCAAGCCTTCCCACAGGTGAATGGTTGTAAGACGTAGCCTACTCATCGAAGTTCTTACCATAGTCATCGGAGTTGTACTCTGGCAACAGATTTAAGTAAGGTAAGTACTTTAACGTACTCCACAAGTTACACCGGGAAATATAACAGAATTGACACATGCATAATGAATCTCAAAGGAAGGCTTAATAGGGTAAAAGTGCGGAAAAGCAATACCGAAATTTAAATACACTAACGTAAGTATGAAAAGCTAAATTTTAATGAAACAATATTTTAACAAGATAATATCGCTAGCGTAAGCTCCAACCTAACCACGGGTATCCCACCCGGACCATTATCAAAACCACTGTTGTATGCCTGTTATAGGGGTGGCTCCCACCTAAGCCCAGTAGGCCTGTTAGAAGGTTATAAGGCCCAAAATAGGACATGTGTAATGATGTGAACACCCTTGAAAGGGTATGATTGTAAAAGCACTCCCCATGAGGATATATATATGCGATACAAGCCATAGAGGAGGGGGCATTGCTCATCTATTCTCTCCACTACACTATCTCTCTCTTTGGTCTGTAACCACAACAGTTGGCGCCGTATGTGGGAACGACAAGAGCAAGCCTTAGGATCTCGAGAAGGATGACACTGAAGAAAGCTTCATCATCAGTGGCGAAGAAGAAGGAAGGGGATGCGGCGAAGTCCCGCGTCAACACCAGGGCTTCAGCATCGGCGGTTGCGGGCGCGAACAACAACGCGGGCGTGGCAACCACGAGCATCGATGCTCACCGTGTGACGATCGACCCGCCACCACTGACGCAACGAGCGATCCCACTGCCGACGCAACGGCCTGCCCCGCCCTATGAGTGATGCCCGACTCCTCCGCTGGCACGATAGTCCACTCCAGCAGTACCGGCCTGGTGGCAGGGAGTGGTAACATCGGCACCCGTGAAGGTGCGACCGCCGTCCCTACACCCGATGCGGGAGTGCCGAGTGGTCCTGGCGGTAACACGAGCCTCGTCATCGACGCCGGAGTCCACCACACCGACGTGGCGGACAACACGGGAGCGCAGGCTGTTGTCACTGCTGTCCCGACAGCGTGACCAATTGCGCCGACCGCCTCGGCTACACCGGCAGTGGAGAACACCCTACTGGCGGCCCTCGGCACGCTCCAGTAGGAATTAGCGGATCTCCGCAAAGCCGTGCAGAGTATGCAAGAGGCTCGGGGTCAGCAGACCCCGCTGGTGGTTGCGCTGGAGCTCACGCCAGAACGGGCAGATAGCCACACATCCAGCCGTGCCTCACTGCGACGCATAGACCAGGAGTCCCCATTATCTGTGGGCCTGCAGCCGGTGGTATGGCCGGAGGACTTCAAATTCCCCAGCGCCATCGCGTCGTACAAGGGCGACATGGACCCTAGGGAGTTCGTGCATGTATACGAGACCGCCATCGAAGCTGCAGGCGGAGACGACACCATGAAGGCGAAGGGACTCCCCCTCGCGTTGCAGGGAGTGGCGCTCTCTTGGTTCTTCACCATAGAGCCAAACTCTATCTACGCATGGGAGGAAATTCACGACCACCTCTACAACAACTTCTAGGGTAACTACGCCGAGCGCGTCGATGCAGATCAGCTCTTTGCGGTGAAGCAAAAACCATCGGAAAAACTTCAGGAATACTTCAAGTGCTTCGCGAAGGTCTGCTGCCAGGTCAAGGATGTGAACGAGACAACCATCATCAATGCTGCAATACAGGGTCTCCGCCTGGGGCCGCTGGCCGAATACAATGCGTGGAAGCCAATCAAGACGATGGCGAAGCTCTTCGACAAGATGGAAAAGTATGCTAGAGCGAAAGAAGACGCGTGGTGGTGTTAAGGCAATGACGCCAACGCCAATCCGGCGGAGGACATGGCGAAGAGCACAGACTAGCCGAAGGAAGGCTCCTCAAGGGGCAAGCACAGGCAGGAGCCATCGAAGGATGCCTCCCAGCACAAGGACTCGTCGGGCGACAAGCCTAAGCACAGCCAACAGATGTCTCGGAGAGCCCGTTATTTCTTTAATATTGAGGGCAGCTCCAAAGACAACGCCCCCGCAGTTCGCGGTGGCAGGGCTCGCCGGGGTCGGGGGCGGGGCTGGGGCCAGGGCCGCGATGATAGGGCCCGCGCGGCATATGACGACCAACACCATGGCCAGTGGTGTGAGGTACATGGCCGAGGCAGCCACGACACGCACACATGCACCACCATTGCGGCACTTCGGCAAAGCATCGTCAGGGATAGAAACCTCGAGGTGTGTCCGCTCGTCGTGGCACACGTCCAGCAACCCCTAGACAGCCCCATGATAATCTAGGATCAAGGGATACAGCCTCAGGAGGGCCTCCAGTGGATTCAAGCCCATGTACAGCACCCTCAGGAGAGCCCCCTGCAGATCCACGCCTCGGAGGGCGCCCAGCGCAAGGTCATAAACATCATCTCTGAGGGCTCCTCGCTGGATTTCGCTTCGGTGAGGCAGCGAAAGGCCTACACGCGGAGACTACATCACGTGGTGACATACCCGGTACAGGCATCGCCAGACTGGGCGTAGCACGAAATTACCTTCACGCCTGTCGATGCCGAAGGTGTGGAGTTCCCTCACCAAGATCCCTTGGTCATCCAGGTCGCCATTGCAGGATGCAACATCAAGCATGTCCTTGTCGATGGAGGAAGTTTCGCGAACATTTTGTTTGCAGTGTCCTTCGACCAGATGGGGATCCCCCGAAGTCGCCTGGGCCCATCAAAAATTCCGTTGTAGGGCTTCGCAGGTCAGTCACTTAGGGCGCTGGGCCAGATATGCCTGCAGGTCTCCTTCGACCGGGGTGACAACATGCGGAGCAAGGATGCCACCTTTGACGTCATTGATATCCGGTACCCCTACAACGCCATGTTGGGGCGACCAACCCTCAATTCCTTTGGGACAGTTCCACACCACGGCTTCCTATGCCTGAAGCTCCTAGGCCCGCGGGGTATCATCACCGCCTACGGCGACCAGGACATGGCTCGGCGCATAGAGCTTGGCACCCGAGGCCCGCACCATGAAGTTTAGTGAGACTCCTAGGCCAGGCGCGCCAATACAAGGGTGCCTGCCGCCCCAAGAGGCACCCCGCCGGGCTCCCCTGAGGATCGCTCCAGCAACAAAAGCAGCAAAGGCTCCCTACCTACCGCCACAACAATGACAATCGAGTAGTTAGTCCCTAGCCTTTTGTACTCGCTCACCCGCGCAAACAGGAATTTAATAAAGTTCACCGTTTGCGAGACTAGTCGCGTTTCCCGCAAAAACGTGCGGAGGCTCGCCTCCGCACGCACTCAACGGAGTATAAAGAAGACGCGGATATTGTCCCTGCGCACTCTAGTAAGTATGAACAAGACGCGGGTGTCCCACGCACGCGTCGGTGCAATCACTACGTGTACTCTTCAGAGTATAACTAAGACGTGGTCGAAGTTCTCACGCACTCTACGGAGTATAAATAAGACGTAGCATCGAGGTCCGCCTCCGCATGCAATCTACAGAGTATAAATAAGACGTAGGGTCGAGGTTCGCCTACGCATGCACTCTACGGAGTATAAATAAGATGTAGGGTCGAGGTCTGCCTCCGCACGCACGCTATGGAGTATAAATAAGATGTAGGGTCGAGGTCCGCCTCCGCACGCACTCTACGGAGTATAAATAAGACATAGCGTTGAGGTCCGCCTCCGCACGCACTCTACGGAGTATAAATAAGATGTAGCGTCGAGGTCTGCCTCCGCACGCACTCTACGGAGTATAAATAAGACGCGAATGTTGTCCCTACACAGTCTACCGAGTATAAACAAGACGTGGATGTCTCGCGCATGCGTTGGTGTTATCACTACGCGTACTCTTTAGAGTATCACTAAGACGTGGTCGATGTTCTCACGCAATCTCTGGAGTATAAATAAGCCATGGATGTTGTCTCTGCGCACTCTACTGAGTATAAACAAGACATGGATATCCTGCGCATGCGTTTGTGTTGTTGCTACACGTACTCTTCGGAGTATAAATTATTGGAATACGCGTAGGCTACAGAAGCAGAAAACAAAACTTTTCTACCGCGCACCCAAGAACATCATGCTAAGGAAGGATCATGGATCGTTACCACTTAGACGCGCAGCGCAGCGGAAGAAGAATTGGAAACCGATCCAATCTCGCGCGTCGAGGTAGTAGTGGAAGTAGCCGATCGTCCCGAACAGATCGTCTCCTCCACGCACGCCGATCAAGATCGCAACGAGCAGCGCCTCCACCGGTATCCACACGTCCCGGGCCGGGCGCCGATCGCGAGTGTACTAGCACTCGTGGAGCAGCTAGGGTTTGGCTCGGAGGTGGCGGCTAGGGTTTTGCTAGATGTTAATCGGGACGAATCCTCCGCCCCTCGCCTCCATATATATAGGCGTCCTCACGTGGGCCTCGTGGACCGAGGCCCAATAGGAGTCTATTCGGATCTCTATCCGAATTGAGCCCATATCCGAATCATATTCGAATTAGTGTTCCAACCCGTTAAGCGTGCGACCACAGCAGGTTCACGATACTTGGTCGTGACCGAAACGCCTTTCCAGCTACCATGTTAATAGCGGCCTCTAGTAAGACATATTAACCCCAAAGTATATGTAAAGATCATATCGGCTGAACTCGTAATGTTCTCTCATGTACGAATCCCTTTGCCTCACGATATAGATTGAGCTCAAGGCGAGACTGTGTCATCCTCTTAATAGCTCAATCACTCTCTCGATTCCGTGATGGATTATAAACTCGTGATTGACTCCTCAATCACCTTGGCATGGCCATGCACTTTCATAATCCATTACATCGAGGCCCAGATATCTCTCCCATAAGGAGGGCAAATTCTATCTTGATCATTCACATCCCACTACATGTTTCATGGCAAACCCGAAGACTACTTTTATGACTACCCAGCCACGGAGTAGTGTTTAGTAGTCCCAAAATAAGCTACTACTCATGTTGGGAACCATGATGATCTCAAGTCTAAGGATTCTACATAAACACTACTTGAGACCAACTGATGACACATGGAATCTCTGCAGTGTCTCATGGTAGGTCTATCCAACATATGTTCACTAACACATGTCCATATTATTGATTTGGTATCACCATACCATGATCCATGAGACATGATCATCAATCAATACATATGCTGATCTTTGTCTTTGAATCATATTTGTTCCTCATATGATATACGATCAGGGATCATTTAGAAATAGCAACATCTTAGTATTTAAGAATCTCATGAATAAGTCACATACTCATTGATCAATAATGATGATGTCTATTCCAAGGAACAAAGTAATGTATCATAAACATAGTATGTGATATATACAACATCTCCATGTTGCCTCTAGGGCATATCACTAACATAAATAAGACGTGGTTGATATTCCCATGCACTCTACGGAGTATAAATCAGGCGCAGATAAGGTGCAGCAGAGGACCGCCCGCTCATGCCATCGAGCCCTCAGCGTACTCTACGGGGTATAAAGTACGCTCAGCCTGGAGACCACCTATGCTGGCGCGGAGGCCAGAGGCTCCAGCGCGGAGGCCAAAAGCTCCAGCCCATAGGCCAGAGGCTCCCCACTTCGAAGGGTAGGGGACGGGTGCCAGCTCCGCTGCCACCACTTCAATGGGTAGGGGACGGCGCGCTCGCACATCTACTTTGACTAGGCGCCAGCTCTGTTGCCACCACATCGAAGGGTATGGAACAGAGCGCTCACATGTCTACTTCGACTAGGCGCCAGCTCCGCTGCCACCACTTCGTACGGTAGGGGACGGAGCGCTTGCGCGTCTACTTCGACTAGGCGCCAGCTCCGCTGCCACCACTTCAAAGGGTAGGGGACGGAGTGCTTGCACATCTACTTCGACTAGGCACCAGCTCCGCTGCCACTACTTCGAAAGGTAGCGGACGGAGCGCTCGCACGCCTACTTTGACTAGGCGTCAGCTGCACTGCCACCACTTCGAAGGGTAGGGGACGGAGCGCTCGCGCGCCTACTTTGACTATGCGCCAGCTGCGCTGCCACCACTACGAAGGGTAGGGCACGGAGCGCTCGCGCGCCTACTTTGACTAGGTGCCAACTCCACTGCCACCACTTCGAAGGGTAGGGGACGGAGCTCTCTCACGCCTACTTCGACTAGGCGTCAGCTCCGCTGCCAACACTTCGAAGGGTTGGGGACGGAGCGCTCGTGCACCTACTTCAACTAGGCGTCAGTTCTGCGGCCACCATTTCGAAGGATAGGAGATAGAGTTCTCACGCGCCTACTTCGACTAGGCACCAGCTCCGCTGCCACCACTTCGAAGGGTAGGGGACAGAGCGCTCGCGCGTCTACTTTGACTAGACGTCATCTTCGCTGCCATCACTTCGAAGGGTAGGGAATGGAGCACTCGCACGTCTACTTCGACTAGGCACCAGTTCCGCTGCCACCACTTCTAAGGGTAGGGGACGGAGCGCTCGTGCACCTACTTTTACTAGGCGCCAGTTCCGCTGCCACAACGTCGAAGGGTAGGCAACGGAACGCTCGTGCGTCTACTTCGACTAGGCGCCACCTCCGCTGCCACCACTACGCAGGGTAGATGATGGAGCGCTCGCGCGTCTACTTTGACTAGGCACTAGCTCCGCTGCCACTACTTCGAAGGGTAGGGGACGGAGCACTCACGCGCCTTCTTCGACTAGGCGCCAGCTCCGTTACCACCACATCGAAGGGTAGGGGACGAAGTGCTCACGCACCTACTTTGACAAGGTGCCAACTTCGCTGCCACCACTTCGAAGGGTAGGGGACGGAGCGCTCGCGCGTCTACTTCGACTAGGCTCCAGCTCCACTGCCACCACTTCGAAGTGTAGGGGACGGAGCGCTCACGCGTCTACTTTGACTAGGCACTAGCTCCGCTGCCACCACTTCGAAGGGTAGGGGACGAAGCGCTCGCGTGTCTACTTCGACTAGGCACGAGCTCCGCTGCCACCACTTCGAAGTGTGGGGGAAGGAGTGCTCGTGCGTCTACTTCGACTACCGTTCCCCTCGCCATACATGGTCCGCCATTGCTCTACCTTCGCCACGGCCTCCCCGATGTGCTCCCAAATCCGCTCATGGAAAACCCGAACAGCGGGGCGAACAGTGTGCACGGCACCGGACATCACTCCGGCCCCAGCCGGCATCTCAAGTTGCGGGTCAGCCAGTTCGTCGACATGCTGGCAGCCCCGGTGCCGGGGAAGCGCACATGCTAGGCACGAGGTCACGTAGGAGCAATGGTTGCCAAAGGATGTCGCGGCACTGCGAGCACGGTTGGAAGCGTCCCCGATTCGGTGAAGCGTCCGCAACAGCTATTTGGGCCAGAATGAGCGAGGCGGCACTTCGGCAACAAGGTCTTTGAGGGCGCTCTCCAGGGCCAGCATAGCATCCCATGTCGCCACCGAGGCATCGCCTAAAGCCTGATCCCGCTCGCTAAGAGACACAGCAAGGCGGCTCTTCTCCTCTTCTAGCGTAGCAACTTGCCGGAGCAGGCCGTCCCACTCCTCCACTGTCGCCTGCCACGCCGCCGCCACGAGCTCCATGTGAAGGATCGAAAATGGCAACAGAGGGGGGGTGAATGGTGCCTTTAAAAATTCGCTCTGAGTATTCACTCTAAGTTTCTTCTCTGATAGCAATAAAATCTATGAAGTAAGAAAACTAGAAGGATTTCTGAGAAACTCGACACAAAAAGTCGAACACTAAACTTACACAAAGGACTCAAGATTACCACTAAAAGAAGAGTAACGAAGCAGCACTAAAAAGTATATACATAAAAAGAAAAATATAAATAGAGTACATGCAAGAAAATAGGGAATAGAGGTGCAGCACTCTAAAGCCCTACCAGCTGACAACCAGATTGCCGAAAACTTAGATTAGCTAGCAACAACCAGCAAGCAGAAGAAAAACAAAAACTAAACTAAGAGTAGCAGCCGAACAGGGAACATCAACCTACTACAGCCGAACAGCCAGAGAGGAAATAACAGCTTCTCTCCTACCCGAACAGCAGAACAGCAAAGCAAAATCCTAACAACCGAACAACAAAACACCTACAGACTGGTACAAGTACTAGTCGAACAGGACTGGACCAACCCAAAACTAAGCAGTCTGTACCCGTACCACACTTTGGCCGAACAGACTGGAAATAGAGGGCACAGAAGCTGGTCGAATCAGCAGCATGCAGCCGAAACTGAGCACAGACCTCTACTGTTGGCTGCTGCTCCTACATAGGACATGCTGGACCGAAAACAGCATAAGGAGAGAAGCCAACAAAATGAACCGCAAACAGCAAGAGAAAAACAGAAAATAAAACTGCAAGAAAACAAATCACACACACTGCTGTTGCTACTGAATGGGACTTCTAACAGATTGACCGAACCTACAGGAGTACACAACCGAAAGCAGCACTTGAAAGATGTAGCCACAAAACAAAAATAGGTGCTATACTTGCTGTTGTAGAGCTCTGGCCAAAACTTCAGTAGCTAGCCGAATAGCAAAAAGCACCAACCGAAAACAAGTGCAGCACCCTAAAGATCAACAAGACAGCAGACAAGGATCAGAGATCGGCAGGATGGAACCAAATTACAAAGACAACTTAACTCGTCGAAGTCCCCGGATCGCAACAATTAACACAATGAGAGACAGGCTATCAAATCAAGAAACAGGAGTAGCACCTGCTCCCGCCGAACACCCTCTCAAAAATGCTTGGACTGCTCAAAGAAAGAAACTTCTAATGCAAGCACCTGGCACTAACCCGTAACAGCAAGAAAGGAACCTGGTACTAATGCTTAGACAAAAAGAAATATCAAAGAAGAAGCACTCATGTAATCCTATTTCTGTGTTCTTGGGAGAGACTGGTCACTTGACCTTGAGATGTTCTTCCAACACAGAAATCAGCAGGCAATGGAGTCCTAAACAAAAGAGAACTAGTAGCAGCCTAACACTTAAGGAGAAGACAACAAGAGAACTACTTGAAAATAACTAGAGACTGAAACTTACAAATAATCAAGACTGCTGTTTTTAAACCTTTGCTTTCGGGATAAACTAGCCAAAGCGCTATGAGATGAATCCCTGTTCAAAGCATATATATATATGTGGTAGCACTAGAACAAGAACATTAATTAAAAGTAAAGCAAGTAAATGGCACGAGATATAAAACAATAACTTTCATCTTGAGACGAAGAGCGATGAACGAATATAAACAATGAATGTTTACATCAACTCTTCCATGTCTCACTCAAGAACACCCACAAGGAGAGAATAAAACCCTAAAACTTGCATACAAAAATTTCTCTCCCAAGAGCACAAGCATTAGGAAACCCTAATACTCATACCCATTTCTATTTCTCTCTCTCTCAAGTGCACTTCTCCACCTAGAGAGCACCTCTATTTATAGCCTCCACTAATGGGTTTACATGCACTTTACCCATTAGGTCACACAACTCTCCACTAATGGGTTTTATACTCAATTTTACCCATTAGGTTACAACTCCTCTCCACTAATGGATCATCTCATAATAAAATCCATTTAGCTCTTTCTCTCTCAACCCAATCCGCTTCCTTTTGTGCAGCCTTGCGTATTTACCAAAACACCCCTCCTGCACCTTCCTGAAGCTTCCTCTTTTCTTGCCGCGTACGTCTCGCAACCACTTCGAGTCCTCGCCGTCTTCGACACATCCCGACCGCTCTAACCTCAGCACCGCCTGTGCCTAGTCCGATCACTCGTGTCTCACCACGACTCCGTCTCAAAGTCCTGTAGCCATCACCGACAAGAAAATACATTACATAGCACCGCACCAGATGATATAATTAAATATTCGCATCAGTAATTATAAGAATGCCCGGAACAAACTCAGACTTTATAGGACACGCGTCAATTACTCATCACACAACTGGGGCTACCTCCACATGGTCTCTCAATCTCCCACTTGATGAGTATATTGACAAACACCGAAAAAGCATATAAAGTTGAGTTTGAAAGTCCAACATGGTCTAAAAGAAAATCAAGGAGACTAAGACCATATCGACAAAAGAGAAAACTGGAGCAGAAAATGAAAGAGTAAATTTTTCTGCAAAGCTCCAGACGGCTTTTTCTCCAAACTTCTCCCCCTTTTGGCAATAAATTCATCAAAATGCACGAGAGAATGAAATGACTTGTGTGTTCTTTATTTTACGCATTTGGAGCCATGAAGATTATACAAATTGATCTTATGATTATTACACCAAGCCATAATACACAAGCATGCTATCAAGATCATGACGATTTATGTATAGAAAAGCTAAGCCAATTAAGTCATAAGCTGTGAATTAGTTAAAATTTTTTTTTAACATGTCAAGTTAAACATGATTTTAGTCTAACTAAAGGTATCCAAGGATGATGCAAGCCATGTCAAATAATCTAAGTGAAATCAAGAAGGTAATATTGAGCCGGTTTAGAGGGCTACAAGTTCATTTTTCTAAGTAGTACTTGGTCTTTTTGTGAATAAGCAAATTTAGCACAAATAACTTTTGCTGAAAATCATATTTGGTTTATCTTAGCAAAGCAAGTCCTGGACTAGGAGCCATCCACAACTGCCTCCTAAGCTTCAACCATTTTCACAAATTTTAATTTCTTAGCCATGTGCTAGATCTCAAGCCTTATGCGATCACTCTAAGCGAGAAGCTTAAGGAAATGATCTTGGTCAACCAAAACTCCCCCTGAGTTCATGCCTAGTTCAATGGTAAGCCGTCTCATGAGAGTGAATTGGTGAGATCAGTTTTTTCGCACAAAAAGAGATCATTTTGCTTTTGTTGCAATTAGTCCTTAGACCAAGGAGATAATGATAATTCATGCTTCATAAAAGAACTAACATAGCTCAATCTAAAGCTCAACAAAGATTCAAAATTCAACTCAACCTATTTGACATAGCCGAAATCATAAAAGGATAACTAAAAGTAGACTAGTCTCAAGAACTACCATGACATGAATTAATTCAAGTAAAGCCCTTTTTATTAATTAACTTATCATGGCAACGACTAGACTACACATATAAAGTCATGATAAATTTAGCAACTAAGCACAGATCATGGCAAGATGTAATGCATTGTAAATAAATCAACAAGGATAATAATCAAGGCTCCATGTAGTTATATTACAAAGCAGACTGAAATGCAAGAAAGTCCAGCTCCCCCTCAATATGAGATGCACTTTTAGTTCAAGTTGAGTTATGTCAAAATGAATATCTAGAAGCTCCCAAATGAACTCCCCCCGAACCAAAGCAAGAAAACGAGAAGCTGGCAAGGAAAATCCAAACGGGTAGTCCTTAAAGCATAGATAAGATGTAGAGGATACTATGGCTCAGACTGATTCTCATCTACCCCATAAGACTCTAGGACTATCAGCTGACTGTCTAGCACACACACACTAGAGAGCAAACACATACCCTGTCTACCCGAGGATGGCCCAACCCTCGCTAGAACCTACAAGCCGTGAGTGAGCTCAACCTAGTGAGAAAAGAAACAGCTAATAAGCAGCATCCTAGAATCACAAGATAAGAGCAGAAATCTAAGCAACTAGACAAGAATACCACTCTAACCTATGCTAGAAGGACTAACCCCAATGCACCCCGAATGCTATGCAACAGAAAGGAGTAAGAGCATAATCAACATAATAAAAACAGTAAAGAATAAAGCTCACCCTCACAACAGTCCATAAGGACAAACCACCCCAAGCTCTCCCCACAGAGCTGAAAACCTAAAGCTATCCAATGGCTTGGTTAAGATATCAGCCAACTGGTGGTCACTCTCCACAAACTGGAGCACTATATCACCCTTCTCCACATGGTCTCTAAGAAAATGATATCTGATATCAATGTGCTTGGTCCGAGAGTGCTGCACTGGGTTCTTAGCAATGTTAATAGCAGAAGTGTTATCACAAAAGAGTGGAACACTGTCTATAACTAACCCAAAGTCCCGCAGGGTCGAAACCATCCAGAGTATCTGTTGCAAAGAATCAAGCGCAACAACGTACTCGGCCTCTACGGTGGACTGTGCAACACCGGACTGCTTCCTAGATGACCAAGAAACAAGAGAAGTGTCAATGAATTGGCAGGTGCCAGAAGTGCTCTTCCTGTCTATCCTACAGCCAGCAAAGTCTACATCGGAGTAGGCTCAAAGGGAAAGACAAGATGAGGAAGAGTACCAGATACTATAGTCAATGGTAGCTCGCAGGTACCGAAAGATGCGCTTCACCGCCTGGCGGTGAGATACGCGAGGAGAAGCCTGAAATCGAGCACACAGACACACAGAGAAGTGTATGTCCGGTCTCGAGGCAGTGAGGTATAAGAGGGAACCGATCATGCTTCTGAACTCCTTCTGATCAACGGGCTCGCCATCTTCATTTGGATCAAGTGAAGTCGTTGTCGCCATCGGAGTAGATACTGGCTTGCTATCACTCATGTCAAAGCGCTTCAGGAGGTCTCGAGTGTACTTGCCCTGATGCAAGAAGGTACCCTCCCGAGTCTGCTTGATCTGGAAGCCAAGAAAGAAGCTCAACTCGCCCATCATGACATCGAAAAACTGAGAAACGAGAGCATGTGAGGAGCCGCCAAAGATGATGTCATCCACATAAATTTGGACGAGTAGAAGATCAGTGCCATGCCGGCGAATGAATAAGGTCTTGTCTACTTTACCCATATCAAAACCATGACTTAACAAGTAGGACTTAAGCCTCTCATACCAAGCTCTAGGAGCTTGCTTAAGTCCATACAAAGCTTTGGAAAGCTTGAAGACATGGTTTGGGTATTTGGGGTTTTCGAAACCAGGAGGTTGTCGGACGTAGACTTCTTCCTCAATAAAGCCATTGAGAAATGCACTCTTGACGTCCATCTGGTAAAGCTTAAAACCTTTAGAAGCTGCAAAGGCAAGCAGGATTCTAATGGCTTCAAGTCTGGCTACAGGGGCAAAGGTCTCCTCGAAATCTAGACCCTCAACCTGGGAGTACCCCTGAGCTACCAGTCTAGCCTTGTTCCGAATAACCACTCCATCCTCGCTCTGCTTGTTCTTGAACACCCACTTAGTCCCAATAATATTGTGATCACGGGGGCTCGACAAGCGACTGACCTTGTTTCTCTCGAAATTTTCCAACTCCTCATGCATGGCATTGACCCAAGACTCATCGATAGAGCATGACAAACATCCTTGGGCTCAAAAGAGGCAACAAAAGCAGAGTGAAGATGTATGAGATTTAGCTGCACTTTGAGCGTGTAACGCGCTCAAAGAGATCTCCAATTATCTGCGCTCAAGGATGAGCTCGGATATGATGGGGAGGTCCCGGATGAGAAGTAGTGGCCTCTACCTCATGAGTCGATGAGGTAGGAACAGAGCCACTAGCTCCCGAGGATGCGAAGGAATGGGCTGATCTCCTTGAGGTACGGTGGAAGTAGGCACCTCAAGGGAGGAGAAACTGGATCGGGTAGACAACCTCATCTTCATCCTCCTCCTCATCCACAAAGATGGGCTTGGACTGCTCTCATCAACTCGAGATATCGGGCCTAGTCCCGGACTAGCCTCATCAAAGGTCACCTCGCAGTCTCTACCATTTTGCTAGACTCAGCCTGCACTTATAAGCCCGCGAAGAAGTCGAGTAACCCAGAAAAATTCCATCACAGGAACGTAACTCGAACTTATCTAGGTTCCCGGACTTCAGAATAAAACACTTGCAACCAAAAACACGAAAATGAGATACGCTAGGCTTTCGCCCGTATCTCAACTCAAAAGAAGTGCGATGCATGTGTGCCCTCAGAAAAACTCTGTTTGAAACATGGCACGCGGTGGCTATTGCCTCAGCGCAAAACTTTCTAGGTGTAGAATACTCATTAAGCATCGTCCTGGCCATCTCGACCAAGGTACGGTTCTTCCTCTCCACGACGCCATTTTGCTGGGGGATGTATGGAGAAGAGAACTGGTGCTCTACACCTGTCTCATCGCAAAACCTCTCAACGTAGGAATTCTTAAACTCCATGCCATTGTCACTGCGGATCGCTCGTAAGGCACCCGGGAGCTCAACAGAAAGCCTACTAAAAAGACCTCGAAAATGTGTAAACGTCTCATCCTTCGAGGCTAAGAAAAATACCCAAGAGTACCTCGAGAAGTCATCGACTACGACAAGAACATACCACTTTCCTCCTGCGGACTGCACTCTAGCTGGTCCAACTGTGTCCATGTGGAGCAGCTGTCCTGATGCATCGGTCATCGTGACTGTGACCGGAGGATGGGAAGCAGCGACCATCTTGCCGTGCTGGCAAGGAGCGCAAACAATATCTTTGACCATCTTGAGTTTCGGCAAACCACGAATGAGATCGTGGCCGCTAACTCGGGTCAAATGGTCAAAACCAATATGACCAAGTCTCCTATGTCAGAAGGAAAGGTCGCGGGACTCAGAAGCAACTAAACACCTGAGAGGATCACCAGAAGACTACGAAAAATCAGCACGAAAAATCCTCCCAAAACGAGAAATCCCGCAAACCAGACTACCCGAAGAATAAAGAATTTTGCAATTGTTTTTCTTACTAGTAATGTGCCCGTGCGTTGCAACGGAAAACCAAATAAAAATGATGCATACTATCAAATATGATCTCAAACTGAATAATAAATATCAACATTTTCTTACGTCATCATGTATCAAACAAACATACATGTTCATACTCGTAAATAAAATATTTCTATTGCAATAATCTCATTTCTGATTCACTCAGAAGAGCAATAAGCATCTGCTTGAGCTTTATAGCATCATAGTAGAAATGATGTCATCATTGAAGGAATGAGTGGTCAAGCTAACAAGTATTAATTTCAGCAACTTCAGAAGGGCAAGAAAAAATAGTATAAATTAGTAGGTATACATCACCTCTTATTTCCTTTCAAAGTTTTACTATATTTGAACTGAATAATAATTTGAAATTTTGAAGTAGCATGGCAAAACAAATATTAAATGTCGTAGTCCAGAAATCCAAGAAGCTTACATGCTACTAACGTATGATTGGATCAAAAATTGTAAAGAAGCTTCATAAGGTTAATAGTATATTCGAATATTGGTAACATAGTGTCATCATTAGTCATTCAGCTTAAAAATCTAGGATCGAAAATGTAAAACTAAAACATCTTCATGGCTGCACATTGTTGTGAATATATAAAATTATCAGAGATATCTATATCCATACACCCGAAACCGTGTCTGCAAAATAAAAAATGTACACTAATATTGCTACTGGTTTACTTTCCCTTGAAACATGTGCAAGTAAAACAATGGTTTGAGTACAACAGAAATTCTACTCCTAGACATTTATGATCAAACAATTTTTTTTTGTATTTTCTTGAAGTATATCTTTGAAAATTATGTATGTAAAATAGTGATTATTCCAAACTCAATAGCTAAAACTTCATTACAATAGTACATAAAAATATATTGAGAAAATTAAGTGCACAACATCTGAACCAAACTCTATGCAAATTTTTACTACACCAGACTAATTTGTAAATGAAAGATTGATTACAATTCACACATATAGTAGATCAATATAATTTGGATTTATGAAGATGGAGCACAACAAATTGCGGTCAAATTCCTTACTTATGGTTCAGAAGGTAGGTTGAGAGACACAATGTTATTGTCTCACACAATATGGATGCAACAATTAAGCACATATTTAACTTTTTTAGAGCAAGAGCACAGACTTCACTTCAGATAGCATATATACAGAATAATATCAACATGCATATACCTAGAGTTTTACCTGACTGCAAGCTAGAATCACATTGATTTGAATTGTACTCTTGCAATGCACAATATGCACTTTCAATAAATCACACCAAGCAGATCTACAAAAATAGAGAAGGCATTAGGTGGGAAAAAAATCATTTTTTCCAGCATTCATGCTATTTCGTGTGATGAAGACATTCGATAGCAATGACTGACAGTTGTCATTCAAGCAGGCTGTCCACTTCACAACAAATTGAGAATTAAAGTATGTGGACAAAGAACAAACTAATGACAAGGAGCTGTTCTAATGACAAGGACAACAATGATCGAGATTATAGTATTGAAATCGAGTCACAATACCTCCTCATTTTGTCATCCGAGGTCAGCCGCTTTCAAAAATAAGTAAAGGATAATGTAAGGCTATGATTATCAAAATGTTGCCATAGCGCCATCATCTTGATACTCCATTGGCAGATAAATCAATTACTAATAATAACACAGAAGTATAGCAATAGCACCACTTAACTACGTAAGAAACTATGGATCAAACTGTTGGTCCACAATCTGCATCCCGCGATTGTTAAACTTTATCGCCTACTGAGACAAACTTAAATGTGCAGCTTTTGCAAGTTCGGTAGAATATGCTATCTGCTGACAAGGAGCAAATTAGTTTTCTTACCTCCTAGGCCTAAAAGCTAGACATCGGAACAAAAAAGCTTACTGCAAATTAATCAGTAGAATTGACTATTTAGGTGTAAGGTTAAGTCAGAAAATTGCAAGATATCATTAATACAGATAAGATTTATGTAATAAAGACGAAGCTCGAGAGCCACAGATTGATCGATCAAAAATTAACAAATGATTCAAATAATCGCTTCACAAATTTAAAGTTACTCAAACAACATGGCTTAAAACAATAGTTCTCTTTCCAACATTTGCAGCATAAAGCAACATTTTCCATAACATGTCAATTCCTATAGCTTTACTGAAAACATGGGATCAATAAATAAATTTGCCGATATGTGGTGAACTCATTGGAAACTGCTCTGGTTGCTTTCAAATCTGCCTAATAGTGTGCTCAGCGTGCTGTAAATACTAAAATCTAGAGTACCTAGTTACTTCAAAAACAAAAGTAGTAATCAATAATTCATTTCCACTGGAACCACAAAAATAGAAAATCATACCAAACGCCAAACAGATAGCACCGACGCCTCGCTATGAATCAGAACATGGGCAATTGGGCATTGCCTGTAAGTGCTGGAGTCATCCAGTTTAAAAATCCAAGACTATATTATTGTTGAGTTTCATGACTATATTATTGTTGCTCTCCTAAGTAAGCTAGCATGATTTGAACAAGCAATCACAAATGGATTTAGTATGAGACAATAAATAATAGGCCCTATTTAGATTACCTTGTCACGTGGCTTGGATTGCATCCACCTGCCTATATATAGATCAGTCCTCCCTTGAGTGTCCTTGTTCATTGGAAGAGGGTACTAAAGGCAAAAAGAGGAATGAAAGTTGAAAATAGAAAATTAGCTTGATCACTTATGCATGACTTCAATGATAATTGGAATGAACTTTAGAACAGAAGATAATATAATAGTTAAAAGGAAGGAATCTGCACAAACAATTTCTATAACAACAACAACATGATCGAATCCGCTCTTAGCGTTTACGTAATTTCACTTTAAGTACACTATATTGCCATCATGTATCCACAATACATCCTAATTGCAAAGTGTTAGCAGCAAAACAATATACTACCTTAACACGGAACACCTCAAGAATAATCTGAGTTCCTTAGCATACCAATCCATAGCAATCGGATGAACCATCAAGCAGAGATAGAAACTAAAAAGTGTGACTTTTAATACAACATGCAAGCACATACAATAATTTACCAGTGATGAACATCTCAAATACATCGAAACATCGGAAGCAATTGTTACCTTAGAGTCACCCCCGGCAGTGGCGAGGGGTAAAGGAGAGAGGAGGAGCCTGGTCAATGGTGAAGCTCTCAACGAAGCCGTGGCACAGGGGAAAGGAGGCGTTGGCGCGTGAGGAGGCGGCGGTGAAGATTCAGGGGCTCCCACCCGGCCGTCTCCTGCAGCGGAGGGGTGGGGGGAGGAGGAGGCGCGGCGGAGCGGAGGAGCGGGGAGGAGGCGGCGGCGGAGCGAGGGGTGGGGAGGAGGAGGCGCTGGCGGCGCGGGGTGGGGAGGAGGAAGAGGCGGCGGCTGCGGGGTGGGGGGAGGAGGCGGCGGTGCGGAGGGGTGGGGGGAGGAGGAGGCGACGGCGCGGGGTGGGGAGGAGGAGGTTTGCGGAGTGGGGGGAAGAGGCGGTGGCGGAGCGGAGAGGTGGGGGGAGGAGGAGGCGGCGCGGGGTGGGGAGGAGGAGGAGGCGGCGGCGGCGCGGGGTGGGGAAGGAGGAGGCGGCAGCGCGGGGTGGGGAGGAGGCAGTGCGGCGGCGCGGGGTGGGGAGGCGGAGCGCGGGGTGGGGAGAGGGGGAGGCGCGCGAGGGCGGGAGGAGGCGACGCGCGGGGTGGGGAGAGGGGAGGAGGCGGCGCGTGGGGTGGGAGGCGCGCGGGGTGGGGAGAGGGGAGGTGCGGCGCGTGGGGTGGGAGGCGCGCGGGGTGGGGAGAGGGGAGGAGCGGCGCGTGAGGTGGGATGTACGGTTCGGATTTTATCCCGTAATCAGATCGGAGGGCTGAGAGGAGAGGAGTGACGACGAACCAACCACCAATTGCTTCTTTTATAATAGTAAAGAAAACTCACCTCAAAGTCGTCATCGGTAAGCTGAGAAACGGAAAGCAAATTATACTGCAGCTTACTAACCAAGGCAACATCTTTTAAAACAAAAGACTCATTAATGCGCACTGTACCTTTGGCGATGACACGCCCAGATGAAGCATCTCCGAAGGTTATCGTCTCATCACCTAGAGCACGGGCAAGGGAGGAAAACCAACGAGAATCTCCGGTCATGTGTCGTGAACACCCGGAGTCTACGAGCCAAACCTTTCTCTTCCCTGCACGGCGAACCTGAGTCAAACAGAGAGTAAAGTCTCAGTATTGAGGTAAATGAATAGTGATTTTGGCACCCAATACTGAATAACACGTCGAGCAGATGAAGTAGTCAAACACGACTGACCTCTATCTACCCTACGCTCTCTGTCACTCAAAGAAGCAGATGGTCTCAGTGTAGACCTGAAGCTGTTATTGGATCTGAGTGCTATGGGAGAGCGAGTCAGAGTACCAACAAAACGCTGATCTCGCCGCGGATAGCTATCTCGATGGAAATGAGATCTACCCTCAGGACGGCGGATATCTTGACCCGGGGCAAATCGAGGACGAATATCAGAAGAACCAGAAAAACCAAGTCCTCGATGCTGCCCAAAAGCATCAACAGTAGGAACCTTAGACCTCATGCTGGTCCTAGGTGCACTCAGGATCTGGGGCTGACCCTGAATACGCCTAAGAGCTGCAACATGGTCTCTCTGCGCGATCTTGGCACGCCTGAAGCATCGATCAATCATATGTCCATCCTTCTGACAGAAGGTGCAACGAAACTTCACCCTCTGAGAGGCCGAAGTTGCAGGTGGAATCACCTTGCTGTCAGAAATCCCTTGGACAAAACCCGCAGACTTAAATTGGACTTTCTCAATTCTGGGCTCAGTCTCGATCACACCTGGTGCTATGGGTCTGAGCACGGCAGGTGGATGCTTCCTCATATCCTCATAGAAATCATATCCTAGACCCTGATTAAATCTGCAGATCTTAGATTGGTCTAGAATAAGATTTAGCTTCTTCTTACCTCCTACAAATCTCTCGAGAGTGTTCATAAGGTACTGACACTCCCGAAAGAGTGAGGTGCAAGAAGAGCAGGGAGAAGAGGGAACAGCAGAGGGTAAGGAAGCAGAAGAAGAACCAACAGTAGAGGAAAGAATGGCTTGTGCACGCATAGCCGACTCTGATGGGACAGTCCTACTACTAGCAGGTTGGCTCACGTTGCTAGGCATCTCTACCTTACCCTTGGGCTTCTCCCCCACACCGGCACACACATCACAACAAGATTGTGGCTTCTCTAGTAAATTCTTAGTTAGCTTCACACATTTTTCTTCCAAAGCAATCAAATCAAATTTTAGTTTATCACAATTTTTGCATGGTGAGCTAACAGGGTCCTTAGAAGCATATTTAGCCATTTTCTTGTTATAATCAACCATTTCTTGAAACTGCTTTGAAACAGATTCAAGTTCAGCAGTTAATTTGGGACAGTTCAAACATGAAGCAATTGGCTCAAGCAAAGAAGCATGTAATTCAGCAATTTTATGATCCACCCGTTTTAAGTTCATTTTCAAGTTATTGCAATTTTCACAAGACTCGGGCAGATCAAGAAGCATGGCATAAGATCCTCTAGCAGCAATGTCCTTAACCTCACATGAGGTGGGAGAAGTAGTCTGATCAGTAGTAAGCAGGGTAACAGCCATTCTACTCAGTTCTAACTCAGCAAGCAGACTAACATTCTCCTCCTTAATAATATCAAGTTTGGAAGACAAACTATCATGCGAGGTCCTTAGCTTCTCCATATCTCCAAGCAAAGAAGAACAAACATCACATTCGTCACGGGAGGGAGCAGATATAAGTGAAGTATGCACCCGTGACAAGCTCTCTACTTCCTTCTCAAGATCTATGACCCTAGCTTTAGATCTAGCATAACTTTCCTAGCTTCAGAAATGCATCATAGAGCTGGTCGTAGGAGGGACCTACCTCATCGGAGTCGCTGTAGAGCTCGCTGTCGTTAATGTCGTTGTCGTTGGCCATGAAGCACATGCCGATGAATATTGTAATACGCGTAGGCTACGGAAGCAGAAAACAAAACTTTTCTACCGCGCACCCAAGAACATCATGCTAAGGAAGGATCATGGATCGTTACCACTTAGACGCGCAGCGCAGCGGAAGAAGAATTGCAAACCGATCCAATCTCGCGCGTCGAGGTAGTAGTGGAAGTAGCCGATCGTCCCGAACAGATCGTCTCCTCCACGCACGCCGATCAAGATCGCAACGAGCAGCGCCTCCACCGTATCCACACGCCCGGGCTGGAACGCCGATCGCGAGTGTACTAGCACTCGTGAGCAGCTAGGGTTTGGCTCGGGAGGTGGCGGCTAGGGTTTTGCTAGATGTTAATCGGGGCGAATCCTCCGCCCCGCGCCTCCATATATATAGACCTCCTCACGTGGGCCTCGTGGACCGAGGCCCAATAGGAGTCTATTCGATCTCTATCCGAATTGAGCCCATATCCGAATCATATTCGAATTAGTGTTCCAACCCGTTAAGCGTGCGACCAGAGGTTCACGATACTTGGTCGTGACCCGAAACGCCTTTCCAGCTACCATGTTAATAGCGGCCTCTAGTAAGACATATTAACCCCAAAGTATATGTAAAGATCATATCGGCTGAACTCGTAATGTTCTCTCATGTACGAATCCTTTTGCCTCACGATATAGATTGAGCTCAAGGCGAGACTGTGTCATCCTCTTAATAGCTCAATCACTCTCTCGATTCCGTGATGGATTATAAACTCGTGATTGACTCCTCAATCACCTTGGCATGGCCATGCACTTTCATAATCCATTACATCGAGGCCCAGAGATATCTCTCCCATAAGGAGGGGCAAATTCTATCTTGATCATTCACATCCCACTACATGTTTCATGGCAAACCCAAGACTACTTTTATAACTACCCGCCACGGAGTAGTGTTTAGTAGTCCCAAAATAAGCTACTACTCATGTTGGGAACCATGATGATCTCAAGTCTAAGGACTCTACATAAACACTACTTGAGACCAACGATGACACATGGAATCTCTGCAGTTGTCTCATGGAAGGTCTATCCAACATATGTTCACTAACACATGTCCATATTATTGATTTGGTATCACCATACCATGATCCATGAGACATGATTATCAATCAATACATATGCTGATCTTTGTCTTTGAATCATATTTGTTCCTCATATGATATACGATCGTGGATCATTTAGAAATAGCAACATCTTAGTATTTAAGAGTCTCATGAATAAGTCACATACTCATTGATCAATAATGATGATGTCTATTCCAAGGAACAAAGTAATGTATCATAAACATAGTATGTGATATATACAACATCTCCATGTTGCCTCTAGGGCATATCACTAATAGCTTCCCACTTGCACTAGAGTCAACCATGTAGGTATCTAATACCCATTGCCCTAGTGTGAGCCTCATGCTTTGGTGGGGAAGCGGCTTTGTCAACGGATCTGCAATGTTCAAATCCGCTTGTACTTTGCATATCTTCACATCGCCTCTCCACTATCTCGCGGATGAGATGAAATCGCCGTAAAATGTGCTTGGACTTCAGTGCGATCTAGGCTCTTTGGCTTGCGCAATGGCCCCACTATTGTCACAAGAGAGGTCCATTGGGCCGGAGGCACTAGCCATCACACCAAGCTCGAAATAAATTTCTTGATCCAAACAGCCTCTTTGGCGCCTTCTCGTGCTGCTATGTACTCGGCTTCGTTGTAGAATCAAGAACCGTCACGCTTGGAACTCTTCCACTTACCGCACCGCCATTCAGCAGAACACAAATCTAGATTGCGATCTAAAATCATCTTTGTCGGTTTGGAAGCTAGCATCGGTGTAACCATTTACAACGAGCTCTTCCTCACCTCCATAGACAAGGAACACATCTTTAGTTCTTCTCAAGTACTTCAAGATGTTCTTTACGGCAATCCAGCTGACTTTCACCGATCTCGATCGTATCTACTCGTAGCACTTAAAGCATACGAAACATCCGGGCGTGTACAAAGCATGGCATACATAATGGACCCAATAGCCAAGCATATGGAATCGCATTCATTTTATCCCGCTCATCGGTGTACTAGGACACCGATTCTTGCTAAGATTTATACCATGTGACATAGGTAGAAAACCTTTCTTGGAATCATGCATATTGAACCTTTTCAACACCTTGTCAATGTACGTATCTTGGCTTAATCCAATTAGCCTTTTGATCTATCTCTATAGATCTTGATGCCTGAATATATGCTGCCTCTCTAAGTCTTTCATAGAGAAACTATTTTTAATGAAGACTTAATGATTCGAGCAAAGGAATGTCATTTCCGATCGGTAATATGTCATCCACATATAAGACCGTAAATACGAGTGCGCTCCCACTAGCCTTTTGTAAACACAAGGCTCTTCTTCGTTCTTGATGAAACCAAACCCTTTGATTACTTCATCAAAACGAATGTTCCAACTCCGAGATGCTCGCTTTAATCCATAAATGGATCTTTGGAGCTTGCATATCTTTCCAACGATTGCGGATCGACAAAACTCGTGGGCTGTGTCATGTACACATCCTCACTCGATTTCCATTAAGGAAAGCTGTTTTGACATCCATTTGCCATATTTCATAGTCGAAATATGCAGCAATCGCTAGAATGATCCGAATAGACTTTAGCATTGCGACGGGCGAAAAAGTTTCATCATAATCAATACCTTGAATTTGTTTGAAACCTTTGGCCACTGTCGCGCTTTATAGATGTGAACATTTCCATCTATGTCTATCTTTTCTTGAAAACCCATTTGCATTCAATGGTTTTAACACCATCGTGGATCAACCAAGTTCCAAACTTGATTATCGTGCATGGATTCAATTTCGATCTCATGGCTTCAAGCCATTTCTCGTAGTCCGTCCCACCATTGCTTCTTCATAGGTCTTAGGCTCATCGTTGTCTAACAACAATATGTCCCGTTGTTGAGTAGTCAAGAACATGTACCTCTCGGTGCACGACGTGACCTTCGACCTACGTGGTCTGGTGTGTCCACAACAGTTCTTCAACGCTTTGTTCATCCCGTTGTGGTTCAGAGGAGCTGAAACGTTATCGTGTGTTTCTTGAATTTCTTCAAGTTGCACTGTGCTCCCACTATCCCTTCTTGAGAGAAACTCTTTCTCTAAGAAGACACCATGCCAAGCGACAAACACTTTGCCTTCTCCTCGATTATAAAAGTAATATCCTTTTGTTTCCTTAGGATACCCGATAAAGAAGCATTTATCAGATTTAGGAGTGAGCTTATCAGATTGTAAACATTTTACATAAGCCTCACATCCCCAAATCTTAAGAAAAGACAAGCTAGGGCGTTGTCCCGTCCACATCTCATATGGTGTCTTTTCTACGATTTTGATGGAACCTCGTTTAGTGTGAACGCGGTGTTTCAAGAGCGCACTTCAAAAAGACAACGGAAGATCACTTTGGCTCATCATGGAGCGCACCATATCTAATAAGGTGCGATTTCTCGTCGATACCCCATTCCATTGAGGTGTTCTGGCGGAGTCAATTGTGGAACAATTCCACAATCCTTTAGATGATTGCCAAACTCATGGCTCAAATACTCGCCTCCACGATCGGATCGTAGAAACTTGATTGTCTTGCCTAAATGATTTTACACTTCATTTTGGAATTCTTTGAACTTTTCAAAGGATTCGGACTTATGCTTCATCGTAGATATACCCATATCTACTAAAGTCATCGATAAAAGTTATGAAGTCATCAAAACCACCTCTGGTCGTTAAGCTCATTGGTCCACATACATCGGTATGTACAAGTGCCAATAAGTCATTTGCCCGCTCACCTTGACCGGTGAAAGGTGCCTTTGTCATCTTGCCAAGTAAACAAGATTCGCATGTCTCTAATGATTCAAAATCAAATGAGTGCGAATACCATCTCTATGGAGCTTCGCATGCGTTTCTCATTTATGTGACCTAGCGGCGGTGCCAAATAAACGTGGATTCAAATCATTCTGACGCTGCCTCTTTGCATTAATGTTATAGACCGTGACCCTTCAAGAGTAAGAACGTATAACCCATTCACTAATGGAGTATGACAATAGAACATATCTTTGAAATAAAGAGAACAACCATTGTCCATAGATTTAAAGTCATAACCTTCGCTTGCAAACATGAAGCGAAATAATGTTCTTTGAAAGAGATGGAACACAATAACAATTATTCAATTCCAAAACTAATCTCGAAGGTAAAGACAATGGCATGGTGCCAACAGCTACCGCAGCAACTTTTGCTCCATTGCCAACACGAAGATCCACTTCGCTCCTCCTCAAACTTCTACTTCTTATTAGCCCTGCAACGATTTGCAAATGTGAGCAACCGATCCGGTATCAAATACCCAAGAATCAGTTGATGAAGTAGCAAGATTGATCTCTATAACATTTATACCGGAGTGGAAGTCGATTTCCTTCTTCTTCTCAAGATCCTCCAAGTACTTTGGGCGCCTCCTTTTCCAATGTCCCGATTGCTTACAGAGTAACAATCTGCATCGGATGAGCATCGCCCTTCTTGTCTTTCTTGGCCTTAGAACCGCTCGCGATCGCATCAGAGCTTTCTTTCTTTTGACCGCGATTCTCTTGACATAGGGCTTGCCCTTGCCTTTCGCATCATCATCACATGATTGCTGCTTTTCTTAATGCTTTCCTCGGCAGATTTTAGCATCCCATGCAACTCACCAGGTCTTGTCCAGTTGTTCATGTGAAAGTTCATTATGAATGGCTCAAAGCTCGGGAAGCGATCGAGAATCACATCGAGCCAACTCTTGGCTAAGGGAAAACCAAGCTTTTCCGGACTCTCAATGTAGCCAATCATCTTAATCACATGTGGGTGTGGGATTCCTCTCGCAAGCTCGCACGCAAATAAGGACTTTGAAGTATTGAACCTCTCACCCCTTGCTTGGTTCTCAAACATACCACGTAACCCCACAATGATATTGTAGGCATCTGTGTTCTCATATTGCTTCAAGCTCGAGAGGACATTGTGGCAAGCATGAGACAGCTCACATCAAGGCAATCATTCGCTTGCTTCTCATAAGCTCTCCGTGCAGCCACAGTAGCATTATCGAGCAAGTCTTCGGGTAAGGAGACTCAAGGACATACTCCTTGCGCTCTTGCTTGAGAACAATTCTCAAGTTGCGATACCAATCCAAAAGTTTGTTCCATTGAGTTTTTCTTTCTCAAGAACAGATCGCAAATTAAAAGTACTTGGATGCGGCGTTAGTGACATGATCTACAACACAAGAATATGCAAAGTTTAGCACTATGTTTATGTTCATCTTTTATTAAACTATTTAGCAAAAGACTCCCACTATGAGTTTTGCAACAAAAACTCCTCTAAGTTACATAGTGGGTAAAGATCCTCATTTCACTAATTCCTAGTGAGCTTTGGCATCACGGCTAGAAAACTAGTGACATGGGTAAGCAACACTTTGCTAATCACATCCCTATGTGACTCTACTTTGGGTGACATTAGTATGCCTCGGCCCCAATCTATGCCTCAAGGTCCAAAACTATTTTGATAACCTTGTTAAGTAAACCAAATGCTTCCGCATGTAGATGTCCGACATCTACCCCAAATGATGATGATAACCGATGGCACTCTACTTTGGTAGACCTACCATGCGGTGATCATTATCTTTTGGTGCAACATATGGAAGGGCATTAACACCTAATTTTAAGAGGGATTCTATCCTACCAAAGCAACATATCACAAATATCATTGCATAAGAATAAGATAGATAACATCATAGATAAACACATTTAACTGTGAAGTAGTATGGCCCAAAAATGGTGATATCCATCTCCAAGTAGGTGTAGACGATCTCCATCCTCCACATCACTCCTTTAGGCCACCATGCTTAAAAGCTTGTAACCTCAAAACTAGGCTACTACCTATAATAGCTAGAAATTGAAGATTACAAAGATAGATTCAAGCATTAAGATCGACACGCAGGTCGTTAAATACAATATATACAGCTAACAATAGCTGGAATAATCATGACACGTAGGCCATGAACGAATGTTACATGCATCACATACATCTCATACATTCAAATAAGTTATAGGGCCATACTATTCACACCATTCCCTGCAAAAACAAGTTAGACGTAGAATCGCATTCTACCTAACGATGTGAACCCAAGACGCTATACACGATGTGAACCTCACAGAATTACATAGATCGCATCTATGAAATCGCTATGAAAATCTTATCGAGCCGATCAAATCAACCCAAATCCGAGCCATTCAAAATGTCTCAATTTTCATTAGATCAATCATATTGATCATCGCGATCGGTATACTTGAGGAGACCACAACACAAGACCTCGATCGGTATACTAGCAGGTTGGCTCACGTTGCTAGGCGTCTCTACCTTACCCTTGGGCTTCTCCCCCACACCGGCACACACATCACAACAAGATTGTGGCTTCTCTAGTAAATTCTTAGTTAGCTTCACACATTTTTCTTCCAAAGCAATCAAATCAAATTTTAGTTTATCACAATTTTTGCATGGTGAGCTAACAGGGTCCTTAGAAGCATATTTAGCCATTTTCTTGTTATAATCAACCATTTCTTGAAACTGCTTTGAAACAGATTCAAGTTCAGCAGTTAATTTGGGACAGTTCAAACATGAAGCAATTGGCTCAAGCAAAGAAGCATGTAATTCAGCAATTTTATGATCCGCCCGTTTTAAGTTCATTTTCAAGTTATTGCAATTTTCACAAGACTCGGGCAGATCAAGAAGCATGGCATAAGATCCTCTAGCAGCAATGTCCTTAACCTCACATGAGGTGGGAGAAGTAGTCTGATCAGTAGTAAGCAGGGTAACAGCCATTCTACTCAGTTCTAACTCAGCAAGCAGACTAACATTCTCCTCCTTAATAATATCAAGTTTGGGAGACAAACTATCATGCGAGGTCCTTAGCTTCTCCATATCTCCAAGCAAAGAAGAACAAACATCACATTCGTCACGGGAGGGAGCAGATATAAGTGAAGTATGCTCCCGTGACAAGCTCTCTACTTCCTTCTCAAAATCTATGACCCTAGCTCTAGATCTAGCATAACTTTCCGAGCTTCAGAAATGCATCATAGAGCTGGTCGTAGGAGGGACCTACCTCATCGGAGTCGCTGTAGAGCTCGCTGTCGCTAATGTCGTTGTTGTTGGCCATGAAGCACATGCCGATGAATATTGTAATACGCGTAGGCTACGGAAGCAGAAAACAAAACTTTTCTACCGCGCACCCAAGAACATCATGCTAAGGAAGGATCATGGATCGTTACCACTTAGACGCGCAGCGCAGCGGAAGAAGAATTGGAAACCGATCCAATCTCGCGCGTCGAGGTAGTAGTGGAAGTAGCCGATCGTCCCGAACAGATCGTCTCCTCCACGCACGCCGATCAGCACTGCAACGAGCAGCGCCTCCACCGGTATCCACACGTCCGGGGCTGGAACGCCGATCGCGAGTGTACTAGCACTCGTGAGCAGCTAGGGTTTGGCTCGGGAGGTGGCGGCTAGGGTTTTGCTAGATGTTAACTGGGACGAATCCTCCGCCCCTCGCCTCCATATATAGACCTCCTCACGTGGGCCTCGTGGACCGAGGCCCAATAGGAGTCTATTCGATCTCTATCCGAATTGAGCCCATATCCGAATCATATTCGAATTAGTGTTCCAACCCGTTAAGCGTGCGACCACAGAGGTTCACGATACTTGGTCGTGACCCGGAAACGCCTTTCCGCTACCATGTTAATAGCGGCCTCTAGTAAGACATATTAACCCCAAAGTATATGTAAAGATCATATCGGCTGAACTCGTAATGTTCTCTCATGTACGAATCCCTTTGCCTCACGATATAGATTGAGCTCAAGGCGAGACTCGTGTCATCCTCTTAATAGCTCAATCACTCTCTCGATTCCGTGATGGATTATAAACTCGTGATTGACTCCTCAATCACCTTGGCATGGCCATGCACTTTCATAATCCATTACATCGAGGGCCCAGATATCTCTCCCATAAGGAGGGCAAATTCTATCTTGATCATTCACATCCCACTACATGTTTCATGGCAAACCCAAGACTACTTTTATAACTACCCGCCACGGAGTAGTGTTTAGTAGTCCCAAAATAAGCTACTACTCATGTTGGGAACCATGATGATCTCAAGTCTAAGGACTCTACATAAACACTACTTGAGACCAACTGATGACACATGGAATCTCTGCAGTGTCTCATGGCAGGTCTATCCAACATATGTTCACTAACACATGTCCATATTATTGATTTGGTATCACCATACCATGATCCATGAGACATGATCATCAATCAATACATATGCTGATCTTTGTCTTTGAATCATATTTGTTCCTCATATGATATACGATCAGGGATCATTTAGAAATAGCAACATCTTAGTATTTAAGAGTTTCATGAATAAGTCACATACTCATTGATCAATAATGATGATGTCTATTCCAAGGAACAAAGTAATGTATCATAAACATAGTATGTGATATATACAACATCTCCATGTTGCCTCTAGGGCATATCACTAACAATGAAGTCATCGCCGTCCTTGGGATCTTGATCATCCTTGTCATCGTCGTCGCTTCACCCCTCCACGTCGCTGAAGTCGATGTCGTCGAAGGCGGTGAGGATGCGGTGGAAGAGCTTCTTGGCTTTGCCAAAGTTGCGAAACTTCTTCTTGCCTTCAGCGTGAACTGGAGGCTTCTTGTTGCGGTTCTTGTCGATGTAGTCATTCTTGTTCACGCCGCCGTAGTCGTTCTTGCCCTTTACCAGCTTGGGGCAATTTACCCGAATGTGGTTGGGGCCACCACACTCGAAACAAATTATCGGCCCACTCCTCTTTCTGTCCCTCCTCCTCTTGTAAGCATGGGAAAACTTCCGAGCTAGGAGGGCCAGTTGCTCATCCTCGAGCTGCTCTAATCGATCATCGCTTATGTCACGAGAGCAGCAAGGAGAATCCACACAAAGAAATCGTAAGAAAGACCGGAAGGCTGAACCGGATCGGTGACTAGGGCCATCGATCGCGACTTCGACTTTCGAGAGACTATGTCAATCTCGTGAGTCTTGAGGCGTGAGTACAACGCGCCAAGAGTGAGAGTCGAGAGGTCGGTCATGTCTTTAATCGTGGTCACTTTCATCTCCCAAACACGCAAATCAAGAGCAGAGCATCCGCCGAGCATTGTCCGAGTCGGAGTATGTGAGACCGACGGCTCGGAGGTTGCTCAAAATCTTGTGAAATCTTGAAAACACTCATCCAGTGGACTCGCCAACAGCATCTCAAACTTGTTGTATTCTCGCTTGAACTGGTCCTGTCGTACGGTCTTAATCTGGGTGGTACCCTCATGGTATGCATCGAGAGTCACCCAGATGTCATAGGCCGACGAAAGATGAGAAATGCGATCAAATTCACTCCTGCTCAGATTATGATGTTCCTTGCCTTAGCATTTGCCTCCACATCTGGCATGTTACCAGCATTGATGTGTTCATCGGCAGGAACAACAAAACGGGTTTTGACTTTTTGCCAGATCGCATAGCCTTGAGCCTGTATGTAAGACTCCATCCTACTCTTCCAAAAGGGATAGTCGACCCCATCGAAGATAGGTGGCTTGGTGGAATACCTGTCCGTTGCCATGGCTCGCAGACCGGTTAAGATCTATGGATGAGAGTTAACCGGCTCTGATACCAATTGAAGGATCGAAAATGGCAACAGAGGGGGGTGAATGGTGCCTTTAAAAATTCGCTCCGAGTATTCACTCTAAGTTTCTTCTCCGATAGCAATAAAAGCTATGAAGTAAGAAAACTAGAAGGATTTCTGAGAAACTCGACACAAAAAGTCGCACACTAAACTTACACAAAGGACTCAAGATTACCACTAAAAGAAGAGTAACGAAGCAGCACTAAAAAGTATATATATAAAAAGAAAAATATAAATAGAGTACATGCAAGAAAATAGGGAATAGAGGTGCAGCACTCTAAAGCCCTACCAGCTGACAACCCGATTGCCGAAAAACTTAGATTAGCTAGCAACAATCAGCAAGCAGAAGAAAAACAAAAACTAAACTAAGAGTAGCAGCCGAACAGGGAACATCAACCTACTGCAGCCGAACAGCCAGAGAGGAATTAACAGCTTCTCTCCTACCCGAACAAAGAGAATAAAAAAGCAAAATCCTAACAACCGAACAACAAAACACCTACAGACTGGTACAAGTACTAGTCGAACAGAACTGGACCAACCCAAAACTAAGCAATTGCACTGCACCACACTTTGGTCGAATCAAGAAAGATGCACCAAATCGAGCACAGACCTCTCATCGTTGGTCGCTACTCCTACATAGGACATGCTGGACCGAAAACAGCACAAGGAGAGGAGCCAACAAAATGAACCGCAAACAGCAAGAGAAAAACAGAAAATAAAACTGCAAGAAAACAAATCACACACACTGCTGTTGCTACTGAATGGGACTTCTAACAGATTGACCGAACCTGCAGGAGTACACAACCGAAAGCAGCACTTGAAAGATGTAGCCACAAAACAAAAATAGGTGCTATACTTGCTGCTGTAGAGCTCTGGCCAAAACTTCAGTAGCTAGCCGAATAGCAAAAAGCACCAACCGAAAACAAGTGCAGCACCCTAAAGATCAACAAGACAGCAGACAAGGACTACAGATCGGCAGGGATGGAACCGAAATTACAGCACAACTTAACCTGCTGAACAGTCTTGGACTGCAACAGCCGAACACAATACAGAGACAGCTGTTATATCAAACAGCAAACAGGGAGTAGCACCTGCTCCTGCCGAACACCCTCTGAAAAAAATGCTTGGACTGTTCCAGCCGAAAGAAACTTCTAATGCAAGCACCTGGCACTAACCCGTAACAGCAAGAAAGGAACCTGGTACTAATGCTTAGACAAAAAGAAATATCAAAGAAGAAGCACTCATGTAATCCTATTTCTGTGTTCTTGGGAGAGACTGGTCACTTGACCTTGAGATGATCTTCCAACACAGAAATCAGCAGGCAATGGCACGAGATATAAAACAATAACTTTCATCTTGAGATGAAGAGCGATGAACGAATATAAACAATGAATGTTTACATCAACTCTTCCATGTCTCACTCAAGAACACCCACAAGGAGAGAATAAAACCCTAAAACTTGCATACAAAAATTTCTCTCCCAAGAGCACAAGCATTAGGAAACCCTAATACTCATACCCATTTCTATTTCTCTCTCTCTCTCAAGTGCACTTCTCCACCTAGAGAGCACCTCTATTTATAGCCTCCACTAATGGGTTTACATGCACTTTACCCATTAGGTCACACCACTCTCCACTAATGGGTTTATACTCAATTTTACCCATTAGGTTACAACTCCTCTCCACTAATGGATCATCTCATAATAAAATCCATTTAGCTCTTTCTCTCTCAACCCAATCCGCTTCCTTTTGTGCAGCCTTGCGTATTTACCAAAACGCCAATCCTGCACCTTCCTAGAAGCTTCCTCTTTTCTTGCCGCGTACGTCTCGCAACCACTTCGAGTCCTCGCCATCTTCGACACATCCCGACCGTTCTGACCTCAGCACCACCTGTGCCTAGTCCGGTCACTCGTGTCTCACCACGACTCCGTCTCAAAGTCCTGTAGCCATCACCGACAAGAAAATACATTACGTAGCACCGCACCAGATGATATAATTAAATATTCGCATCAGTAATTATAAGAATGCCCGGAACAAACTCAGACTTTATAGGACACGCGTCAATTACTTATCACACAACTGGGGCTACCTCCACATGGTCTCTCACCATGGTGTATGAAATGGCCCCTATGCGCTCTGCCTCCAGGCGTCGAATGCGGTCGTCTTTAGAGGAATGTGCCTCCTCGGCAGCGCAAAGGGCCCCTTCGGTGATGCATAGTTGATCCTCTAACGCCTCCCGCTCTCGAGCATGAGCCGCCTGCAATGCCCGGCCAACGGCGAGGTTCTGCACGACAAAGCAGTTAGTACACCTCTAAAGGACTGCGCGCTGCTAAGGGTTAGATACTTGCCCTCATTTCCAAGGCCTCCAGCATTCTCCCATGAAGTTCCGACCCATAGGTCCGCAGCGCCTGGCGATCTAGGTTTGCGGCCGTACTATCCGCGGCCCTGCCACACTGCCAGCACCTCTTGTCAAGGGACGAAATCTGCTAGGTTTGGGTGCGCGGCATCCACAATGACAGTTTCGGTGGCGTCAGGCGTAATGTCCCCGCGCTCTGAAGGTCACCCACGCTCGGGGAGGCATGCTGCTGCAAGAGGATGTAGTGATTAGAGCCCTACGAACGCAGCACAGGATCATACCATACAAGGTGGGCTACCTTTGGCAACAGCCGATGGACTCCGCCGGGTCGCCCCTTCAGCCTCATAAGAAACCAGAAGGATACCTGTGTCCCCCGACGAGACCGGCCCTTCGAGCCGGGGTGCCACTATGTCATAGCCCAGTTTCAACAGGCTCCCGCCCCCGGCAGCCATAGACATAGAGGGGGCTGCGAGGGCGGCGGGGCAGGGGTACTCGGTGTCAGAATCGGAGTCCCATAGGGCTCCGACCTTGCTCGCCACAACAACCCCTCTCTCCGCGAAGGCGATGGCGTGCGAGGCCGCCGCCGAGGAATAAAGCGCGACCCGCCTCGAATCGCCATAGGTGGGGCTCGCCGAGTAACCGCCGCAGGCAAGGACTCCGCTCCATCATCCTCCACGGGCGATGGCTCCCCCTCAACGCCGGTTGGCGGTGAAGAAGCTTCCCCCTCCCGGTTGCCCAGGCTGGACTCTTCATCCTCGCCACTACCCAAGGGCCCCTCTCTGCTGCCCTCGGCATCCGTGTCTACCTCCGAATTGGCATACTTTGCTAAGTCAGAGTCTACGTCCGCCGCACCATTGGTAGCAGCAAGGCTGGCGCGAGCAGCCACCGGGGTACCTGGTCCGCCTGCGGAACACCGATCACCCCAACGAGATGGTAATCCTTTCTATCTATTGTATCAAATTCAGCCTTTGAATCTATTTATTGTATTTATCTCAATTCTGCTTTTACGCACAAATAACCTATTATGCCTTTCATTGTCAACCCTTATGCATGAATGAACTCTGTTAAACCTCCTGGTGTGACTTGTGGAGTACTTTATGTACTCATGTTGCTTCATTCACTATTTTCAGAGGAGAACTTCATCTACTTCGGTGAGAATAATGACGAGTAGGCCACGTCTTACAGTCATTCGCCTGTGGGCAGGCAGAATGGGCTGCTGCTTTATGGTTCTTTTTCCGCTGCTTATATTTATTTTTGGTTTATAAACCCTTGATGTAAACTTTGGCCATCAGGCCCATAATTACTTAATGAATAAATATCATTGTGCATGATATGAATCTTTGTTATCCACTGTATGCACTAGCTTGATCCTGGACTAGTGTGATTTACACCGAGGATCCTAGAGTCGTTGCTCCGGGGTCCGACAGAGATGGTATCAGAGCTATAATGACCCTAAGATGTGACCATAGGTAGAATGGAATGGTTGAACCCTAAGGAGTTATTTTGAATAATCAGTAATTTCAAAAATTTTCTTACTCTTACCTCTCAATCTATGCTTACTCTTATCTCTCGAATCTCTCTCATCTTTATGTCATTACATGAAAATATATTTCTATCTCTCATCTTGTTCAAAACACTATAGATGGACGTTTATTAAGATGCACCGAATGATGGATGGAGTGTAGGCCTTCATCGACTACTCTGTCGTTTGGAATTCCAATGTCGAGCTATCTACATGCACCAGAGAAAACAGTCATGAAAATCAGATGATGAGACACTGCTTTACTTTACTCATCACCAAGCGAAATGGACATGGAAGTCTTCGCTACCGCTTTAAAGGAATCAGTTACTTGAGCCAAGCAAGAAGCCGCTCGTAAAGTAGTTCTTCACCTCTGCCATCATTTGAATCTTTCTATCGAAGGATCGTGCTTTGTACCTCGAGAACCATGAAGGATCACACGAAGGCAACCTTTTCCCCCTTTAGGATAAGTTATTAGGTAGCCATTAGACGATGTTACGAACCATTTAAAGACATGGTCCTTTGATCTCCCTCCTCGGACCTCCTCAACCCCTATAAAAGGGAGCCCCATGAGCCTCTCCTCATCCTCACTCAACCCCGAAAATCTCAAGTCCCTACTCCTTCTCTATTGGCGGCAATCAAAGTTCTTGTTTCGTTGCACAAGCGTCATTCTTTGGCCTTTTGTGCCTCGTCCGGTGGAGCGCCGCCGCGTTTGACCACACCGTTGGCTTCGCTTCATCGCGTTCCACGCGGTGCTCACCTCGCCTTCGCCGGAACATCGCTGGAGCATCGTCGGCACCGTGGGCCAAATCGGGTCCACGTTCCTCGTGTCGCCATCGGCCGACCGTGCATGCCCGACCAAAACCAAGGTGAGCATCACGTTCCCCACGCTTTACTCTTCGTTTCGCCGCAAGTCTCGCATGTTAATTCCTCTCCGTTTGCCTGGAACGCCAATGTCAGCCTATAGACTACATAAAGTCTTGTCCACCGTGTTTCGGTAGTCTGTTTGGTGATCCATCTGCGCCTTTGAGTTCGTCTCGATGCATTCTACACCGTGCTCCCCTCCGTTTCACCAAAAACTATCCACAACCATTCGCGCCCAACACCTCGCCATGGCCGCAAATGGCACTTCGCGTCCCCGTCTGTCCGGGAATGCTTTCAACAATCCGTTCGCATCAAAACGTGCCAAACCATCCCAGGAGGCTGCGTTCAGACGGTTTTCAATTCGCCTCACCGAGCAAAAAGATGTTGAGTTTTTCGTGCTTCGGTACCAATGTCGTTCAAACGACGATTGTGTCGTCTCTGGTGAGTTTTCGGCCTAGCCGATAATTTTCCTACCCTCGCCTCGCCGCATTCTAGGCCATGCTCACCTTACTTCTCCATGTTTCATGCCCAAAAATTATTTTATTTCTCCAACCCTATGCCATTAGGCGCCGTACACATCGTCGACGTGCTCCGTTTGACGTGCCGTCACTTCCTACATGTGCCTCGGGTCCCTAGCAACCCATTTTGCTAGTTGGCTTCAGTCCCGTACCTTTTCTCACTGACACCATGACCAAAACAGTGAAAGGGCTGCTCTCTGCGCAGGAATATTCTTTTGGAATATTCCTGATTTTTCTTTTTTTAGGATTTTCTGATCCGCCAATCTTCCAGTCACTCGTTCTCCTTCGTCCGAACTCCGAATCCAGTGATTCCAGTTTGTAAATTCATATAAATTCATAATCTATCTTTCAGTATATATTTCATAATTTTTGGATTTTCTCGACCGTCCCTTGACTGAGCTTCCTCACTGCTGGAATGTCGTCGCCACCACCGCCTGAGTTGCGCCATCGCTTCACCTCGCCATCAACCACCTTCCAACCACTTGCAGTAATGCACAAGAGCACCACTGCACTTCTTGCAATCCCCTCTCTCTTCTGTGTCCCTCGCCAACCCTCGCTGTGTCCCGCCCCACCAGTGAGCCCACGGGCTTCATGCACCGCACCGCCGTCCATGGGCTCGACTCCACTGTTCCCCTCACCCATTTACCCTGGTTTCGCTCGTAAACCTATCACACCAAGAAACTTCTACCTTCTTCATCTGAGGAGCTCTAACGAGGAATTGTCGGTGCCTCGAAACTCCTTGCGCCTCGCTGATGCCACCGATAATCGTACCCTGTCCCCGCTACACCTTCGCCGCCAGCCAACTCTATGCAGCCCGAACCTTGCACTAAGGTAAAATCGGACTCATACTCTTCTCCTTTTTTTGTACATCTCACCGGTCTTTACCCCATTGGATCACTCGGATCTCGTCACGTGAGGCCGTCCGACTTCTCCTAGCCATCCGATTCTTAGACTCTGACATTCGGAGGCCCATAAGACTCCGATGTCCGGAGGCTCTTAAGACTCTGACGTCCAGAGGTTCTTTAGACTCTGACCGTTCGGAGGTTCCTTAGACACCGACGGTTCGGAGATTTCCTTAGACTCTGCTGATTCGGAGGCTTCTTAGACTCCGACTACTCGGAGCCTTCAACTTTGACGTCGACCTTCAACCCCAGAGACTTCGACCTTCGAAGACTCCGATTTTGACTTGGACCTTCGGAGACTTTGACTCCAACCTTCGACCGTCGACCTCGAAGACTTCGACTTCAGCCTTCGATTTCGGAGCCTTCAACTTCGACTTCCGTCTTTGAACCGACCGTGGCTATTGGATCATTTTAATCTCTGCACCCTCCGACCTCTCCAAGCCGTCTGATCCTTTCGACCACTTTGCTCAATCCAATTCTTTCGACCACTGTACAGTTCCAACCAGGTCTTCGACCGAATCTTTGACTTCGACTACACTCGTACTTGGAGTCTCTATCTCCGACTTAGACCTCCGCATCTTCAACTGTTGATTCGACTATGGTTTGACCATGTCTTCGACTATGCCTTCGATTATGGCTTCGACCACACAAAAATATTGTAGCTTCCAACCACCTTTTCCTTCACAAAGAAAAGAATTCCAATATTTCCTTTTATTCATTTCCTTGGAATTCAAACTACCAGAAGTTGTTCTCCTTCATCCTAACTCCGATTGGATCCATTCGATTTCCTAAATTCATCTAAATTCAAATTCTATCTCCCAGCATATATTTTATAGTTTTTAGATTTTATTTGAGTTTAGTTTATTCTGTCTTTTCGTGTGTAGACTACGACTAGTCCGGAGAGTATAACTTCAGCGAATCTCAGCAAACTTCGAAGTAAGGCAAGTTATACCTTTGATCATGTTGCTTCCAGTAATTTAAATTATTTATGTTGATTTTAAATTATTATGCGTACGTACTTTTATTCAAATTCAGTTTAAATTTGATTTAAATTTTAGTTATACCCAGATCCTTTGTGTATGGCCAGATTTAATATTGAACTTCCTTATGCCTTGTCACCTTATATGAAAACCTAGTTAGTACAATAGTATTGACTAGAAATTTATAGAATTGCTTAGCCATGCTTAGAATGATTTGAGTGGGAATATTTGTTTCACTGGAAAACGATGAGTTTCTAAAATCTATTCTTGACTTTGGTGAGTCAAGAAGGAATATGAATATTTCAAAGAAAAATATAAAATCTTTGTTTGGACCTAGGCTAATGGTTAGGTGGTGGGTGCTGACATGTATTGTTGTTCGGTGACACAATGTTGATTGTCAGGTACAAGGGGTTTGTGGAATGAGCCTAAGTCAGATTAAGGATCGGCCTGTGAGCTATTGTTGCAAAGCCATATCGTACTACCACGAGACTGGTATGGGACAGTCCTGGCTAACTAATTTGTGAGGTCCCAACTTTGGTCTCGCTATAGGTTGAATGTGAGCGTGACGTAGGCCATGAGAAGTCTCATACGGTACAAGAGAGGGCTCCAACTTGTGGATTCAAGTTGTGGTGAAACCTTAGTGGCGGCGTGACCAGGTTGAAGGCTTAGCATTGTACAGGCCTTGTTATGATTTTCTCAGTCGCACGCCTACGGAAGCGTGTAATGGTCGACAAAATGAGATAATCATATCTTGTGGGTAAAGCTGTACAACCTCTGCAGAGTGTCTAAACTATCCTGGATAGCCGTGCCCACAGTTATGGGCAAGCCGAGTAATGTTTTTCATGGATTAGACTTTGGTTTTTAAAATGATTTCTGAAAAGGCCTATGGATGGATGGAATCCATGTGATATTAAAAAGCAATTGGACGGATGGAATCCGTGTGAGATCTTTTGGAAAAGATAGACCAGGTGGGATACCTGTGAATAGGTTAGTGTTTGGTCGGAGTCTGCACTAATGATATTATTTGGTTAAATTACTCTTTCTATCTATTGTATCAAATTTAGCCTTTAAATCTATTTATTGTATTTACCTCAATTCTGCTTTTACGCACAAATAACCTATTATGCCTTCCATTGTCAACCCTTATGCATGCATGAACTCTGTTAAACCTCTTGGTGTGACTAGTGGAGTACTTTATGTACTCATGTTGCTTCATTCACTATTTTCAGAGGAGAACTTCATCAACTTCGGTGAGAATAACGACGAGTAGGCCACGTCTTACAGTCATTCGCCTGTGGGCAGGCAGGATGGGCTACTGCTTTATGGTTCTTTTTCAACTACTTATATTTATTTTTGGTTTATAAACCCTTGATGTAAACTTTGGCCATCAGGCCCATAATTAGTTAATGAATAAATATCATTGTGCATGATATGAGTCTTTGTTATCCACTGTGTGCACTAGCTTGATCCTGGACTAGTGCGATTTACACAGAGGATCCTAGAGTCGTTGCTCCGGGGTCCGATAGTTTATCCGCCCCAGACCTGCCTCCGCGGTCGCAGCTACGTGTAGGATGTGTTCCCTGGCGTTATACGGTCCGAGGAACGCGCCCACTGCATGCTTCGCGTCCTCCAGGAGAGTACCTGTGGGCGACAAGGGGCGAAATGTAAAACAAAAGGCCCGATGGACAGTAGGTGAAAACTAAGGCTCCACCAAAACTTACATGGATCGGAGGGTCTCGGCAGCGAAGACACGGACGGGCGGACATTGTCGTGATGAAGCCCCCCAGGTGTGACACGCCACCCAGCAGCAAGCGGTGCTACGCCATACATGACGAACTACTCGGCTAGGTCATGCATGTTGAAGCGGGCGGTGATCCCCATAAGCCTTCGTGCCCTTCGCCGGTCCTCGTCATCTATCGGCGTGGCGGGCATGGCGTTGAACACCACCGGCCGCCCGGAACACTCGAGGCCACTACGCTCGCCACACGAAGGTAAAACCACCATCTCATCCACTTCAGCTCCCACTTCCCCTGGGTTGAGTTCGCAGGGAAGATCTTCCCACACCATGGTCGTAAGACGAAGTTGACGCTGCCAAAGTTGGAAAACGTCCCGTCGCTCCACTCCTTTGGCTGACATCGTGTGTCGTGGAGAAATGCGAACAGTGATGCGCTGGGCTAGTAGGCTTCCGTACGCAACGCCCAGCTTTACACGGCAAGACGGGCTATCGTGTTCAAAGTCATCTGTGCCAGCTGTTAGTGATATGCCCTAGAGGCAACATGGAGATGTTATATATATCACATACTATGTTTATGATACATTACTTTGTTCCTTGGAATAGACATCATCATTATTGATCAATGAGTATGTGACTTATTCATGAGACTCTTAAATACTAAGATGTTGCTATTTCTAAATGATCCCTGATCGTATATCATATGAGGAACAAATATGATTCAAAGACAAAGATCAGCATATGTATTGATTGATGATCATGTCTCATGGATCATGGTATGGTGATACCAAATCAATAATATGGACATGTGTTAGGGAACATATGTTGATAGACTCGCCATGAGACACCGCAGAGATTCCATGTGTCATCGCTGGTCTCAAGTAGTGTTTATGTAGAGTCCTTAGACTTGAGATCATCATGGTTCCCAACATGAGTAGTAGCTTATTTTGGGACTACTAAACACTACTCCGTAATCGGGTAGTCATAAAAGTAGTCTTCGGGTTTGCCATGAAACATGTAGTGGGATGTGAATGATCAAGATAGAATTTGCCCATCCTTATGGGAGAGATATCTCTGGCCCTCGATGTAATGGATTATGAAAGTGCATGGCCATGCCAAGGTGATTGAGGAGTCAATCACGAGTTTATAATCCATCACGGAATCGAGAGAGTGATTGAGCTATTAAGAGGATGACACAGTCTCGCCTTGAGCTCAATCTATATCGTGAGGCAAAGGGATTCGTACATGAGAGAACATTACAGTTCAAATGATATGATCTTTACATATACTTTGGGGTTAATATGTCTTACTAGAGGCCGCTATTAACGTGGTGACCGGAAGGCGTTTCGGGTCACGACCAAGTATACGTGAACCTGCTGTGGTCGCACGCTTAACGGGTTGGAACACTGATTCGAATATGATTCGGATATGGGCTCAATTCGGATAAAGATCCGAATAGACTCCTAATGGGCCTTGGTCTATATATATGGAGGCGAGGGGCTGAGGGGATTCGTCCCTGTTAACATCTAGCAAAACCCTAGCCGCCACCTCCCGAGCCAAACCCTAGCTGCTCACGAGTGCTAGTACACTCGCGATCGGCGCCCACCCCGGACGTGTGGATACCGGTGGAGGCGCCGCTCGTTGCGATCTTGATCGGCGTGCGTGGAGGATACGATCTGTTCGGGACGATCGGCTACTTCCACTACTACCTCGACGCGCGTGATTGGATCGGTTTCCAATTCTTCTTCCGCTGCGCTGCGCGTCTAAGTGGTAACGATCCATGATCCTTCCTTAGCATGATGTTCTTGGGTGCGCGGTAGAAAAGTTTTATTTTCTGCTTCCGTAGCCTACGCGTATACCTTTACCAGTTCAAGCCCAAAGGTCTGCAAGATGTCCCCAACAATCATGGCAGTTGGGATGCGCAGCCCGGCTTCAAAATAGGCGACGAAGACAATCGCCTCGGACTTCTCAGGGTGCGGTTAGGTCTCGTCGCTTGCAGGCAGTCACACTTCCCGGCGGTCCGACAACTTCACTTCCCGTAGTAGGCCGTGGATCGTCTCCTCCATCACGAGCGTTGAGCCCAAGACACGGGAGCACGGGCCTTCTATTCTCTCCGTCGCCACCCACCATTTGTCCACTAGCGTGGGGTCGGGCCCTTCGAATGTGTATTCGACCTCGAGCGACGACAACCACAGGGAGAAGGCGCTGCTGCCGGCCTGCTAGACACGTTCTTCACAGTGTGCCATCGTTCTCTATGAACTACACGACGACGGGGGCAGCGAGGTGGCAAAGAAGGCAAGAGAGCGGGGCGTACAAAAAGAGACTAGAAGGCGTGAGGAGGAGAGTGTAGACGTGGTGCCACAGGGGGTATTTAAAGCCCCTGCATCTCCCACACCACCGGTAAAGGTAACCGGCGGGAGATGAACCGCTCGCCTCCCCACAATTGACACCAGAGCAGCACAACCACCCTCATGCATCGTGTCTCTCACAAGGAGATTGTGCAAGTGGCCTGACAGCACACGACGCACCAATTGCCCTTCGCCACACGTCCACTCCCTCGGGAATCAATGCAGGCAACTCCGGCTCCACCTTCGGCTCCGTCCTCATGAAGAGACACTTCGCCACACACCCACGCGCCGGTGCCGCAAGCCCGAAGACGCCCTCCATTTCGATGGCTTGGGGCGACCCCGGCACCTGCCTCGGCCTATATTTCGGCGGTCCAACCAAACCTCCGAGTCGCCCTTGGGCACAAGGGGCACTTTTGCATCCTAGCCCTAATATGTCCATCTTTTTGTGGCTAACAGTCCGCAGATAACGCCCGCGGAACAGTTTAGCTGGCGGGAGTCCAATCGATGGTGGAAGTCCATGCTAGTCGTCGGAAATGCAACCAGTGGGAGGTGAGGTGTCACGGTCAAAGTGTGCACACGGCACGCTTGCCAGGCTACCGGGCAACGCACGACGCATCAGTAACTTCCTGCCACATGACCCGCCTCTCTCGGGATGGGGCATGCGATCGTGGCCATGCGACCGCTCAGAGCCCACGACGCGCCAATCGTGTTGCACCACGTGTACCACCCTATCGGGACAGCGCATACAACAGCAGTAGCCCCCCTGGCTTTTCAGGAGTCACGCCACCTCCGAACCGCGGAGCTCCGAGTCGCAGAGCTCCGAGCCGCGGAGCTGTTGGGGTATATTGACTCCGCACCAGGCGAAGACCGCCCCTACTCAACTCCCTAGAGGCACAGAGTCCCAGACTACCCCCCGCCCAAGGGTGTCCTGGTGTCGCGCCCAAAGTATGGAGTACCTTCGGCTCAGTAAGGCGACTCCGCTGGTAACCATGATGCTGTGAGGGATGGCTCCAGGCTCGGAGGCTACCTCGGTGTCCAGCCCGACACCACATCCTCGGCGCGAAGCACATTCAACCGGCTGGAGTCCAATAGTCTGCTTCACCCGCGAGTGGGAAGTGTGGCCAGTGATCGCTGTTCAAGTTTTGATCGTGTGCTCAAAAATAGGCCTCCTTCAGCTCATCAACGTCTGCTGATCGCTCTAATTGGCGATACTCCTGCTGCACGTACACAAACTGACGAAAGCCTATTTTTGAGACCAAGATCATCTCAGCCATGCCTGGCTACGCGCAAGCGCAGCGTGCGGGAGCACCGAGCGACTAAGCCAGTGGGCAGGATTGAGGAAGGACAATGCTGCAGCACTGCCGGCACATATATAGCCATTTCCCCTCATGGGGAAGTGCAACCGATGGGAGTTGAAGCGACACGGTCGCCCACGCGCACGCGACACCCCAATCTTGTGCACCTACGCGCCTATCCTGCAGTGACGCACGGTTTTGTCATCGGCTTAGCCTGCGACCCTCGGCTCCAAGTCCACAGAACCACGAAGGGACACACACGTGAGGTCATTTTCGTCCAATATCACACAAGGTCACAGGCCGTGGGGACAGAGGCGGCCAAATGGCTCAGTGACATGGCTTCGGCCCATGAAGCCCTTCACCATGAGACGCTCCTGTTGTAGGGGTGGCCCCCACCTAAGCCCAGCAGGCCTGTTAGAAGGTTATAAGGCCCAAAATGGGACATGTGTTATGACGTGAACACCCTTGAAAGGGTATAATTGTAAAAGCACTCCCCATGAGGATATATATATGCGATACAAGCCATGGAGGAGGGGGCATTGCTCATCTATTCTCTTCACTATACTCTCTCTCTGTTTGGTTTGTAACCACAACAATGCCCAAAACCAAGTTTTATGAAAATCAAGTCCAATCTGTGAAACTCTACTCAGCATGTCCATGACCGTGGACACAGCTATCTAGGATAGGTTAAAAACTCTATAGAAGTGTACAACTTTACCCACAAGATGTGTCTTCCCACTTGAGCCACGCGATCAACAAACTGCTTTAGGTGTGCGGCGGGGAATTCATGACAAGGCTGTTACAATGATCCATAGCCAAAATAGTCACGCTGCCACTAAGGTTTCACCACAACTCGAATCCACGAGTTGGAGCCCCCTCTTGTGCCATGTGAGACTTCTCGCGGCCTACGCCATGCTCACACTCAGCCTATAGCGAAACTATATTTCGAATTTCATAATTTACTTAGCCAGGTCCGTCCCATACCAAACTTGTGGTAGTACAAAGTGACTTCATAAAATGATTCACAGAAACAGTCCTTAAATTGACTTAGGCTCAATCCACATACCCACATACTCGACAATCAACTACGTGTCACCAAACACGAAGCATGCCGGCACCCCACCACCTAACCAATAGCCTAAGTCTAAACCAAGTTTTCTATTTTCATTTTAAACCATTTCATAAATTTCCTTGACTCACCGAAGTCAAGGTTTCATTAAAAGATATCATCATTTCATGTGAAATAATTGATCCCACCTAAATCATTTTAAGCCAGGCTAAGCAATTTTCTAAAAATTTGCTTGATAATACTACTGTACCAACTAATTTTCAACTAAGGTGACAAGGCATGTAAGTTCGAGATCAAATTGGCTATATTCAAAGGACCGTGGGCATAACTAAAGTTTAAAATGTCTGTAATTAACATTTGAATAAAGATACGCACGCATATATAGTAAAACAACATAATTAATTTGAAATATTAGGATCAATATGGTCAAAGGTGTAACTTGCCTTGCTCGAAGTCCTGCTACGAAACGTCATCGTAATCAAACTCTCCTGAATCGTCAAAATCTAAACGCGAAGAATCAAATTCAAATTCAAAAACAAAATTCAAATAAAATTCAAAAATTCAAAAGGAGGCCAAAAATGGATAGTTCATGATTTTAGAAAAATTTAGAAATTTGAATGGGTCAATTTGGAGTTAAAATGAAGAAGTTATGGCCTTCTAAAGATAATATGAAACGGTGCTCGGGGACTGATGGTCGCCGGCGTTCCCGTGGGCGGCAGTGCCGGCCGAGTGGTGCAAATGCAAGAGGGGAATGAGGGGAGTCGTTCGGTACCTTGCGCAGCGGTTGGAGGAGGCTCACGGCGGCGGAGGTGCTCCGGTGGTGTAATTGCCTGGTGGAGGGGTGGCCGATGGTCGCTGAGGGACGAGGGAGGTGTAGACGGGATCGACGAGCCACGGGGACTCCTGAGGTGGCGGTGATTGCTTGCCGAAGTTGGTGAGGCCGGCGGAGGGGAAAAAGAGCACGGGGAGGCCTCAGGGGCTCGAAAGCTTGAATTGAGTAGTGAGGGGGAGACGGTGTGAGGAGAGGGTGCTCGGGTGTAACGGCCGCACGCATTCACGCTGGAGTGAAATGGCTTTGTGCTTGAATGCGACAGCGGGTGGGGGTCTAAAGGGGGAGTAACGCCAGAAACAGATGCGGTGATTACAGAGGAGTAACTGGGTGCCGGCACGAGCGGGGGAGGTGGATGGAAACCGAAGCTTTCAAAGCTTCAGTTTTGGGCATTAATTGCATCGGGGATGGTGCGAGGAAGAAGGAAGGTGGTGGGGACAACAGATCTGACAGGCGGGACCCACCGGTCAGCGAGGGAAAGAAGAAGGAAAGGGCGAGGGCGGCAGTCGGATGAGTGACAAGTGGCAAGGGAGAGGGAGCAGGGCCGTTAGATTTCGAGCAAAGCGGTAAGTGATGGTGTACGGGTGAGATGTGATCCAGCATAGTGAGTTAGATCGGGGCTGTCCAAGAGATGAGAGAAGGGTTAAGTGGCTACGGGCGGCGAGGATTCAATCCGGCAACGGCGAAAGGTCCAGATTAAGACACTCGTCAATCTGAGGGAGAGACGATGTGGGTGAAGCAGTAAGTGACGATGAGCAGCCAAGATCTGATCGGGCGAGCGAAGATCACTCCTACGTGTGACAGATGGTAGTTCGAGAGAAAAAAGAAGTGGCCGAAGCGGTAAGTGGGAGTGGGTGGTGAGGATTAAATCAGGTGGCGGTCGGATTGTCTCAGAGTGCGACACATGTCGGCTGGGAAGAGGGGAAAGGCGGGGGAGAGAGTTTAAGTAAGATCAGATGACTGAGGTGAGATCTGGCGACGGTGGTTGGTCCGATGCTCGACAAGTGTTAGCTATGGGGAGTTTTGGGTTTATTTTCTTTTCCAGATTTTTCAGAAATACTTAGGAGACTTTAAAATACTCCAAACATACTAAATAAAATTTAAAAATTTCAGGAAAAATTCAGAGAATCATCTAGAACCTTATTAGACTTAATATAAATATTTTCAACCCGATTTGATATTTAGATTTTGCAAAAATACAAATTAACTTTAAAAGGAGAGTTTTAAATCCTTACAAATTCTTGAAAATTGTTATAAATACATATTTGACTTAGGAAAATGAAATGCACTTATTTTGACTTTTATAAAATGAAATGCTTTAATTTTTCACAACCAGGTTTGAAATAAAATCTAGGAAAAATCCAATTAAATTCCAAAAAAAAATACTTAACATGGAAAATAAATTTTGGGATGTTACAATGTTATATGGAATTGGCTTAAAAAGTGTTCATGCTTATGTAATAGCTAAGTCTTTTATATGTCATTTGTACCATGCTCATGTCATTATTGATTATATTGCAATTAAATGTACGTATATGCTTATACCGCACTATTTACATATATGCTTATACCGCACTATTTACATATATGCTTATACCGCATCATTTACATATATGCTACATTGTGCTTACTTTTCATATATGAGTAGGCCAACATGTCATCGCGCATCCTTCAACATCGTTGCTGGATGTGTCGGCTAGAAAATCCAAACGCCAAGGAAGAGGATTATCGAAAAAGCCAGAGGGTCGATTTACCATCACAGAGGTCGATAGATCTAGAAGCCCTCTCCTTCCTCGCTGAGTAGCGTGCACATTTTGATGAATGGTCGAAATAGTTGCACAAGAATAAAATGAGATCATGTTCGATTTGTGGAAGATTGTGACTAAGACTCGAAAACGTGAGCTGCTGATAGAAATTTTTGCATCGTTTGAGATCCCAGAAGAACACCACGACTCTGTGCAACGACATGCCTTGCTAGCGGCGTGCAAAGCATGGAAGAACTTCAAGATCTTGCATGTCAAGCAATACGTGGAGAAGGATCTAATGCTCTTTTATAAGTACCCATTCATGGAACTACAATGGGAGAGTTTAAGGCGATGAAGATGACCGAACATTTTAGAAGTGTAAGTGCGGCGCACAAGGCCCTTCAGGCAAAAAACACGCACCCCCACAGACTCGCACAGCTAGGTATGCAGGTAAAATCTAGCAATGGAGGAAGGAGGACGAGCAGGCAATCCTACGAGACACCGCCCTGCCATTTGCCACGATCCCGGATAAGCGCGCTCAAAATTGGATTAGAGCGAGCTCATCTACCATGTCGACGGGGGACATCTCCTTCCAAAACCCTGCAGACGAGGAAGTGTGATGAGGACATCACTTCTACTAATATAAACACTCCTCTTACTGCTTCCATGAATGATGGGCAAGGTCCAATCACTCGGGCACGTGCTCGCCAACTCAACTATCAGGTAAACTCGTTTTTGGGAGTCAATAATATTTCCGTTGAGCATTCGATACTTCCTAAGACTTGTGATTTTCTTGTCCTTAGGAACCATGGAGAAGAACCACATGATCTCAAGTGTAGAAGTGGAACCGTCAAGCGTAATCCAACTCATATTCGCAAGTTCGACTCAGATTCGGACTGCTAGACAGCACCTACTTCAAACGACCATAACTTTTGATCCAGAAGGTTTCTCGGGCCCGTGAGTACTCGTTGGAAAGATATTGAAGTCTACTTTCAGATGAATCTAACCTCACCTCAAAATTCCACCTGAGGCGATCAGAAACTACAAAACAAGACACATCACTTTTGTAATCCGAGTCAAAATGGGCCGAGGGCCTTGTAACTTAGGTTATTTGGGCTGGTACTGTTCACATGAACAGTACCACAGCCGTGTGAACAGTACCCGAGTGATTAGTCCCACCCCCTCTTTTTTAAATAAGTGTGGCCTCCCCCTTCTCTATTTAAGGAGGTCACACCTCTTTAGTTTTCCTTGGGTTTTTCTTAAGAGTTTATTCTGCTTAGCAGTCTCACCGCACGTCTGGTTGAGGAACCCCAACTTGTGAACTTAATCTTTATTCGCAATACAATTTCAGATTGCATCTTTTACTCTCTTGCTTGTGTTCTCGGTTCGCTTGCAGGAGATAGCCTTCTTGGCGAGGTCAACCGCATTCGGCACGGTTGATAACCAACGGAGAAGTGGTGTAGTGATTGCGAGGGGATCGATCTGTTTTGGTCGGAGCCTTTGGATCATCAACGTCGAGTTCTCCACAATAGACTTATCAGTACCTCTCAGAAGATCAGGCCATCGTCACATCAAAGTGTCCCACCGCTTAGTAAGATATCGAACTACGTAGCTTGTAATTACTCCACAACTTCGTAGGAAGTGAAATGACTTGTCAGGCTCCTGTAGGAAGTGCTGAGCATAAAATCTTCCCATGGATCATTTCAGGCAAGTAGGGAGAGAGATATACTCTCCGTGGCTCTGGGAAACAAGGAGCACCTGGGTCGAGAGGCCTTGGTCTTTACGTTCCTTGGAAACATGTTTTCCCAGAAGACTCCGAATTGTATTAGAATAGGAAGAGAGCCAAAGCTAAGCGTGAGGCATTGCTACGAGAGGACATCAAGGCATCTCTTAGAGAGGAGCTCGCTGATTATGTCAGAGATGAGATACGAAGATATACAGAAAATTAGCAGGCTTCTGCCGCCGCTCCTGTGCTAGCCAACCCCCCAACCGTCGGAGTCGTTGCACGTCCAATCCTACTACGGAAAGCGAGCCCATATTTCTTATAAATAACATCCTAGTAATAATTATTATCTCTGGAATGTTTGATCCGTTTATAGGCCTATTAGAGTAGCTAATTTTGTATCGTTATGTAGGCGGCTATAAAGTGCAAGCTCCAAGTGAGATATGCCTCCGTTGCCCTATGCGCTGTTTGGGGCCAGGCATATCCGTCCAGTTGTGGGGTCAGGGTGCACGTTGCACCTTTAGCGCTAGGCTTTAGAAAAGTGAATGTGGATGGTGTTCATGCCAATTTCGAGGTCGTGCCACTACAAAAGCCGCCCAACGACGAGATAGGGCAAGCCATTGGAATATTCATCAAGTGGCCCAAAAGCGACATTTGCTTGGAGGCTTCTTCACTAGTGCCTCCTAACCCTAGGACTTAGTTGTCAGAGATTACACCGGTGGTATATGGGACAACGACGCTCTGGTTTCACTGTCAAATTCAGGCCGCATCATCTCCAGTACGAAGTTCATGATTGTGTCGTCACGGTGACCTTCGAGGATTTATTTGACCTCTTCACACTGAACGCTCTCGACGCTTCACTCGTTCGATGTTAGACGCTGTAAGTGTGTACAATCACAGTCTTCGTTCATGTAATATCGATAAATGTCATATATAATTTATTGCTTTTGTGTGTATATATATAGATACATGGTGATTGAAACTAGATCATCCAAATCACCAACTAGTTTCTTGGACCCACGCTTGGTCGCCATAGATACTATCAATGAGAATGCATCCTTCATCGAGAATTATATTACAACATCATTGCTGACTCACCGCAATAAGGAATTTGTACTTATGTCATACAATTAGGGGTAAGTGTTGCACCAGTGCCTGTACTTATTGATTTCTACTTCATAAGCAACACGAGATTAGATTTAATGACATCAGTCGATATACCTTTGTAGGTTCCACTGGATTTTAATTGTAATTATACCAAAATAGAACAAGATAATATACCTTGATTTCCTAAGTAAGAACAAAACCGATTTCATAGTTATCGATCGATTAATCGATAGGTAAATACATTTTCTCCATTCATAACTATATTATACTCTTTCTTTCCTTCCAAATGACTAATGCTAACTTTTTGGAATTGTTGTAGGGGTGGCCCCCACCTAAACCTAGCTAGCCTGTCGAAAGGTTGTAAGTCATGTAAATGACACACTTGTCCCCGGTGAGGGACTCCGGGTAAGGCTACGACGGTAAAGTCGCCCCTTCGAGGGGGAGTACTTATGTATCGCTCCTTGTCCTCATACGGGGCAGAAGAAGTCATTTGTTTACCTAACTCTCCACTACCACTCTCTCTCTGTTTGGTCTGTAGCCACAACAGTTGGCGCCGTCCGTGGGGACGACGGAAGCAAGAAGACCTCCAGAAGGATGGCACCAACATCGTCGGCGGCAAGGAGGGAGGGGGTCACAGAGACCACATCTCGTGTCAGCATCGGCATCGCGGCGTCGGCAGGGGCGACCGTAGGAGTGAGCGATAACGCCCCAGACACAGCTGGCGACTCCAACCCCGCCTCCGCCGACGCAGCCGTCGACTCCAACCCCGCCTCCGCCGACGCAGAAATGTCCAACAGCTATGGTCATACTGCGACTCAGGCGAGAAACGCTGGAATCCACCACACAGATGGAGCGGACAATCCGGCAGCACCGACGCTAGTCGCGGCTACCAAACCAGCGCAACCAGGTGCGTCGTCCGTTTCGATTACGCCCATAGCATATAGATCCCTGCTGGCTGCCCTCCATGCGCTCCAACGGGAGCTGGCAGATCTCCACGGCACCATAAGCGCCATGCGCGAGGCTTCGAGCTAGCAAATCCCGACGGCCGCCACGCCGGGAACCCGTCCGCAGTACTCAGCCGTCAACGTCATCTCCGGGGGTTTGTCGTCGGGAGCCTTGCGGCAGTCGCAGCTGGGGATACCTCATGGCGATATTACCTTCGCGTCCGCCGATGCCCGAGGCATCGAGTTTCCTCATCACGACCCATTGCTCGTCCGGATCGACATTACAGGGTGCGACGTCTGGCGTGTCCTCATTGACGGGGGCAGCTCGGCGAATGTGCTTTCCGCGGAGGCCCTTGGCCGCATGGCAATCCCTTATTGCCGATTGCAACCATCCCGGGCCCCGCTATGTGGCCTCGACGGCCAACCCCTAAGTGCATTAGGCCAAATACACCTCCAAGTCTCCTTCTATCAAGGTAACAATGTCAGGACCGGGGGTGTCATCTTTGACGTCACGGACACCCCAAGCCCGTACAATGCCATTTTGGGCCGCCCCGCCCTCATATCCTTCGAGGTGGTCCCACACCATGCCTTCCTATGCCTAAAGCTCCCGGGCCCGCGAGGCGTCATCACGGTCTTCGGCGACCAAGACCTCGCCTAGCGCACGGCGTTCACAAGCCCCCGCCGCCAGGTGCACGCCCTCGCAGCCAAGCCTAAGGCGGACACACCATCCGCCCCGGGAAGCGGGTCCCCCTTCAGGCCGATGGTCGAGTCGTCTCCATAGGTGACGGTCTCCCCCTAGGAATGGAGTGAGAGCTCCTCCAAGTTCTCCGGGACAACGCCGACATCTTCGCTTGGTCCCTGGGGGACCTCACGGGTGTGAACCGCTCCCTCATTGAGCACAACCTCGCGGTCCGTCAGGACGCCAAGCCGGTCAAGCAAAGGCTTCGACGCATGTCCGCGGACCGGCAGCAGGCGGCCAAGGCGGAGGTAAGGAAGATCCTGTAGGCCGGCGTCATTCGCGAAGTTCAGCACCCGGATTGGCTCGCTAATCCGGTGCTAGTGAAGAAAGCCAGCGGTGCCTGGCGCATGTGCATCGATTTCACCGCCCTCAACAAGGCGTGCCCGAAGGATGATTACCCCCTCCCACGCGTCGACCAATTAGTCGACACCACGGCCGGCTGTGAACTCATGAGCTTCTTGGACGCCTACTCCGGTTATCACCAAATCTATATGGCCAAGGATGACGAAGACAAAACCAGCTTTATCACTCCAATAGGAACATACTGCTTTGTCAGAATGCCCTTTGGTCTAAAGAATGCTGGCGCAACTTTCACTCGCCTAATCGCATTGGCGCTGGCCTCCCAGCTAGGGAGGAATGTCGAAGCATACGTGGACGACGTGGTAGTCAAAACCAAACAATTAGCGGCCCACGGCCACGATCTCCAAGAGACCTTCAACAACCTCCGGAAGGCAGGCATCAAGCTCAACCCGGACAAATGCGTTTTCGGTGTACGGGCGGGCAAGCTCTTGGGCTTCTTGGTGTCCGGACGCGGTATCCAAGCCAACCCCGACAAGGTCGATGCAATCCTGGCCATGGAACCGCCAAAAACAACGCGGGAGGTCCAGAGGCTCGCCGGCCGCATGGCCGCACTGAGCCGCTTTTTGTCCAGGGCCGCGGAGCGCGGCCTGCCTTTCTTCAAAACCCTGCGGGGTTGCGACGGGTTTCGGTGGGACGCCGACTGCGCCAGCGCCTTCGACGACCTCAAGAAGCACCTTGCAAGCCTACCCACATTGGTAGCCCCGGCACCAAAGGCTCCCCTTTTACTTTACCTTGCCGCCTCCGCGACCGCCGTCAGCGCCATTCTCGTTCTCGAGGAGGGCGCTCGCCAACGCCCAGTCTACTTTGTCTCTGAAGCCCTTCAAGGCGCCAAGACGCGATACACGGAGCTGGAGAAATTGGCTTATGCCTTACTTATGGCCTCGAGAAAGCTCTAACATTACTTCCTCGCCCATCCCATCACCGTGCCATCTTCGTTCCCGCTAGCGGAGATGCTGCACAATAAAGAGGCCACGGGACGCATCGGCAAGTGGGCGGCCGAACTCACCCCTTTTTCCTTGACATATGCTTCGCGTACGGCAATCAAGTCCCAAATCCTTGTGGACTTCCTCGCGGAGTGGACCCCAGTGGCCCAGCACGCCGAGCAGCCCGAGGACCCGGTATGGACGCTCGACACCGACGGCGCCTACTGCGTCTCCGCCGCGGGCGTGGGGGCGATGGTTACCACCCCGGAGCGACGCCGCTTGCTATACTCGGCACGCCTCGCATTTCCTGCAACCAACAATACCGCGGAGTACGAGGCGCTACTCTTCGGCCTAGCAAAGCTCAAAGCTCTGGGGGCGCGGTGAGTCCTCGTCCGCACAGATTCCCGATTGGTGGCGGGACAGGTCGACAAGTCCTACCAGGCCAAGGACCCCGACCTGGCCAAGTACTTGGCAGCCGTGTGAGCCAAGGAGCGGCACTTCCTGGGTGTCACGGTCAAGGCCATCCCCCGTGCGGACAACGATCAAGCGGATATTCTTGCAAAGGTCGCCAGCCAACAGCTCCTCGCCCCCGAAGGAGCATTCTACGAGGTCCTGCATGCGTCAGCCATCGCACAGGACAACCGCGACCCGGCCCTAGTCCACCAGATCACCCATCAGGGCGACTGGCGAGACCCAATTCACACCTTCTTACAGGGCATCGCCGAGCCAAATGACCCTGCCGACCTTCGTCGCCTGCAGCACCGCGCCCGATCCTTCCAGCTCCTCGACGGAGTGCTCTACAAAAAAGGAGTCTGTGCACCGTTCCTACGGTGCCTCTCGCGCAAAGAAGGACAGCACCTCCTGGCGAAAATCCACGTGGGCCTTTGCGGCTCGCATCTAGCGCCAAGATCGCTCGTCGGCAAAGCATTCAGGCAGGGCTTCTATTGGCCAACCGCCGTCACCGATGCCCAAGAACTGGTGCGGCGGTGCCAAGGCTGCCAATGGATGGGGCGAGTAATTCATAGACCCCCCACTGGCCTCAACCCCATCCCCCCTGTATGGCCGTTGGCTCGGTGGGGCATCGACGTGGTCGGGCCTCTGCCCCGAGCGCCAGGAGATTTGCGCTTCATCGTGGTGGCTTTGGAATATTTTTCCAGGTGGCCAGAAGCTCTGGCGCTAGCCAAGATTACCTCGATGGCCATACAGCGCTTCCTTTGGCAGAACATCATATGCCGCTTCAGAGTGCCCAAGGAGATCACTGCCGACAATGGTTTGCAGTTCGATTCGGCTTCGTTCAGGGAGTTCTGCGGAGATATGGGCATTATGCTTCGGTTCGCCTCGGTCGGACACCCACAGTCCAACGGAGCGGTCGAGAGGGCGAACGGCAGCATCTCCGTTGGAATCAAAAAACGCCTTGTCGGGCTACCGAAAGGCAAGTGGCCCGGCGAGCTCCACAATGTCCTCTGGTCGCTCCGCACAACAACGACGCGTCCGACGGGCTTCACGCCGTTCAAACTACTCTTCGGCGATGAGGCAATGACGCCCGAAGAGATCAAGACCGGTTCCCGAAGGGTCCTCGCCCAGGCACCAGATGAAGAACGCCAGTTGTCCCTGGACCTCCTCGATGGGGAGCGCGTCAAGGCCACCCAACACATCGCCAAGTACGCCCGTCAAATGGCCCGCAGCCACGACCGCTCCGTGTATCCTTGAGCGTTCCACCCAGGGGACCTTGTCCTCAGAAGGGCGCTCCACACGGATACAGTCGGCAAGCTGGAGTCCAAGTGGGAAGGCCCGTACATTGTCGCAACGGCACTGCAGCGAGGAGCTTATCACCTCACCACACTGGAAGGCCAGGCGCTCCGCCACACATGGAATGCGGACAGGTTGCGGAAGTATTATGTATAAGTCGCAAACGGCCGTCTCGCGGCAACCAGTTCAACAGTTAGCCCCTCGGTTGCTTGTACTCGCTCGCCCAAGTAAACGGGAATTTAATGATAAAGTTCGCCGTTTGCGAGGCTGTTCATGCCCCACCCCCACCACCAACCGCATGCGGAGGTCCGCCTCCGCACGCACTCTACGGAGTATAAATAAGACGTAGCGATGAGGTCCGCCTCCGCACGCACTCTACGGAGTATAAATAAGACGTCATCGATGAGGTCCGCCTCGCACGCACTCTACGGAGTATAAATAAGACGTGCGATGAGGTCCGCCTCCGCACGCACTCTACGGAGTATAAATAAGACGTGCGACGAGGTCCGCCTCCGCACGCACTTCTACGGAGTATAAATAAGACGCAGCGGGGGACGCCCGCGCACACTCGCGGAGTATAAATAAGACGCGGATGTTTTCCTGCGCACTCATCGAAGTCTAAACAAGACGCGGATGTCCGCGTGCGGCGCTGGCGCATTCTCCGAGCCCAACTAAGCCGTGGTTGATAGTCCCACGCACGCTCCGAGTATAAACTAGACGTGGATGTTTTCCTGCGCACTCTACGAAGTCTAAACAAGACGCGGATGTCCCGCGCTGTTGGCGTACATTCTCCGAGCCTAACAAAGCCGTGGTTGATAGTCCCACGCACGCTCCGGAGTATAAACTAGACGTGGATGTTTCCCCTGCGCACTCTACTGAGTCTAAACAAGACGCGGATGTCCCGCGCGCGCATTGGCGTACCCTCCGGAGCCTAACTAAGCCGTGGTTGATAGTCCCACGCACGCTCCGGAGTATAAACTAGACGATGGGGACGGAGCGCGATCGCGTCTACTTCAACTAGGCGCCAGCTCCGCTGCCACCACTCCGAAGGGTAGGGGATGGAGCGCGATCGCTTCTACTTCATCTAGGCGCCAGCTCCGCTGCCACCACTCCGAAGGGTAGGGGACGGAGCGCGATCGCGTCTACTTCATCTAGACGCCAGCTCCGCTGCCACCACTCCGAAGGGTAGGGGACGGAGCGCGATCGCGTCTACTTCAACTAGGCGCCAGCTCCGCTGCCACCACTCCGAAGGGTAGGGTGTAACATCCCAAAATTCCATTCCTTTAATAAAGCATTTATTGGATTTTCCTTGGATTTTTATTTAAGCCTGTTCTGAGGAAAAATTAAAAACTTTGATTTGTGAAAGCCAAAGTAAACCTATAGCATTTCATGAAAGTCAAACAACTGTATTTCACTTTCCTAAAGTCAAATCTGTGATTATATTAATTTTCAGAATTTTATAAAGAATTAAAAACTTCCCTCTTAAGTCAAACTGCGCTTTTTCAAAATGTACTTATCAAATTTGGTGGAAAATATTTTTATTAAGTCCCAATTAGTCCCAGAAGGTTCTCTGAATTTTTCTGAATTTTTCAAAATTTATTTGGTATTTTTTTGAGTTTCCTAAAGCTTAATAGCATTTCTGGAAATTCAAAAAGAAAACAAAATCCCAAACCCTCCTGGGCGACGCGTGTCGACCATCGGAGCCACCTCCACCCCGCCGATCTAATCTCGCCGCCGTCATCACTTACCGGCTCAATCCCGCCTTCCCATCCTCGATCGACGCTGGCAAGCATCGGGCCGCCCACCTCTCGCCCGATTCAATCCCCACCGCACGCCTCACTTAACCGCCGCCCGCGCTCTCTTCCTCCGCTCGACGCGTGGCGTGATCCACACCGCCTCGCTGCGATTTCAATCGCAGCCGCCTTGTCACTTAAAGCACCCGATCGGGTCGATCTAAACCCCGCTGTCGGATTGCATCTCGATCGCCCACGATCACTTCACCGGTTCAACCCCGATCCAATGGCGCCCTCTCGCTCGCTGCCACTTGTCAAACATCCACCGCTCTCCTCGCCCTTCCGCTTTCCTTCTCCGACGCATGGCCCCACCGCTGCCCTTCGCCCCGCCCCTTTCCTTTCTTCCTCGCGCAATCGCCGCTGCCGCCGCCATTAATCGGGAAACCGAAGCTTTAATAAGCTTCGGTTTCTTGCCAAATTAATACCCCGCACCCCGGCGCATTCAAATCGACGCCCCGCACTCCATCCGAGGCATAATCAGCCCCACTTGCGCCGCTTCGCCGCCACCTTAAAACTCCGAGCCGCTGCAACTCCGGCGAGATTTGCTCGAGCGCTACCTCCTCCTCGGCCTATATAAAGGACTCCCGAGGTTCCTCCCACAACGCCACCCCCCGAGCCTCCAGAGCACATAATCAAGCCCCGAGGGTCTCCCTGCGCTCGAATCCCGCCGCGGCTTCAAGCAACTCCGCGAGCAATCGCCGCCGGCCGAGCTTCCCACTTCTCGCGGTGCCTCCCGACCTTGCCGGTGCCTGCGAACACCGCGACCTCTCCCGAGCCGCCGCGTCGCCGAACCTCTCCGCCGCCGTGAACCCTTCTCCGACCGCCGCCTCTCGCCGATTTTCCTCTCGGTCATCCTCGGCCTCGCGCAAGGTACCGATGCACTCCCACGCCCTCCTCGTCATTTTGATACCCTCGGCGGCGCGCCGCCACCGAGCTCGGCGACCATCGTGCCGGCGCCGCCGCCGCCGGCCGGGCCACGCGCGGCCGTCTGGCCGACCGGCAGGCTGCAGGCAGCCGGTGGCGGCGGACGGCGCCATGCCGCCGCCACCGCACCCCTTGCCACCTCGCGCGCGCGCCGCCACGCCGGCATAAAGCCGCGGCGCGGCAGCCACGCCGCGACCACGCCGCAGCCCGTGGCGCCACGCCGCCCATCCTCGCCCCGCGCGCCGCTTGCCACCTCACCCTTCCTGGTCCATGGACTCGGTCCATGACACCGGCCCCACCGCACCTCCGCTGCGAATATATTAATCCTAGGGCTGACGTCATAATCTATAAATTCCTTTAGAAAATAATTCTTGCTGACGTCATAAATTCTTTTCGGTTTAAAAATAAATCCAGAAAATACCCTTTTTCTTTTATTTTGAATTTAAACTTTGGAAGGCTATAACTTTTGCATTTTAACTCCAAATTGACCCATTCAAATTTCTAAAATTTTCTAAAATCTTGATCTATCCATTTCTGGAATAATTTCGAATTTTTGAAATTTATTTAAATTTTGTTTGAATATATTTTGTAATTCCAAGGTTTAAATTTAAATTAAAACTTCCAATTTCTTTTAAAAGCCTCAATCCCTTTTTAAAAATTGTTGACCCACATCCAAAATTCAAAATTCTGTCTCCCAGTTTATTTTATAATTTTTGGAATTTATTTGGATTTCAATTGAATTTTGTTTTGAATTTGCTTTGAATTGACTCTTTCGTTAGATATTGACGATTCCGGAGAGTTTGAATTCGACGAATCACAGCAAGACTTTGATCAAGGCAAGTTACACCTTTGACCATATTGAACCCAGTATTTTAAATATAATTATGTTGCTTTCTCAGATATGCATGCGTATTTCTACTCAATTTAATTTTAAAATTCAGTTTAAACTTTAGCTATACCCATGATCCTTTGATTATAGCCCATTTGAAATTCTAATTCATACACCTTGTCACCCTAGCTGAAAACTAGTTAATACCATAATATTGACTAGAAAATTTTGTAGAAATGCTTAGCCTGGCTTAGTATAACTGTAGGTGGGATAAAACTTTCACATGAAATGTCAGTTTTGAAAAGAAACTTTGACTTCGGAGAGTCAAGGGTGGCTTATGGAAATTATTTAAAAATGAAAATAGAAAACTTGTTTTGGACTTAGGCTAATGGTTAGGTGGTGGGTGCCGGGTTGCCTCGTGTTTGGTGACACCTGGTTGATTATCGGGCACGGGGGTATGTGGTTGAGCCTAAATCAACTTAAGGACCGTTTCGTGAATTATTTTACGGTCACCAGACTACCACAAGTCCGGTATGGAACGGACTGGCTAAGTAATTTGTGAAGCTCCAAACATAGTCTCGCTATAGGTCAATGTGAGCGCGGCGGTCGTGGGAAGTCTCACATGGCACCAGAGGGGCTCCAACTCGTGGATTCGAGTTGTGGTGAAACCTTAGTGGCGGCGTGATTATTTTGGCGACGGATCATCGGAACAGCCTTGTCATGAACTCTCCGCCGCACACCTAAGGCAAGGTGTTTATCGCGTGGCTCAAGTGAGAGGGAATGTCTTGTGGGTAAAGTTGTACACCTCTGCAGTTAAAAACCTATCTAGATAGCCGTGTCCACGGTCATGGACATGCTGAGTAAAGTTGTCACAGATTAGACTTGGATTTTATAAACTTGGTTTTGAGCAAACAAATAGCGCCTTGGTTCCGTCCGTGGATTCTCGTGGATAAGTTAGTGTGGGTTGGAGCCTACACTAACGATAATACTTGTTAAAAACAATGTTTCATATAATGTATTAAAATTCAGCTTTTAGATTTACGTTATTGTATTTTAATTCAAGTATTGCTTTCCGCACATTGCCCTATTAAGCTTTCCTTTGAAATCCCTTATGCATGCATCAACTCTGTTATAATTCCTGGTGTGACTTGCGTGAGCATTTACTTGCTTACCTTGGGAGTACTTTTGTACTCACCTTGCTAAACCTGTTGCCAGACTTCGACGGCGAGTACGACGGTGAGGACTACTTCAGCGAGTAGGATGCGTCTTACGATCATTCGCTGTGGGAGGTGGATGGGTGTCTTTGCCACCTTTACTATCTTTCCGCTGTTTTTATTTTGTTGGCCTTGTGCCCTTATTGTAAGACTTGGCCTTAAGGCGGTATTTTCAGTTAATAATATCTCGTGGTTATTTTTGCATGATATACATTGCTGTTAAACCTGTGTGCACTAACTTTTCCTGGGATAGTGCGATTTACACGGAGGGGCTCGGAGTTGTTGTTCCGGGTCCCAACAGAAATGGTATCAGAGCAACAATGACCCTAAGACGTGACCTTAGCTAGAGACCAACCTTAAGAACATATTTTCATAAGAAATGCTCTTTTAAAAACATCTCTTCCTTTTCTCAATCTCTTTACCAAAACTGATTACTAACTCCTCTCCCCTCCAAAATTTTAGATGGTCTGTACAACCTCATGCAAGAGCTCAACTTCCGCCCGTACCCCCTCTACCAGGGATATGTTGGCATGTATGGAGACGAGGAACGCTGGAGGGTGGAAGTGAAGATCTTCAAAGATTTCGGAGCACACGGAGCCATTCACGTGTTCGACGCACCCCTACCTCGAGACACCTTCTTCGACGGAGTACAGGATGCAGCCCGAGAGGCCATTCGCCAGCTGCGGAACATCTACGCTCGAGACTTGCTGCGCACCGATTTCCGCTACTTCCCCATGAAGACTCCTGGCTGCCTGCCGACTTCTCGTCTACAGAGTATGAGAGCAACCCCCGCCTCATACGACTGGTGGAGTTCACCAAGTCCATGGATCACATGTACCAGACCACCCTGGACAAGCTGCACACCGCACAGCAGAAGCTCCACGCACGCGAAGAAGAACTTGCCGAGCTCTGTGCAGAAGATGCAGGTTCCACTGATTCCGGGCCTTTTTCGAGGAGACTCGAGCGCAGTGCTAGTGTGTAGACAACCCCAAGTCTTAGAACGCTATCCGTGAGCTGTAGTCCTTTGTAAACAGCTACGAGACTATTATAATAAAATAAAAAGTTTTGTTTGGCTCTTATTCGTGTTTTCCTTGCTCTTGTGTGTTGTTTTGGTGGGATTGTTACTAGAACCTTTCCTTTAGTTCTCTCTCTAAATCTGATAGCCTCAATAGATGGTAAACACAAGAAGGAACTCCAGCATGGATAACGCCAACCCCGGAGCACAAGGAAGCCAGTCCGCTCCGATTCCACCACCCCCGCCAGCAGCAGGACCGGACTGGGCACAATTGATGGCCAATCAAAACCAGTTGATCCAACTGTTAGCTCAGATGATCAACAACCCTCAGGCTCATCATCAACCTGCCCAAGTACCTCCCAATCGTCTTTCTGAGTTCCTGAGGATCAAGCCACCCACCTTCGCCGGGAGTGCTGAGCCAATGGACGCCGACGACTGGCTCAGGTCGATTGGCAAGAAGCTGGACATACTGCAGTGCACTGATCGGGAGCGAGTCCTGTTCGCCTCCCATCAGCTGAACGGGCCGCATCTCAATGGTGGGATACTTTCACCGCTTCGCACGCCAACCCGCAAACGGTGACTTGGAATGAGTTCGAGCAAAGCTTTCGCAAAGCTCATATCCCCACCGGCACCATGGCCTTGAAGAAGAAGGAGTTCAGGTCTCTACGCCAAGGAAGTCGTACTGTCAATGAGTACGTGCAGAAGTTTAACCAACTGGCCCGCTATGCGCCAGAGGATGTGGCTTCCGATGAAGCCAAGCAAGAAAGGTTCATGGAGGGTCTGAATGACAACATATCAGTACAGCTGATATCAGGTGACTATACTGACTTCCACCAGCTAGTCAGTAAGGCCATCCGCCAGGAGGGCAAACAAATGGAAATGGAGACTCGGAAGAAAAGGATGGCGGACCAGAGGAACAACTCTGGAGGGTCTTTCAAGAATCGCAGTACTCCTCCGCACTCAAACAAGTTCAGACCCCAGGGCAGCAACTTCAAGAACCATCGAGCGAGTGTCAAGTCTTCCACCACCGCCCGCTGCTTCAGCCAACCACCACTAGTTCCAAAGCAACGCACCTCAAAGAATCGTGGCTGTGCGTAAGAGCAGTCCGCCAACTGACGGACTAACCTGCTACTACTGCAAGGAACCAGGGCACTTTGCCAAGGCGTGCCCCAAGAAGACTCAAGCGGCAGCAACTTCAGGAGCCTCTGGAAGTCAGAACCAAGGCCCTAGAAGCCGTAGACCTTCATCAAGGGGCGAGTGAACCACGTGACAGCAGAAGAAGCCCAGGCTGCACCGGATGTCGTGTTGGGTATGTTCCTTGTTAATTCAGTACCCGCTTCAGTTCTTTTCGATTCTGGAGCATCGCATTCCTTTATATCAAAAACTTTTGTGGATAAGCATGGGTTGGGCATGGTAACTCTTGGTAACCCAATGATAATTCACTCCCCGGGAGCAGCAATGAGATCAGGGACCTTGTGCCCGAAAGTAGAACTGCTCATAGATGGAACCCGATTCCTAGCCGACCTTTTGGTCTTGGAATCGCAAGGATTAGATGTCATTCTCGGAATGAATTGGTTAGCCAAGAACCAAGGTCAGATCGACTGTGCTACCAGATCCATCACCCTCACCAATGACCAGGGCATAGAAGTGGTCTTCTCTCCTCAAATCCCGAAGACAGAAGAATGTGCTCTTCTCCATCTCCAAGTCTTGGAAGAGGTGCCGATAGTGCGGGAATACCCAGATGTTTTTCCCGAGGAGCTGCCAGGAATGCCACCGGATAGGGAGATCGAGTTTGTGATTGATCTAGTCCCAGGCACCGCCCCAATTTCCAAGAGACCATATCGGATGCCTGCTAACGAGTTAGCAGAATTAAAGAATCAACTCAAGGAGTTAGAAGACAAGGGGTACATCCGACCCAGTTCGTCGCCTTGGGGAGCACCCGTCCTGTTCGTCAAGAAAAAGGATGAGAGTTTGAGGCTATGTGTGGACTACAGAGCACTCAACGACGTCACCATCAAGAATAAATACCCCTCCCGTGATCGATGACCTGTTCGATCAGTTGAAAGGAGCCGGTATCTTCTCCAAGATTGATGTGCGATCAGGATACCATCAGCTGAAGATCCGTGAAGAAGACATTCCCAAAACTGCCTTCTCCACCAGATATGGACATTATGAGTTCACGGTTATGTCATTTGGACTGACCAATGCACCAGCCTACTTCATGAGTATGATGAACAGTGTATTTATGAAATACTTGGACAAGTTTGTAGTAATCTTCATCGATTTACATCCTCATCTACTCCAAGAATGAAGAAGAGCATGAGCAAGATCTCCGAACAACATTGGAAAAGCTTCGAGCATCAACTCTTTGCCAAATTCAGCAAATGTGAATTTCGGCTAAAGGAGGTTGCCTTCCTCGACATATCGTGACAGTACCAAAGAATCAGAGATCCTTCCAAGGTAGAAGCAATAATGGAGTGGAAGCCACCAAAGTCCGTAATGAAGTCGAGTTTTCTTGACTTGCGGGTTATTACCGCGGTTCATAGCGTGGTTCTCCGAGACAGCCAAGCCAATGACCCAGTTGCTGAAAAAGGAAAAGAAGTTCGAATGGACGAAGGCTTGTGAGCAGAGTTTCCAAACCCTCAAGAAGAGGCTAGTCTCAGCACCCATGCTTGTTTTGCCGGACGTGCATAAAGGCTTCGAGGTCTTCTGTGATGCCTCTCGCCTAGGCTTAGGCTGTGTTCTGATGCAAGAAGGCAAAGTGGTAGCCTACGCATCCCGCCAACTCAAGCCTCATGAGTGCAATTATCCTACTCATGACTTAGAGTTAGCCGCAGTAGTGCACGCCTTAAAAATCTGGCGCCACTATCTTATTGGTAACCGTTGTGAAGTATACACGGACCATAAGAGTTTGAAGTATATCTTCACCCAGGCAGAACTCAACCTGAGGCAGCGAAGATGGTTGGAGTTGATAAATGATTACGACATCGGTATACATTACCACCCCGGAAAAGCGAATGTGGTAGCCGATGCCTTAAGCAGGAAGTCTTATGCAAACATGGTGATATCGGAAGAAGACCAGACCTGTGTAGGATCGGATATGGCAACAGAGGGGGGGTGAATGATGCCTTTTAAAAAATAGCCCCCAAAGTATCCACAAAAAATTCAACTCTCCAATAGCTATAAGAGCTACAAAGAAGTTGATTCAAACTCACTGGGAATCTCAATTAGATCGACAAAGGATTTCATTACAAACTCGGCCGACACAGGAAAATTAGATATGCACCTCTCCCTTTCAGCTCAACTAACTGCTCACTGAACCAAGACACAAAATAGAAATTCTACTGTTCCCAGACCACAAGCAAAAGGTTCAGATTGCAGCTTCACACAAACACATCACTCGAAAAACACAGACTAAGCCCAAACAAGTATTTAATTGCGGCAGCTCAAAGGGAAGTCAAAAGCCTATACTAGCCAGAGGACAGCAAATCAGCATCAAAACAGCTCCAAGATAGGCACACACGCAGCAACACATTTCTGCTCATCCTCCCATTTAGGTCCTCTCTGCACACTGAAAACCCAGGTTCTATACTCTTCTAAGAACACCCAACTGCAATTTAACTCCTCGACCTCACACAAACCAAACCAAGAACTTAAGAGCTGTTATTTCTTGCAGACACAAACATGTAGACCCATCGTGCACTTAAAAGTGGCTGCACTTAACAAGCTGCAGAAATCAGATTGCAGACCGAAAGGAATTGCTGCTATAAAACTGAAATCTGCACTAAGGATAGTGCACAATCTGCAGAAATTACAGAGTAGAGGTACTGCTGAAATCTGCACTAGAGAAGGTGCACAATCTGCTGTAAATTCAGAGTAGTTCAGCTGCAGTTAGGAGCTGAAATCTGCAGAGAATTACTTCTGAAAACAGCAGGAAACAGTGCTGAAAAACTGCAGTGAACAAGTGCTGAAATGCAGGCCAAAGAACACAGCAAAACTGCACCCAAACTGCTGGAAATACAGAGAAATTTGGCTGCAGCTAAGAGGCAGCCGATTGCAGCCATATATTCATATTTCTGCTGAAAAACAGCAGGCCAAACCAGCAAAAATGAGCATACCGAAAAAGGCTACAAAAGATAAAAGAACTGCAGACTGCAGTTCCGGCCAAACGGACAGCAGAACAAAGAAGCATAAAACTTTCTAGTGCAGTTCGGCCAAGGAGGAATCACTACAAACCGAAAACTGCAGGGAATGAACAGCCGAATAGAAATTACTGCTCCACACTGCAAATCAAACAAATTCCCATTCAATCACTGATCCTTTGGCCACGAAACTTTGAGGATAGCTAATAGATAGCCACTAGACTCTAGGTACTAAATTTCATGCCATCTCAAGAAGGGAAACAAGTTTTTCACCAAAACCCTATAAACACGAAGAGAAGAACATAGAAGCTGAAAAATGCAAAACTTTGATTCCTTCACCTAGCTCTTGGGAAAAACCAATCAAGTGATCTTGAGACATATTCCCATCACTGAGCAACCCATTTTGCACCTCACCAGCAAGGAACAACAAGAAATCAACAATTCAAGAAATCAGCACAGAGGACATCCAAGAACACAGGAGCTCGGGAAAAATCTTTAGAGATTTCATTCCAACAAAAGAGGATTACAGAGGAGTCCCGATACGCATGGACATTAGAACAGGAGGAATGATTACATGGATTCTCAATTCATTCTCTCCCTCTCCCAACCTCTAGAACACACCCACTCTCTACATGCTTCTTGGAGATGAGACAACACACGCACACAGGAGCACTAGAGAAAGCACTACAATCCTTCTCTTCCCTCCAACCAACTGAACTCAGTACACCAGAGGACACACCCACTAATCAACTTAGCTTCTACAACCTTGCTGGACGCCCAGGCACAAAGGAATGAGCAGCTCCCACTTTCTCCAACCAGCAAATCAAGAAGTGGCATACGGTCTCCACTCCATGCCTCCTTTCCAAATGAAGCAATGGTCAACCACCTGGACAAAGTGGAGGGAAACCACCCATCCTCTCATTTGCTTGAGTCAAATTACCAAATTGCCCTCAAGCACCTTCCCGAAGCTTCCAGATCCGATACCTTGACCGTCTCGAACCTCGACTCTCCCCGAGTCTAGTCCCGGTCCACTCAGACGCCGTCGTGTTCGCCACGGGTAGCTCGGTTCCTCGCCTCCGACTCGCAACCACCTTAGCAGCCTCTCGATCATCTTCGGCATCTTTGACCGTCTGGACCTCGACACCTCCCGTGCCTAGTCCCGGTCCACCTCGCCTCACCATGATCTAGCTCCAAAGTCCCGCAGATCACACGCATAAGCAAACCATCACATAGCACCGCACTAAACAGCATAATCAATATTAGCACAAGTAAAGAGTACTTAACCCAAGAATACCAAAACAAACTCGAACTCACTAAACCAATCACAATTACTCATCACAAACATGGGGACACCTCCACATGGTCTCTCAATCTCCCTTGATGAGTATATTGACAAACACGTAAAAGTATAAGTTGAGTTGTTTGCAAGTCATACATGGTCCGAGAGAAGAAATTGATGCTAATGACCATGTAGACACAAGGAGCAAAAGAAAGAGCAAGTTTTCTCAAATGCTCCCAAAACTCCCAAAAGGACTTTTTTTCAATATTCTCCCTTTTGGCAATAGAATCATCAAGATACAAAAGAGAGAATATAGCATGGTGTTGTTGAATGTTATGCAATGCTAATCAATTAGAGCCATGAAGATTATCCAAAATGACTATTTGAGTATTACACCAAGCCATAATAGATATGAATGCTATTAAGATCATGACAAAATATGCATAATCAAGCCAAGCCACGTAAGTAACAATATGAAGATTAGATGAATTTCTTAGCATGTCAAGTCACTAAAGAGTATAGTCTAGCTAGAGGTATCCAAAGATGATGCAAGCCATGTCAATAATCTAAGTGGAACCAAGAAGCTAGAATTGAGTCAATTTAGAGTGCTACAAGTTCAAGAATGAATCATTTGCACAAGTACTTAGTTCTTTTGGCAATTAAACAAATTTAGCACAAATCACATGTTTTCATTTGAAACTCATAATTTTGGTGATGTGCTAGATCTCAAGCCTTATGCGACCATTCCAAGCGAGAAGCTTAAGGAGATGATCTTGGTCATCCAAAACTCCCCCCGAGTTCATGCCTAGTGCAATGGCAAGCGCCTCACGAGAAAGAATTGGTGAGATCAGTTCTTTCGCACATAAAAGAGATCTTTTGCTTTCTTAAATAATTGTACTTACTCATGCTTCATCAAGAAACTAGCATAGCTCAAACTAAAGCTCAATTAAAGATTCAAGACTCAACTTAGCCTATTTGACATGGCATGAATCATAAGAGGATAACTAAAGACAGACTAGTCTCAAAAGCTAACATGACATGTCTTAGTTCAAGTTATGCAATTTTAATTAACTCAACAATGGCAAAGGCTTGACGACACATATGAAGCAATGATAAGTCTAGCGATTAAGCATAATCATGGCAAGATGTAATGCATTGTAATCATGTCAACTATGGATAATAGTCAAGGCTCCATGTAGTTATATTACAATGAAAGCGAAAATCCAGCTCCCCTCAACATGTGAAGCACCTTTTAGTTCAAGTTGAGTTATGACAATATTAAGCTCGTAAGCTCCCAAATGAACTCCCTTGAACCAAAGCTATAAAACGAGAAGCTGGCAAAGAAATCAGAAAAGGCAGTCCTTAAAGCATAGACAAGATGTAGAGGATACTATGACTCAGACTGACTCTCATCTACCCCATATGACACTAGGATTATCAGCTGCCCAACCAACACACTAAGGAGCAAACACGTTCCTGCCTACCCAAGGGTGGCCCAACCCTTGCTAGAACCTATAAGAAGTGAGTAAGCTCAACCTAGTGAGAAGAAAAACAGCTAACAAGCAAGATCCTAGAATCACAAGATGAGAGGAAGAAGTCTGACCATCTAGATACGAGACACACTCTAATCTATGCTAGAAAGACTAACCCGAATGCACCCAAATGCAATGCAATAGAAAAGAGTAAGGGTATAATATACAAGATAAAGCAGTAAAGCACAAAGCTCCCCTCACTACACCATAAGGACAAACCACCCCAAGCTCTCCCCTCAAGGCTGAAAACCTAGAGCTATCCAAAGGCTTGGTAAAGATATCACCAACCAAGCGGTCACTCTCCACAAATCAAGCACTATATCACCCTTCTCCACATGGTCTCTAAGGAAGTGATATCGATATCAATATGCTTGGTCCGAGAGTGCTGCACGGGTTCTTAGCAATGTTAATAGCGAAGTGTTATCACAAAAGAGTGGAACACTTTCTATAACTAACCCAAAGTCCCGCAGGTTGAAGCCATCCAAAGTATCTCGCAGCAAAGAATCGGCGGCAACAACATATTCAGCCTCTCGGTGGATCACGCAACACCGGATCGCTTCCTAGAAGACCAAGAAACGAGAAGTACCAATGAATTGGCAGTGCCGGTGCTTTTCCTATCTATCCTACACCAAAGAAAGTCTGCGTCCGAATAGGCTCGAGGAAAAGACAGATGAGGAAGAGTACCATATACCATAGTCAATGGTAGCTCAAGGTATCAAGAATGCGCTTCACCGCTGGCGGTGAGATACGCGAGAGAAGCTCAAATCGAGCACACGATACACGGAGAAGTGTATGTCCGGTCTCGAGGCGTTGAGGTACAAGAGGGAGCCAATCATGCCGCGATACTCCTTCGATCAATCGCTCGCCGTCCTCATCTGGGTCGAGTGAAGCTGAAGAAGCCATCGGAGTGGACACTGGCTTGCCATCACTCATATCAAAGCGTTTCAGGAGGTCACGAGTGTACTTGCCCTGATGCAAGAAAGTACCCTCCCGAGTCTGCTTGATCTGAAAGCCAAGGAAGAAACTCAACTCGCCCATCATACTCATCTCAAACTCTGAGCTCATGACATCGGAGAACTGAGAAACAAGAGTATGAGAAGAGCCACCAAAGATGATATCATCCACATAAATCTGGACGAGTAGAAGATCATTGCCATGCCTGCGAATGAACAAGGTCTTGTCCACCTTACCCATCTCAAATCCATGACTCAACAGATAAGACTTAAGCCTCTCATACCAAGCTCTAGGGGCCTGCTTAAGTCCATACAAGGCTTTGGAAAGCTTGTAGACATGGTTTGGATATTTGGGGTTCTCGAAACCTGGAGGCTGTCTAACATAGACTTCTTCCTCAATAAACCCATTGAGGAAGGCACTCTTGACATCCATCCTGTAAAGCTTGAAACCTTTAGAAGCCGCAAAGCAAGCAGGATTCTAATGGCCTCAAGTCTAGCAACAGGGCAAAGGTCTCTCAAAATCTAGACCTCAACCTGGGAGAACCCCGAGCTACTGGGCCTAGCCTTGTTTCAATGACTACCCCATCCTCACTGCTTGTTTTTGAACACCCACTTAGTCCCAATAACATTGTGACCTCGAGGGGCTCAACAAGCGACTGCACCTTGTTTCTCTCAAAGTTCTCCAACTCCTCATGCATAGCATTGACCCAAGACTCGTCGAAAGAGCATGATCAACATCCTTGGGCTCGAAAGAGGCAACGAAAGCAGAATGGAGACAGTAAGAGAGAAGTGCAGATTTTGAGCGTGTGACACGCTCAAAAGATCTCCAATTATCTGCTCAAGGATGATGTTCTCGGACTCTACGAGGAGGTCCTTGATGAGAAGAAGGAGAAGTGGCCTCTACCTCATGAGTCGACGAGATAGGAACAGAGCCACTAGCTCCGTAAGAGCGGAAGGCATGGGCCGATCTCCTTGAGGTGTGGTGGTAGAAGCAGCACCTCGGGGAAGAGGAACTGATCGTAGACAACCTCATCTCCATCCTCCTGATCATCCACAAATATGGTCTCGGACTGCTCTACAGAACCTGAGATATCGGGCCTAGTCCCCGGACTGGCCTCATCGAAGGTCACCTCACAGGTTTCTACCAATTTACTAGACTCGCAGTTCCAGACCCTATAAGCCCGCGAAGAAGTCGAGTAACCTAAAAAGATCCCATCACAAGATCGTGACTCGAACTTATCTAGGTTTCCAGACTTTAGAATAAAACACTTGCAACCAAACACACGAAAATGAGATATACTGGGCTTTCGCCCATATCTCAACTCATAAGAGGTGCGATGCAAGTGTGCCCTGAGAAAAACTCGATTTGAAACATGGCACGCGGTGGCTATCGCCTCAGCCCAAAACTTCCTCGGTGTAGAGTACTCATCAAGCATCGTCCTGGCCATCTCAACCAAGGTACGGTTCTTCCTCTCCACAACGCCATTTTGCTGAGGGACGTATGGAGAAGAGAACTGGTGCTCTACACCTGTCTCATCACAGAAACTCTTAAAGTAGGAATTCTTGAACTCCGTGCCATTGTCACTGCGGATCGCTCGTAAGGCACCCGGGAGCTCAACAGAAATCCTACGAAAGAGACCTCGAAAATGTGTAAATGTCTCATCCTTCGAGGCTAAGAAAAACACCCAAGAGTACCTCGAGAAGTCATCGACCACAACAAGAACATACCACTTCCTCCCGCCGATCGCACTCGAGCCGGTCCAATCAGATCCATATGGAGCAGCTGTCCCGTGCATCGGTCATAGTCATCGTGGATCGGAGGATGAGAAGCGGCAACCATCTTGCCGTGCGGCAAGGAGCGCAAACAAGATCTTTGACCATCTTGAGTTTCGCACCACTAATAAGATCGTGGCCGCTAACTCGAGTCAAGTGGTCAAATCCAATATGACCAAGTCTCCTATGCCAAAAGTAAGGTCACGGACTCATAACTAAACACCCGAGAGGATCACCGGAAAATTCAGCAAAATCGCACGAAAGATCCTCCCATAACGAGATATCCCGCAAACCAAACTCCCCAAGAATCAAGAATTTTGCAATTGTTCTTCTTGAAGCTTACCTCAAACCGCCATCGGTAAGTCGAGAAACCAAAGCAAATTGTACCGCAGCTTACTCACTAATGCAACATCTCTTAAAATGAATGAATCATTAACATGCCTGTACCTTTGCAATGACGCGCCTGACGGCGCCTCCAAAGGTGATCGCCTCATCACCGGAGCACGGGCTAGGGAAGAGAACCAACGAGTCTCTCCTGGTCATATGACGAGCAACCGAGTCCACAAGCCAAACCTCTCTCTTCCCACCCGGCGAACCCGAGTCAAACAGAGTAAAGGCTCGATCGGGATAAATCAAAAGAGATTTTGGCACCCAATATCGAGTCACACGCCGAGCGAGAAAGTAGCCACACACGATCGACCTCTAGCTACCCTACGCTCTCGTCGCCGAAGAGCCGTAAGGTCTACTAGCAGACCTAAAGCTGTTATTGGGTCCGACTGCTACGAGGGAGCGAGTCAGAGCACCAACAACATGCTGATCACGCCACGGATAACCATCTCGATGGGGGAAACGAGAACTACCCTCAGTACGGCGAAAGTCATAACCAGGAGCAACATGAGGACGAAAAACAGAAAACTCAGAAAAACCAAGTCCTCGATGCTGCCCAAACCCATCAACAGCAGTAATCCTAGACCTCGTGCTGGTCCTAGGTGCACTCAGGGTCTGGGGCTGACCCTGAATACGCCTAAGTGCTACTGCACGGTCTCTACGCGCAATCTTGGCGCGCCTGAAGCATCGATCGATCGTGTGTCCATCTCTTCCGGCGAAAGGTGCAGTGATACTTCACCTTCTGAGAGGTAGAAGTGACAGGTGGAACCACCTTGCTGTCGAGATCCTGGACATAGCCCGCGACTTAAATTGACTTTCTCGGTCCCGGCTCGGTCTCGATCACACACGGTGCTATGGGTCCGAGCACGGCAGTGGATGCTTCCTCATGTCCTCATAGAAATCATATCCTAGACCACGATTAAATCTGCAGATCTTAGATTGGTCTAGAATAAGATTGAGCTTCTTCTTGCCTCCAACAAACCTCTCAAGAGTGTTCATAAGATACTGACACTCCCGAAAGAGAGAGATGCAAGAAGAACAGGGGGAAGAAGAGACAGCAGAAGGTAAGGGAGTAGAAGAAGAACCAATAGCAGAGGAACGAATGGCATGTGCACGCACAAACGACTCGTAAGGGACAGTCCTCTCGCTAGCAATTTGGTTCACGCCGCTAGTCGTCTCTACCTTACCCTTGGGCTTCTCCTCAACCCCAAAGCACACACATCACAAGCAGATGGTTGCTTCTCTAGAAGGTCCTTAGTTAGCTTCACACATTTTTCATCCAAAGCAACAAGTTCAAGTTTTAGTTTTTCACAACTATTGCATGGTGAACTAACTGGGGCTTTAGTTGCATACTTAGCCAACTTGTTGTTATGGTCAATCATTTCTTGAAACTGCTTTTGAGACGATTCAAGTTCAGCAGCTTAATTTAGGACAGTTCAAACAAGAAGCAATTGGCTCAAGTAGTGAGGCTTGCAGTTCAGCAATTTTATGATCTGCCCGTTTTAGGTTCATCTTTAAATTATTGCAGGTTTCACATGACTCGGGCAAATCCAGAAGCATAGCATAAGGTCCTCTAGCAGCAATGTCCTCAACCTCAAATGAGGTGGGAGAAGTAGTCTCATCAGTAGTCAGTAGGGTAACAGCCATCCTACTCAGTTCTAATTCGGCAAGCAGACTAGCATTCTCCACCTTAATAATATCAAGCTCAGAGGACAAACTATCATACGAGGTCCTTAATTTCTCCATATCACCCAATAGAGCACAGCATGTATCACACTCATCACAGGAGGGACCAGATGTAAGAGCAATAATCTCTAGTGACAATCTATCTACTTCCTTCTCTAACTCAATACACCTAGCCCTAGCTCTAGCATGAAAACCACCTAGCTTAAGAAAAGCATGATTGAGCTGGTCGTAGGTGGGGTATACCTCGTCGAGTCGGAGTACAGCTCATTGTCGCTCGATTCGCCCTCGAGGCCATGAAGCACATGCCGAGAAGTCGCCACCGCCATCCTTGAGCTCTTGGTCACCCGTCCGTCGCCGCCGCCCATCCTTCCACCTCGCTGAGGTCGAGGTCGCCGGCGGTGAGGACGCGGTGGAAGAGCTTCTTGGCTTTGCCAAAGTTGCGGAACTTCTTCTTGCCTTGTGCAGAGCCGAGGCTTCTTGTTGCGGTTCTTGTCGGTGTAGTCGTTCTTGCCCGAACCACCGTAGTCGTTCTTGCCCTTCTCCGCCTTGGGCGGTTGTCGAATGTGGTTGGGGCCACCACACTCGAAGCAAATCACAGTGTCCTCCTCTTTCTCGTCCCTCCTCCTCTTGTAAGCATGGGAAAACTTCCGAGCTAAGAGGGCCAGCTGCTCATCCTCGAGCTGCTCTAACTGATCATCAGTTACGTCACAGAGAGCAGCAAGGGAGAAACCACACAACAAATCAGCAGAAGAACCAGAAGCCAAACTGGGATCGGTGACTAGGGCTATCGACTGTGACTTCGACTTTCGAGAGACAATGTCAATCTCGTGAGTCTTGAGACGTGAGTACAGCGCCTCAAGAGTCAAAGTCGAGAGGTCCGTTGTGTCCTTGATGGTAGTCACCTTCATTTCCCAAACACGAAGATCAAGTGCAGCAAGCATCTGTCGAGCGTTATCCGAGTCGGGGTATGTGAGACCGACCGCTCGGAGGTTGCTCAGAATCTTGTGAAAACGCGCAAAGCACTCATCCAGGGACTCTCCAGCGAGCATTTCAAACTTGTTGTAATCTCGCTTGAATCTGTCCTCGCTGCATCGTCTTTATGTGGGTGGTGCCTCATGGTAAGCATCGAGGGTCTCCCAAATATCGGCGGATGAAAGATGAGATATGCGATCAAACTCACTACGACTCAGGCCCTGGATGATGATGTTCCTTGCCTTTGCATTCGCCTCAACATCAGCCATATTCCCGGCATTGATGTTCTCATCGGCAGGAACAACAAACCGGACCTTGACCTTGCGCCGGATGGCGCACTGGCCCGGATGTATGTCTCCATTCGGCTCTTCCGTAAGGGTAATCGATGCCATCGAAAATGGGCGGCTTGGTGGAATACTTGTCCGCTGCCATGGCTCACTGCATCGTTAAAGATATATCGAGAAGAGCTAACCGCTCGATACCAATTGTAGGATCGGATATGGCAACAGAGGGGGGGTGAATGATGCCTTTTAAAAAATAGCCCCCAAAGTATCCACAAAAAATTCAACTCTCCAATAGCTATAAGAGCTACAAAGAAGTTGATTCAAACTCACTGGGAATCTCAATTAGATCGACAAAGGATTTCATTACAAACTCGGCCGACACAGGAAAATTAGATATGCACCTCTCCCTTTCAGCTCAACTAATCGCTCACCAACCAAGACACAAAATAGAAATTCTACTGTTCCTGCACCACAAGCAAAAGGTTCAGATTGCAGCTTCACACAAACACATCACTCGAAAAACACAGACTAAGCCCAAACAAGTATTTAATTGCGGCAGCTCAAAGGGAAGTCAAAAGCCTATACTAGCCAGAGGACAGCAAATCAGCATCAAAACAGCTCCAAGATAGGCACACACGCAGGCAACACATTTCTGCTCATCCCCTCCCATTTAGGTCCTCTCTGCACACCTGAAAACCCAGGTTCTATACTCTTCAGAAGAACACCCGAACTGCAATTTAACTCCTCTGACCTCACACAAACCAAACCAAGAACTTAAGAGCTGTTATTTCTTGCAGACACAAACATGTAGACCCATCGTGCACTTAAAAGTGGCTGCACTTAACAAGCTGCAGAAATCAGATTGCAGACCGAAAGGAATTGCTGCTATAAAACTGAAATCTGCACTAAGGATAGTGCACAATCTGCAGAAATTACAGAGTAGAGGTACTGCTGAAATCTGCACTAGAGAAGGTGCACAATCTGCTGTAAATTCAGAGTAGTTCAGCTGCAGTTAGGAGCTGAAATCTGCAGAGAATTACTTCTGAAAACAGCAGGAAACAGTGCTGAAAAACTGCAGTGAACAAGTGCTGAAATGCAGGCCAAAGAACACAGCAAAACTGCACCCAAACTGCTGGAAATACAGAGAAATTTGGCTGCAGCTAAGAGGCAGCCGATTGCAGCCATATATTCATATTTCTGCTGAAAAACAGCAGGCCAAACCAGCAAAAATGAGCATACCAAAAAGGCTACAAAAGATAAAGAACTGCAGATCGCAGTTCCGCCAAACGGACAGCAGAACAAAGAAGCATAAACTTTCTAGTGCAGTTCGCCAAGGAGGAATCACTACAAACCGAAAACTGCAGGGAATGAACAGCCGAATAGAAATTATCGCTCCACACGCAAATCAAACAAATTCCCATTCAATCACTGATCCTTTGGCCACGAAACTTTGAGGATAGCTAATAGATAGCCACTAGACTCTAGGTACTAAATTTCATGCCATCTCAAGAAGGGAAACAAGTTTTTCACCAAAACCCTATAAACACGAAGAGAAGAACATAGAAGCTGAAAAATGCAAAACTTTGATTCCTTCACCTAGCTCTTGGGAAAAACCAATCAAGTGATCTTGAGACATATTCCCATCACTGAGCAACCCATTTTGCACCTCACCAGCAAGGAACAACAAGAAATCAACAATTCAAGAAATCAGCACAGAGGACATCCAAGAACACAGGAGCTCGGGAAAAATCTTTAGAGATTTCATTCCAACAAAAGAGGATTACAGAGGAGTCCCGATACGCATGGACATTAGAACAGGAGGAATGATTACATGGATTCTCAATTCATTCTCTCCCTCTCCCAACCTCTAGAACACACCCACTCTCTACATGCTTCTTGGAGATGAGACAACACACGCACACAGGAGCACTAGAGAAAGCACTACAATCCTTCTCTTCCTCCAACCAACCAACTCGCACACACCAGAGGACACACCCACTAATCAACTTAGCTTCTACAACCTTGCCGGACGCCTTGGGCACAAAGGAATGAGCAGCTCCCACTTTCTCCAACCAAAGAAATCAAGAAGTGGCATACGGTCTCCACTCCATGCCTCCTTTCCAAATGAAGCAATGGTCAACCACCTGGACAAAGTGGAGGGAAACCACCCATCCTCTCATTTGCTTGAGTCAAATTACCAAATTGCCCTCAAGCACCTTCCGGAAGCTTCCGTATCCGATACCTTGACCGTCTGAACCTCGACTCCTCCCTGAGTCTAGTCCCGGTCCACTCAGATCGCCCGTCGTGTTCGCCACGGGTAGCTCCGTTCCTCGCCTCCCGACTCGCAACCACCTTAGCGGCCTCGATCATCTTCTGGCATCTTTGACCGTCCGGACCTCGACACCTCCCGTGCCTAGTCCCGGTCCACCTCGCCACCATGATCTAGCTCCAAAGTCCTGCAATCACACGCATAAGCAAACCATCACATAGCACCGCATCTAAACAAAGATAATCAATATTAGCACAAGTAAAGAGTACTTAACCCAAGAATACCGAAAACAAACTCGAACTCACTAAACCAACTGTCAATTACTCATCACAAACATGGGGACACCTCCACATGGTCTGTCAACCTGACTTCAGGAGGGAGTCGCCCGTCTAAGTCTAAACCCGATGGGACCAGGCACTCTCGCCACACTGGAGATACAACCTGGTTTGCCTGAACAAATTAAGGAAGCTCAGAACATAGACGAGGACATTCAAGAAATCAAAAAGAATATGAGAAGAGGCAAAGCACCAGGATTCAGCGAAGATGAGCATGGCACGGTTTGGTTCGAGAACCACATCTGTGTACCAAACAATCAGGAAATCAAAACCCTGATTCTGAAGGAGGCTCATGACACCCCATACTCAATCCACCCAGGTCGCACCAAGATGTACCAGGATCTGAGGGAGAAGTATTGGTGGGTTAGTATGAAAAGGGAAATCGCGGAGTTCATTGAAGCCTGCGACACCTGTCAACGAGTCAAAGCTGAACATCAGAGGCCAGCAGGACTCTTGCAACCATTGCCGATTCCAGATTGGAAGTGGGAAGAAATCGGTATGGATTTCATAACCGGACTTCCAAGGACGCAATCGGGTTATGATTCAACTGGTAATCATAGATCGATTGACTAAAGTAGCTCACTTCATACCACCAAAACCACTTATTCAGGAGCAAGTTGGCTGAGTGTACATGTCTCGAATTGTGTGCCTATATGGCGACTCCAAGAAGATAGTGTCGATCGAGGTAGTCGGGCTTCACTTCTTGATTTTGGCAAAGGTCGCATGAAGAATTGGGTAGTAAGCTCGGTTTAAAGACCGCTTACCATCCCCGCATGCACGGTCAAACAGAAAGAGTTAATCAGATACTCGAGGATATGCTAAGGGCTTGTACGCTAGATTTCGGGAACAGCTGGGACCGTTCACTGACCTATGCGGAATTCTCGTACAATAACAGCTACCAAGCCAGTTTACAGATGGCACCCTTCGAAGCCTTATATGGTCGAAAGTGCAGGACCCCCTTGCTTTGGGATCAGCAAGGTGAACCCCAAGAAGCTGGACCAAACCTGCTGCAAGACACAGAAGATCAAGTAAAGAAGATCAGAGACAGACTAAAGATAGCCCAGTCTCGACAGAAGAGCTATGCGGATAACCGTCGTCGAGACCTAACCTTTGAGGTCGGCGACTACGTCTATCTTAGAGTATCCCCACTCAGAGGTGTGAAAAGGTTTCAAGTTAGAGGGAAGCTAGCACCACGATATGTGGGCCCTTTCAAGATTCTGGACTGAAGAGGTGCAGTTGCATATCAGTTAGACTTACCGCCAAGCATGTCAGGGGTACACGATGTCTTTCATGTCTCACAGTTAAAGAAGTGCCTCCGAGTACCCACAGAGCAAGCCATGACTGAAACCCCGGACCTCCGTGATGACCTCACCTACCAGAGCAACCAATCAAGATTCTCGAGACAGCAGCGCCGCACTGAAGGAAGACCATCGATTCTCGCAAAGTTCAGTTGGAGCAACCACACCGAAGACGAGGCCACCTGGGAGCGAGAAGAAGATTTAAAGACCAGCCATCCCCATCTCTTTTGCTAGCCAGTGCAAATCTCGAGGGCGAGATTTCCTTTAAGGGGGTAGGTTTGTAACATCCCAAAATTCCATTCCTTTAATAAAGCATTTATTGGATTTTCCTTGGATTTTTATTTAAGCCTGTTCTGAGGAAAAATTAAAAACTTTGATTTGTGAAAGCCAAAGTAAACCTATAGCATTTCACGAAAGTCAAACAACTGTATTTCACTTTCCTAAAGTCAAATCTGTGATTATATTAATTTTCAGAATTTTATATAGAATTAAAAACTTCCCTCTTAAGTCAAACTGCGCTTTTTCAAAATGTACTTATCAAATTTGGTGGAAAATATTTTTATTAAGTCCCAATTAGTCCCAGAAGGTTCTCTGAATTTTTCTGGATTTTTCAAAAATTATTTGGTATTTTTCTGAGTTTCCTAAAGCTTAATAGCATTTCTGGAAATTCAAAAAGAAAACAAAATCCCAAACCCTCCCCGTGGGCGACGCGTGTCAGCCATCGGAGCCACCTCCACCCCGCCAGATCTAATCTCGGCCGCCCGTCATCACTTACCGGTTCAATCCCGCCTTTCCCCATCCTCGGATCGACGCGTGGCAAGCATCGGGCCGTCCACCTCTCCACCCGATTCAATCCCCACCACACGCCCTCACTTAACCGCTTCGCCCGCGCCCCTCTTCCCTCCGCTCGATGCGTGGCGTGATCCACACCGCCCCTCGTTGCCGATTTCAATCGCGGCCGTTCCTTGTCACTTAAAGCACCCGATCGGGTCAGATCTAAGCCCTGTTGCCGGATTGCATCTCGATCGTCCACGATCACTTACCGGTTCAACCCCGATCCAGCGGTCGCCCTCTCGCTCCGCTGCCACTTGTCAAACATCCAACTGTTCTCCTCCCCCTTTCCGTTTTCCTTCTATCGCTGACGTGCGGGCCCCACCTGTCAGGCCCTTCGTCCCCGCCCCTTTCCTTTCTTCCTCGCGCAATCGCCGCCGCTGCCGCCGCCATTAATCGGGAAACCGAAGCTTTAATAAGCTTCGGTTTCTTGCCAAATTAATCCCCCGCACCCCGGCGCATTCAAATCGACGCCTCCCCGCACCCATCTGAGGCATAATCAGCCCTAATTGCGCCGCTTCCGCCGCCACCTTAAAACTCCGAGCCGCTGCAACTCCGGCGAGATTTGCTCGAGTGTTACCTCCTCCTCGGCCTATATAAAGGACTCCCGAGGTTCCTCCCACACCGCCACCCCGAGCCTCCAGAGCACATAATCAAGCCCCGAGGGTCTCCTGCGCCCAATCCCCGCGGCTTCAAGCAACTCCGGCGAGCAATCGCCGCCGGCTCGAGCTTCCCCGCTTCTCGCTGGTGCCTCCCCGACCTTGCTGGCGCCCAGGCGAACACCGGTGACCTCTCCCCGAGCTATCGCGTCGCGGAACCTCTCGCCGCGCCGTGAACCCTTCTCCGACCGCCGCCTCTCGCCGATTTTCCTCTCCGGTCATCGCCGGCCTCGCGCAAGGTACCGATGCACTCCCACGCCCTCGCTATTTTGATACCCTCGGCGGCGCGCCACCACGGAGCTCCGGCGACCATCGGGCCCCGAGCGCCGCCGCCGGCCGAAGCCACGTCGGCCGTCGGGCCGACTCGCAGCTGCGTGGCAGCCGTGGCGCGCCAAATCGGCGCCACGCCGCGCCACCCGCACGCCGCCACTCGGCGTGCGTGCCGCCACGTCGGCATAAAGCCGTGACGTGGCAGCCACACGGCGACCACGCGGCAGCCCCGTGGCGCCACGTCAGCGCCATCCCATTCCCCGCGCGCCCGCCTGCCACCTCACCCTTCCCTCGGGTCCATGGACTCGGTCCATGACACCCGGGTCCCACCTGTCAGCCTCTGCCCGAATATATTAATCCTAGGGCTGACGTCATAATCTATAAATTCCTTTAGAAAAATAATTCTTGCTGACGTCATAAATCCTTTTCGGTTTAAAAATAAATCCAGAAAATACCCTTTTTCTTTTATTTTGAATTTAAACTTTGGAAGGCTATAACTTTTGCATTTTAACTCCAAATTGACCCATTCAAATTTCTAAATTTTTCTAAAATCTTGATCTATCCTTTTCTGGAATAATTTCGAATTTTTGAAATTTATTTAAATTTTGTTTGAATATATTTTGTTATTCCATGGTTTAAATTTAAATTAAAACTTCCAATTTCTTTTAAAAGCCTCAATCCCTTTTTAAAAATTGTTGACCCACATCCAAAATTCAAAATTCTGTCTCCCAGTTTATTTTATAATTTTTGGAAGTTATTTGGATTTCAATTGAATTTTGTTTTGAATTTGCTTTGAATTGACTCTTTCGTTAGATATTGACGATTCCGGAGAGTTTGAATTCGACGAATCGCAGCAAGAGTTCGATCAAGGCAAGTTACACCTTTGACCATATTGAACCCAGTATTTTAAATATAATTATGTTGCTTTACTGTATATGCATGCGTATTTCTACTCAATTTAATTTTAAAATTCAGTTTAAACTTTAGCTATACCCATGATCCTTTGATTATAGCCCATTTGAAATTCTAATTCATACACCTTGTCACCCTAGCTGAAAACTAGTTAATACCATAATATTGACTAGAAAATTTTGTAGAAATGCTTAGCCTGGCTTAGTATAACTGTAGGTGGGATAAAACTTTCACATGAAATGTCAGTTTTGAAAAGAAACTTTGACTTTGGAGAGTCAAGGGTGGTTTATGGAAATTATTTAAAAATGAAAATAGAAAACATGTTTTGGACTTAGGCTAATGGTTAGGTGGTGGGTGCCGGTATGCCTCGTGTTTGGTGATACTTGGATGATTATCGGGCACGGGGGTATGTGGTTGAGCCTAAATCAACTTAAGGACCGTTTCTGTGAATTATTTTACGAAGTCACTTCGTACTACCACAAGTTCGGTATGGGACGGACCTGGCTAAGTAATTTGTGAAGCTCCAAACATAGTCTCGCTATAGGCTGAATGTGAGCGCGGCGTAGGCTGTGGGAAGTCTCACATGGCACCAGAGGGGGCTCCAACTCATGGATTCGAGTTGTGGTGAAAACCTTAGTGGCGGCGTGATTATTTTGGCGACGGATCATCGGAACAGCCTTGTCATGAACTCTCCACCGCACACCTAAGGCAGTGTGTTTATCGCGTGGCTCAAGTGAGAGGGAATGTCTTGTGGGTAAAGTTGTACACCTCTGCAGAGTTAAAAACCTATCTAGATAGCCGTGTCCACGGTCATGGACATGCTGAGTAAAGTTGTCACAGATTAGACTTGGATTTTATAAACTTGGTTTTTGAGCAAACAAATAGCAGTCTTGGTTCTGGTCCGGGTGGATTCCCGTGGATAAGTTAGTGTGGGTTGGAGCCTACACTAACGATAATACTTGTTAAAAACAATGTTTCATATACTGTATTAAAATTCAGCTTTTCGTATTTACGTTATTGTATTTTAATTCAAGTATTGCTTTCCGCACATTGCCCTATTAAGCTTTCCTTTGAAATCCCTTATGCATGCATCAACTCTGTTATAATTCCTGGTGTGACTTGCGTGAGCATTTACTTGCTTACCTTGGGAGTACTTTTGTACTCACCTTGCTAAACCTGTTGCCAGACTTCGACGGCGAGTACGACGGTGAGGACTACTTCAGCGAGTAGGACGCGTCTTACAGTCATTCGCCTGTGGGAGGCTGGATGGGCTGTGCTGCCACCTTTACTATCTTTCCGCTGTTTTTATTTTGTTGGCCTTGTGCCCTAATTGTAAGACTTGGCCTTAAGGCGGTATTTTCAGTTAATAATATCTCGTGGTTATTTTTGCATGATATACATTGCTGTTAAACCTGTGTGCACTAGCTTTTCCTGGGATAGTGCGATTTACACGGAGGGGCTCGGAGTTGTTGTTCCGGGTCCCGACATAGGGGATGGAGCGCGATCGCGTCTATTTCAACTAGGCGCCAGCTCCGCTGCCACCACTCCGAAGGGTAGGGGACGGAGCGCGATCGCGTCTACTTCAACTAGGCGCCAACTCCGCTGTCACCACTCCGAAGAGTAGGGGACGGAGCGCGATCGCATCTACTTCAACTAGGCGCCAGCTCCGCTGCCACCACTCCGATGGGTAGGGGATGGAGCGCGATCGTGTCTACTTCAACTAGGTGCCAGCTCCGCTGCCACCACTCCGAAGGGCAAGCAAACGCAGTGGGGAGGTGTCAACCTCCGCAGCATCAACAATCAACCGTACAAGCAGCATGCAAATTGCGCAATACTCGACATAACGGTCCTCTTTTCCGTTAATAAGCAAAAGAAAAACAACAACAAAAGCAAAAGCCACACCACGCCACCAGCTCCCGGAGGACATTACGAATCGGCGCCGTCTTCGGCGCGCTGACGAGCCTCCTCCAGCCACTCGAGGAAGTTACCCTTCCGGTGTAGCGTCCGTCGCAATAGTGCCTTGGCCGCCTCCTCTCCAAACTGGCGCCAGATCCCCTCGTAGAAGCTCTGCACGGCGGGCATGGTGGTACGGACTGCGCCGGACCATACCCCGGCCCCAGTCGGAACGCTCAAGCCGGAGGATGCCAGCCCTCCACGTGCTCATACCCCCGGGCGTGGAGCGTAGCAAAGGCAAGGCACGCGCTGGCGTAGCCGCAGTGATCACCGAAGGCTTTCGCACCGTCGAGCGCCAAGCTCGAGCCCTCCTCGATCCGCGCCAACGACTGACTCATGTCCATAGCATCGTGGGTAAGGTCCAGCACGACGACGGAAAGGCCCCGCAGGGCCCCCTCCAAAGACCCCATCGCCCTCCAAGCGGACGCGGACACGTCATTCAGAGCCTGGCTCTTCTCCTCCAAGGCCACGGTGAGCCAGGCCCTCTCCTCCTCCAACGCGCTGATCCGCCCAAGTAGGCTGGCACGTTCCTCTGCTGCGACACGCTGCGCCTCTTCGGCAGCGCGTTGCGACACCCCCGCTGCGCGAACTTCCGCCTCCAGCACACAGATGCGGTCGTCCTTTGCGGCATGCGCCTCGTTGGCAGCACGAAGCTGCTCCTCCAACGCCCTCCGTTCGCGGAGGTGCGTCTCATCCAGAGCCCGACCGATGGCGACCGCCTAACAACAAGACATGGTTGCTTAGCATGCACACGACGGTAACATCAACGCCGGGCTCAAGAGCTTACCTTCATCCCCGCGGCACCCAGTGCAAGCGCAAGCAGGTCCGTCCCGCATGACGACAGCACCCGCCGATCCAGCCTACCGTCACCACATTCCGCAGCTCCGCTGAGGGCACGGAGCGCCTCCGGTTGTGGCACGAAGTCAGACACAGTGAGCCGTGCGGGCCTCGCGGCAGTATCAGGTGCCCACGCTGCGTTTCGCACAGCGTCACCACTGATATCGCAGACGCCACCGCTGCTCGATCCCTGCCCGCGTACGGGTGACTTCCCCTCTCTTGACGCCGACGACGGCATAAGCGAGCAAATCGGAGAAAGCTTCGCGAAGTCACGAGGAGAAAAGGGGCTACGCCTACCTCCGCCACCCCCCACTATGGCGTGGGGAGGTGTCGGCTCAACCCCTGCCGGGGAAGTAATCACCTCCTCCTCAGTCGGGGTAGCCTCGTGGTCGAATCCTAGACCACCGCCAATGGTGCCCGCCACATGGAATTGCTTCGCCCGCAAAGGCGATCGCACCCGATGGTGTTTCGCCGCCGGAGACCCAGAGGAGGCACCCCCGACCCCTCCGGTGCCCGCGCCTTACGGCGCGGGCAGCATGATCACGGCGACTGCCGCAGGAGACGACGACGAATGCTCTGCTGCTCTAGTCGTCGCCACGCCTGGTGCCAAGGAAGGGCTTATGGCAGCCATCACGGGCAACGGCGGCGCGGGAGGCAGCTCCTCGACGACTAACATCGGCGACAAGGCGTCGTCTCCAGTGGCGTCACCGCCAAGGCCCGCCTCGCCACCTAGGTCCTCGCTGGCCGCAGCGTGACCCCCCGCGCTGCCATGCTTAGACCCACCCCCGGACACGTCGTCCGGATCAGCGGCCTCTGCCGCCAAGCCGGCGGACGGGTCAGAAATTGCAGCTTGGGACCGGGACCTCTGCCGCCGGGAAGACGCCCCTGCCCCGCTGGCACCGTCACGACGACGGGGTGAACTCCGCACCGGCACTGGGCGCTCGGGCACAGCGAGGCCTAGGACCTCGCATACCCGGTTTATCCGCCTCAACCCTGCAGGCGCGGTCGCGGCTTCGCGCGAAGTGTGCTCCTTCCACGTACGACCCGTGAAGGCATCAACGCACGCCGCGCCCCGCAACGAAGTCTCGCGCACCGGTGGGCTCTCGCAGCGACGACACCGAGGGGCGGACGCCATCCTCCGCGTGACGAGCCGCTCGATTTCCACAGCCGGTGCGGAGACACCCGCATATGGTAAATTCCTCGGCAAGATCGCGCATGTTGAACCGGCGGTCACACCGCCGAGTCTCCGCACTCTGCCGATCCTCGCCCTTCGCTTCAGCCGGGACAGCGATCGAAGGCTATCGGTTGACCCCGCATCGCAGATTGCTGGTCGCCGCGCGGCGATAGAGAACCACCGCCGCATCCACCCTCCCACTTCTCCGCCGCCGCGAGCGGGGACCGATGCACGTAACGACCGTACCACAAAGTGAACGCTGCCAAAATTGGACAGCGCCCCTTCTCCGACTCTCTTTGGCTGGCAGCGCGCATCATGAAGAAGGGCGAATAGGCTCACGCGCGGATGATCGCCTTCAACGCGGAGGGCCCAAGCAAACACCGCCAAACGGACTATGGCATTCGGGGTCAACTGCGCCAACTCCAACCCATAAGCCTTTAAGACCTCACCGACAAAGAGCGTCGACGGCATCCGGAGTCCCGCCTCGAAGAACGCGGTGAAGACAATAGCCTCCGACTCCTCAGGATGAGGGTCCACTTCATCGCGACCAGGCAGGCGGGCTATGTGACGGTTTTCTATCTTCTTCTCCCGCACGAGAGCTTCGATCGTCTCTTCGGTGGCATGGCTTCGCCCCAGCACCGCAGAGCACCGCCCCTGCGAGCTCTGCCAGGCGTTGTACACCTTTCAAGTCTGCATTAGTTCACGAGCCACCACCAATATTCGCCTCAGCGCGCCGAGCCGCGGCTGGTTCGACCAGGCGCCGCCGCCACCGCCGGCGGTCGGAATCTCCGTGGCCTGCCATCTTTCGTCCCGCACGACGGAAGGGCCGGAGCGGCAGCAAGTGGATTTCACGCAGCAACGAGGAACAAGCCAGGCGCACGTGAGCGGGATGCACACCTGTGCGCTAATAGCGCACCTCTTATACAGCCCCTTCGCGTCCCGTCATCAGGAGGGCAACCGGCGGAGCCGCCGGTTCGCTCTCGCCACGGTCGGAATCAGAATCGATCGCGAGCGCTCGCGCGTGTCTCGCCTCCCTTGGGAACAAAGCGGAGCACGCGGTCGCAAGGCTCTCGACATCCCATGGTGCGCCACCAAAGCCGCGCCGCGTGTACCGCCTCGGGACCATGCGTCGACGACCGCGAACCGCCCCGGCCTTCCCAACGCACGGCACAGCAACTCCCGCGCCAAATAAAGTTTTTTGGCCCCGGCAACAGCTGTACCTCAGCGAAGCAAACACTACGCGCCGCGGACAGGCCCGGTCGCACGGCGCTGTGTTATGGGTCACCGGGCGGGTAGCTACAGCCCCGCCTCGATGCGCTTTCGCTCCTTGATCCCGCATATGACCGATTGTTGGCCGATGATACGTCACGGGCAAAATGAGCACGCGGCGCACTCACCAGGATGCGGACGCATCAGAGTCGGCTCCTCGGCTCGCGCAATCGGTGGAAGCCGAACCGGCGCAGTTGCTCGCGCGTACGTGCGCCATTCCGGCTTGCCGCCCCTACATACCCGACCCGCATAGGAGAAATTCTCGCCTTCGCGGAGCAGCTCAGCTTCGCCTTCGGCGAAGGCCACGCGCCCCGAAGCAGACCAGCTCCGCTTTCGGCGAGGTCTTCGCCCCCCGCGCAACAGCTCGGCTCCAGCGTCACCCTCCCTAGTATTTCACAATGACCCAGGCCGCAGGGACGGAGGGGGCCAAAGGACTCGGCGACATGGCTTCGGCCTGGGAAGCCCTTCACCATGAGAGGCTCCTGTTGTAGGGGTGGCCCCCACCTAAACCTAGCTAGCCTGTTGAAAGGTTGTAAGTCATGTAAATGACACACTTGTCCCCGGTGAGGGACTCCGGGTAAGGCTACGACGGTAAAGTCGCCCCTTCGAGGGGGAGTACTTATGTATCGCTCCTTGTCCTCATACGGGGCAGAAGAGGTCATTTGTTTACCTAACTCTCCACTACCACTCTCTCCCTGTTTGGTCTGTAGCCACAACAGGAATCATGTAGGTTGTTCATCACATACGTTGCAGACTTACATGGCTCGACAGACAACACCCTGCGACATGTTCGAAATTTTTCAGTATTCGCAAGTGCACATTAATCCTATATAACACTTGGTAGTAATGCCTCTTCAATTAACATATTCTATTTTTGCAAGGCCACCAAGAGTCGCCGGGCAACACCTATGGATCTACGTTTGCCACCATATGAAACTACTACTCAAGATCACCAATCCTAAGGTTTGTCAATCTTGCCATAATTATTTTATACTTACCAAGTTATATATGTACGCATTACTGATATCCCTACAATCGCATTACAACGGACCAACCTTGCACAAATTCAAGGAGAGTGCACATTCTTTTTGGTGTATAAAGTCATAAAATCAGATGGAGAGTTCCACAATGTAGAATGATTTTGTTGTTTAGGATAAGATTGACATTAATTGTACATGTGTATTTGTTAATGGATATTTTATGTTATTTCAATTAATTGATTTGCAAAATAGATGTTTTTTGTTTCTGAAATGAATTGAGATGTGAATTGGATGTATATATATACATATTGATCTGCTTGTTTCAGAGGGCATGGCTAGCATTTCCTCAGGCTAGCCAAAAAACAAAAATAGATTTAGGTCAAGAAAAGATTATCATAGACGGTTTTTAATAAAAATCGTCTGTGATAATCAACTATCACAGATTGTTCGAAAGCTGTTTGTGTCGGCCTCGTATCATTACTAATCCATCAATTCAGACGGCTCACGAAACCATCTGTGATGACATTTTCCATCCGTCTGTGATAACGATTTCTGTAGTAGTGATTTCCACCGATGCATGCCATGCCACCTTCAATGTTCACGTAAAAGTAATAATAAATTAAGGGTGAGTCCATGACTCAATAAGTACAAAGTAAAATAGTAAGAACAATATCATAATCACAACACAAAAATATTTTCACTATTCTCTTTTCTCATCTTTCTTTCTGTTAATGCAACGCGCATGCACATGTCTCTTTCTCCTTCTATAGCTCATACCGGTATAGCGGAGAAAACACCCGTTAATGTTCATTCTCTACCTCTATCATATGGAGGTGCTTACTGAAATAGGTCTTTCCTCCATCCCGTGGAAGTGCCTCTTCAAGTAGGTCTTTCCTCAATCCTCTCAGAGGTCTTACTCAAGAATACATCGAAATAGTCAAATAAATTTATTCATGGCTATTTGACTTATCGCCTTGGGTCGTATGCATATATCAAGTCATGAGTGCAATCTTCCATCATTGTACCACATGTCACATTGATCTCACATTTATCATCGAATTATATTATACTGAACAAAAAGGGGTAATCAAATATTGCATGACATGAATAAACAAATAACTATGAATAATTATCAACCATCATCTATCATTTTACTATGCACTTGCCTTTTCCAGTTGCAATGACTAGGTTGATTAGACGATGAATCCAACCCCCAAGCTACTCCTCCTAAGTAAAAACCCAAACTCAAAACAAGCCATACCAATACAAGACAACAATTAATCGACAACGATCCTACATGCTTCCCAAATCCACAAATCCCCCCTTTACTAGACAGTCACCCTTATTGTCCTGGTACTAAAAGCAACATAACTAGCGAACTATACCAGTTCTAGAATCTACAAAAAATTCCCTACGAGTTCTTATTTGGCCACAAGTCTAGATTAAATCATTTAACTCCCACTCCCCCCGTTTTTAATCCAGAAGACAGATCGGTTATCTTTTGTACAATAGGTTTAACATTTTCATATCTATTATTAATCTACACATTCAAATATAGTAAACCACAATATTTTTAGAATTTACCAAAATTGTCTAACTCTTTCTAGTTATGCCCTAAATTCAATTCTACAATCTACTAGGACAACTTAATAATGTCCCATGACTATGTCGAGCAGCAACCGGTTCTGGACAATAGTATTTCAAAATTCATAACTTCTCTTGTACATATCCTGACGAGGATAAAATAATCCTTTAGTTTATTACATCATCATATTCCTTGAATATACCCCTTAGTGATAAGGGAGAAAATTCATAAGGTAGTCGTAGGACTCACTGTGACTATTGCTTCGTAAGCCTTGCTACGACTTTCTAGTCATAAGCTCTTCTACGACTATCTAGTCGTAAGCTCTTATAGCCACTTAGTCGTAAACTTTTTCTATGACTGCTTGGTTAAGTCCAATCGCGATTGTCTGAGTTAGCAACTGACCAACTTTCTCGGTAGGTCAGTCTAACGTGAAGATGGCCCGATCTTCCGGGAGGTACTGATAAGTCGATTGTGGAGAACTTGACGTTGATGATCCAAAGGCTCCGACCAAAACAGATCGATCCCGTCGCAATCACAACACCACTGCTTCGATGGTTATCAACCGTGCCGAACGCGGTTGACCTTGCCAAGTAGGCTTTCTCCTGTAAGTGAATCGAGAACACAAGCAAGAGAGTAAAAGATGCAATCTGAAATTATATTATGAATAAAGATTAAGTTCATAAGTTGGGGTTTCCCAAGGCCCACTTTGACTTAGACTGGAAAAGTGATGCCATTTGTTTTGCAGTTTCTGATCAGCTCGGATGGAATTTCGAGGTGAGACTAGATTCATCTAAAAGTAGACTCCAAGACCTTTCCAACAAGTACTCACGGGTCCCGAGAAACCTTCTAGATCAAAAGTTATGGTCATTTGAAGTAGGCACTGTTCAGCAGTCCGAATCTGAGTCGAACTCGCGAATATGAGTTGGATTGCACTTGACGGTTCCACTTCTACACTTGAGCTCGCGTGGTTCTTCTCCATGGTTCCTAAGGACAAGAAAATCACAAGTCTTAGGAAGTATCGAATGCTCAGCGGAAATATTATTGACTCCTAAAAACGAGTTTACCTGATAGTTGAGTTGACGAGCACGTGCCCGAGTGAGTGGACCTTGCCCATCATTCATGGAAGCAGTAAGATGAGTGTTCATATCAGTAGAAGTGATGTCCTCATCATCCTCCCCTTGTTGAATTAGAGTCATCCTCGACTAAGGCTCATCTTCCGCACCGAAGAATGGCTGTAGATCTGCAATGTTAAAGGTGGGGCTAACCCAAAAATCTGCAGGCAAGTCTAACTTATATGCATTATTATTAATATGTTCAAGCACTTTAAATGGACCATCTGCACGAGGCATGAGTTTAGACTTCCTCAATTCAGGAAATCGCTCTTTACGCAAGTGTAACTACACAAGATCACCCGGTTCAAAAGTAATATGCTTGCGTCCCTAACTACCAGCAACTTTATATTTAGCATTCATGAGCTCAATATTCTCTTTAGTTGTCTCATGCATCTTAAGTATCAAATCAGCACATTGTTGAGCATCAAGATTTACCTTCTCCGAAGCGGGAAGGGGCAACAAATCAATAGGTGCATGAGGGATGAAACCATAAACAATCTTGTTGTAGGGGTGGCCCCACCTAAACCCAGCTAGCCTGTTGAGAAGGTTATAAACCATGTATTAAGGACGTAGCTACCCTCGGTCGGAGGCTCGGTGTAAGGTTACGATGTTAAAGACGCTCCTTACGAGGGAATGCATATATATCATGGTCAGCCCTTGGGAAAGACCCAAGAGGACATTTGCTCACCTAACTCTCCACTACCATACCTCTCTCTCTGTTTGGTCTGTAGCCACAACAGTTGGCGCCGTCCGTGGGGACGACGGAAGCAAGCCTCAAGATCGCAGGAAGGATGGCACCAAAGAAAGCTTCATCATCGGTGGCGAAGAAGAAGGAGGCGGTCATGGCGAGGCCCCGCGTCAATACCAGGGCTTCGGCATCGGTGGTCGGGGGTGCGAATGACGACACTCATCGCGCGGCTATCGGCCCCGCCACCACCGACGCCATCAACCCCGCCACCACCGACGCCATCGACCTCGCCACTACCGACACCATCGACCTCGCCGCCACCGATATGATAGCCAACCCCAACGATACCGGTCGGGTGCTAGGGAGCGGTAGCCCCGATGCCCGCTGAGGCGCAACCACCATCCTTATACCCGGTGCGGGGGCACTAAGCGACCCCGCCGGCGACATGGGCCCTGCCGTCGGCGCTGGAGTCCACCATGCGAATGTGATGAGCAACCCAAGGCCACAGGGGGTGGTTGCGACTACCTCGACCATGCGTCTGGACGTGCCCATTGCCCCATCCACGCCTGCAGTGGAGAACGCCCTGCTCGCAGCCCTCAGCACGCTCCAGCAGGAGCTGGCGGATCTCCGGGGGGCCGTGCGGAGAATTCAAGAGGTTCGGAGTCAGCCGACCCCGCCGGTGGTCGCACCGGAGCTCACGCCCGAGCGTGCGGACAGCCGGGACAGGCCCACATCCAGTCGCGCTTCGCTGCGACGCGTGGATCCGGAGTCCCCGCTATCGGCGGGCCCACAGTAGGCAGTGTGGCAGGAGGATTTTAAATTCCCCAGCTCCATCACATCGTACAAGGGCGAGACGGATCCCCGATAGTTCATACACGTGTACGAGACCGCCATCGAGGCGGCGGACGGAGATGATACCACCAAGGCGAAGGGGCTCCCGCTCGCGTTGCACGGAGTGGCACTCTCACGGTTCTTCACCATAGAGCCGAACTCTATATACGCATGGGAGCAGATTCGCGACCGCCTCTACAACAACTTCCTTTGGCCAAATATGTTTGCAGGTCTCCTTTGGCCAGGATGACAACGTGGCGAGCAGGGACGCCACCTTTGATGTCATTGATATCCAGTACCCCTACAACGCCATTTTGAGGAGACTGACCCTCAATTCCTTTGGGGCGGTACCACACCATGGCTTCCTATGTATGAAGCTACCGGGCCCGCGAGGTATCATCACCGTCCTTGGCGACCAGCACATGGCCTGGCACCTGGAGCATGGAACCCGAGGCCCATCCCTGGGAGTCCAGTGAGGCCCTTAAGTCAAGCACGCCCGTACACGCCCTACGGCAGCCCAAGCACCAGAGGCTCCGCATCTCACTGCCACGACAACGATGGTTAGTCCATGACCTTTTGTACTCGCTCACCCGTGCAAATGGGACTTTAATAAAGTTCGCCGTTTGCGAAGCTATTCATGCCCCCACCAAAAATTGTGCGGCGGCTTACCTCCGCACGCACTCCTCGGAGTATAAAAAAAGACGCGGATATTTTTCCTGCGCACTCTACTGAGTATAAACAAGATGCGAAATTCCGCGCACGCGTCGGTGTCACTACCACGCGTACTCTCCAGAGTATAAAGACGTGGTCGATGTTCCAACGCACCGCACGGAGACTCACCTCCGCACGCGCACCGCACGGAGACTCACCTCCGCACGCGCACCGCACGAAGACTCACCTCCGCATGCGCACCGCACGGAGACTCGCCTCCGCACATGCACCCCACGGAGGTTCGCCTCCGCACGCACTCTACGGAGTATAAATAAGATGTAGCGTCGAGGTCCGCCTCCGCACGCACTCTACGGAGTATAAATAAGACGTAGCATCGAGGTCCGCCTCTGCACGCACTCTACGGAGTATAAATAAGACGTAGCATTGAGGTCCGCCTCCGCACGCACTCTACGAAGTATAAATAAGACGTAGCGGAGGGATGCCTCCGCGCGCACTCTGCGGAGTATAAATAAGACGCGGATGTTTTCCCTGCGCACTCTACTGAGTATAAACAAGACGCGGATGTCCCGCGCGCGTGTTGGCGTACCCTCCAAAACTTAAGTAAGTCATGGTTGATAGTCCCACGCATTCTCCGGAGTACAAACAAAGACGCGGATGTTTTCCCTGCGCACTCTACTGAGTCTAAACAAGACGTGGACGTTCTGCGTGCGCGTTGGCGTATCCTCCGGAGCTTAAGTAATTCATTGTTGATAGTCCCACGCATTCTTCAGGGTACAAACAAAGACGCAAATGTTTTCTCTGCGCACTCTACTGAGTCTAAACAAGACGCGGATGTCCCGCGCATGCGCTGGTGTTATCACCACGCGTACTCTTTGGAGTATAAATAAGACGTGGACGATATTCCCACGCACTCGCCGAAGTCTACACCGAACGGCGCACGGACTCCAGAGGCTTCTCGCGTTTCCAGCAAACCGCGTGCACTGCATGGACGGGCGGCCACGAGTGCAGGAGCGAGGCACACGGGCTCAATGGCCTGCGCCTCTGTAGAAGAGCCGAGAGACCAAACGTGCTCAGCGAAGGCTCCCACACGGGTGCGGTCTCCTGGCGCGGGGACGTACTCAGTGAACGACCATTAACGTTCGAGCTCGGGGCGCAGCATCGCCCCAATAAGGCGGGACAAGACGGAGAGCGCACAAGGCCTCCAGGGAGTGCCGCCCTGAGCTTGAGGAGTCGGAGCCCGCCCTTGGAGCAGCACGGCTCCCTGTAGCACCGCAAGCGCAAGACCCCTCCTCATCTCAAGCGTCCAAACAGGCGCCTGCACGGGACAGCACGGCCGGATGCAGCCTCGCTGACACGACATAGAAGTCTACTCCCAAAGCTAGGAGCAGCCTTGATAAAGTACAAGTGAATTGCCCACCACCCCGCACCAGCCGGCGAGGGGAAAACACATCGCGGCATCGCATCCCCCCGCATGGGCGGTATGTCCGACCCTGCAATCACCCAGGCGGCATCAGCCGCGCTCCGGTGACCTCGACGCTACTCGTCGAAGCCGGGGCACACCGGGGATGACAGTTCCGGTAGAAGTTGCGGGTGTGCGATGTCCAGGAAAAGCGAGTGCCGCTTCACTTGGTCACTCGCCCCTTTTAAAGAGCCCCGGGAACACGACCGCAGACATTACGCCTCAAGAGTCTCATCGTCTACCCCAGGGGCACGTGGTGCAATAGTGTTGCCCCATTCCAGATACAAGGCTCCGCCAACTACACTCCACGCGTCCCCATATCCTGGGGGGCTCGAAGCAACGGATGGGAGGCAAGAGACACCTCCCTCCCAACCGTACAGCGCCATGTGCAGAACGCCGTTGATCCGCCTCGCTTGTCCCGCTTCGCCCTGGGTCAGGTGCGGCGAAACAAGGCACCGTGAGGTCCCCATCGATCGCCGGGACGGGACCTCGAGCTAGGCCCCGTCACTCCCCAAACCTATCTTATCCTTATCCCGCCCATGGTAGGGGACGAGGCGCTGCGCGTCGCCCGACTAGGCGCGGCGCCGCTGCCACCACTTCGGAGGGTAGGGGACGGAGCGCTCGCACGTCTACTTCGACTAGGCGCCAGCCCCGCTGCCACCACATTGGAGGGTAGGGGATGGAGCACTCGCACTTCTACTTCGACTAGGCGCCAGCCCCGCTGCCACCACATCGGAGGGTAGGGGATGGAGCACTCGCACTTCTACTCGACTAGACGCCAGCTCCGCTGCTACCACTTCGGAGGGTAGGGGACGGAGCGCTCACGCGTCTACTTTGACTAGGCGCCAGCTCTGCTGCCACCACTTCGGAGGGTAGGGGACGGAGCGCTCGCGTGTCTACTTCGACTAGGGGCCAGCTCCGCTGCCACCACTTCGGAGGGTAGAGGACGGAGCGCTCGTGCGTCTACTAGGGGCCAGCATCGCTGCCACCACTTTGGAGGGTAGGGGACGGAGCACTCGCGCGTCTACTTTGACTAGGCGCCAGCCCCGCTGCCACCACTTCGGAGGGTAGGGGACGGAGCACTCGCACGTCTACTTCGACTAGGCGCCAGCTCCGCTGCCACCACTTCGGAGAGTAGGGGACGAAGCGCTCGTGCGTCTACTTCAACTAGGCGTCAGCTCCGCTGCCACCACTTTGGAGGGTAGGGGACGGAGCGCTCGTGCATCTACTTCAACTAGGCGCCAGCTCCGCTGCCACCACTTCGGAGGGTAGGGGATGTAGCGCTCGCGCGTCTACTTCGACTAAGTGCCAGCTCCACGCCTACCTCAAGCGTCTACCCCAACTAGCCAACATATTTCACAAGAAACGCACAAAGCGGACGGCCCTAAACACGACGGCGGGGACGAACTACCATACTATTGTAAAGTGCTTACGAAACCCGCCAGACCAACACTACTCGCCCGGCTTCGCCCGGACGACCTCCTGCGCCGAAGCCTCACCCGCCGAGGGGCGATTTGCCCAGAAGTTCAGTGAGTCTTCGACCCGCCACCAGCGCCGTAAGCGGCAACGGGTCATGGCATCAAAAATTAGCAACACATCCCCTTTGGGTAGCTGCTCGGAATAAAGTGGCATGGTGGATCAAAGAAGGGAAGCAATTTTCACTTCATTCGCAGCATGAGTACATACAACACCGACGCACAAGAACCTGGGTTCACACCTGCTTCGAGCCGTCAACCCCGTCATCGCTGCGCCGGGCAACTCCATCTAGCCATTCGCCAAGGTTCCCTTCGCCGTACATGTTCCGCCGCAGCTCCACCTTCGCCGCGGCCTCCCCGATGTACTCCCAGGTCCGTTCGTGGAAAAACCGAATGGCGGGCCGAACGGCGCGCATAGCACCAGACATCACCCCGGCCCCAGCAAGCATCTCCAGCTGTGGATCGCCCAATTCATCGACATGACAGCAACCCCGGTGTTGGAGAAGGGCGCACGCCATGCATGCATTCACGTAGTAGCAATGATTGCCAAAGGACGTCGCGGTCGCCTGAGCAAGATCGGCCACTTCCGCAATCCGTCGAAGTGTTCGTGAAAGCTCTTCGGGTTCGAACGAGCGGGGCGGCACCTCCGCAACGAGATTTTCAAGGGTACCCTCCAGGGCCAGCATAGCCTCCCACGCCGTCGCCGAGGTGGCACCCAGCGCCTCATCCCACTCCCGCAGAGACGCAGCAAGGTGGTCGTTCTCTTCCTCCAGTATAGCAACCTGCTACAGCATCCCGTCACACTCCACCACCGCTGCCTGTCGAGTCGATGCCATAAGCTCCGTGGCATATGAGACGGCCCCCACGCGTTCCGCTTCCAGGAGCCGCATGCAGTCATCCTTAGCGGAATGCGCCTCCTCCGACGCGCGAAGAGTTCCTTCGATGGTGCGTAGTCAGTCTTCCAAGGCCTCCTGTTCTCGGACATGGGCCTCCTGCAACGCCCGGCTGAGGGCGAAGGTCTGCGCAATAAAGCAATCAAGACACCCCAACGGCGCGTCTTTGCTCGAGGTTAGGCACTTACCCTAGTTCGGAGACCTCTAGCACCCCCTCAAGCAGTCCAGGCCTGCAAATCTGCAGCGCATCACGGTCTAGGCTCGCGGTCGCACTATCTGCAGCCCCCTGCCAAGCTGCCAGCACCTCCACGTGAGGGATGAAGTCCGATAGACGTCGGGTGACATCCGCGGCGATACCCTCCCCGGCGCCAGATGCCCCTTCCAAGCGACGGTCCTCGGGCTCCGAGGGCTGCCCACGTTCCAGGAACCATGTTGCTGCAAGGGGATATGGCGGTCAGCCCCGCGAAGGAGCAGCGGGTCACACCAAGTAATGTATGTTTACCTTCAACCCCTCCCGAATCCGCAAGGATCTCAGCATCCCCAGCCCCGTCTGGAGGGGGGCCTCTGTGTCGGAGCTTAGCTCCACCAAACCCTCGCCCCCGGCAGCTCCAGACCTGATCGGGGCCACGGGAACACCGAGGCACTCGGTGTCGGAGTCGGAGTCCCATAAGGCCCCGACCATGCTCGCTACAACGAACCGCCCTCCCCCCCTGCCGAGCGAAGGGGCGATTGTATGCGGGGCCGCTTCACCTTCGGTGAACAAGAGGGCGGCCCCGCCTCGTGTAACATCCCAAAAATTTTATTCCTTTATTAAAATATTTATTGGATTTTCCTGGATTTTATTCCAAGCCCTGATTTGAGAAAAACAAAAAGTATCTTATTTTATAAAGGCCAAAAGGAATTTATTGCACTCATGAAAGTCAAAGCAAATGTAACTCTTTTCCTAAAGTCAAATCTGTAATTACTTTAATTTGCAGAAAATTATAAAGATTTAAAAACCCTCCCTCTAAAGTCAAATTGTGTTGTGTAAAGATCAATAATCAAAATGGGTTGAAAATATTTTTATTAAGTATAAAATAGTCCCAGAAGGTTCTCTGAATTTTTCTGGATCTTTCAAAATTTATTTGGTATTTTTCTGAGTTTTCTAAAGCGTAATATCATTTCTGAAAATCAAAAAGGAAATTAAAATCCAAAAGTGTCACCCATCGGGCGATCTGCGCGCCGATCTAACCTCGGCCGTCCGATCTCATTAAAACCCTCTCCTCGCCTTCCCTCTCCGCGCGGCGCGTGCCGCATATCGGACCGTCCCATCCCGCCAAAATCGATGCCACCGCACTGTTCACTTACCGCCGCGCTCCTCTCTTCCCTTCGATCGGCGTGTGGCTCAATCCCAACCATCGCCTGTTGCCATACTAGATCGCAGCCGCCTCCCACTTAATGCACCACTCGGCTCGGACGGACCCCCGTTGCCGGATTGCATCTCAACCGACCGTCGTCACTTACCCCTTCGCCGGTGGTGGCGGCCCGATCTCCTCCCTTGCCACTCCAAAGATCCGATCGCCGCCTTGCCTCCTTCCTTTTCTTCTCTCTCGACTAGTGGGCCCCACTGCTGGATCCATCTTCCTCGCCCCTTTCCTTTCTTCCCAGCGCGACGCGCCGCGCCGCTATTGAAGCCAAACCGGCTTTAATTGCGGTTTCCTTCCCGTTTACTCCCACCGCGCCAACGGCAAATTCAACCTCTGCCTTCACCGCGTTCGTTTCGGGCATGATTACCCCTAATCGCGCCCTTTTACTCCGTCGCATTCACCCTCTCCGGCCGTTTCCACTCCGGCGTGCTACGCGCGCCCGTTACTGCCTCCCCCGGCCTATATAAGCCTTCCCCGAGGATCTCCTCTCCACACCGCCTCCTCTACTCACCCGAGCAATCAAGCCCCCGAACCCCTGCGCTCGTTCTTCTCCGCCGGCCTCCAGCGACTCCGGCGAGCAATCGCTGCCGCCTCAAGCCTCCCCGCTCCTCGTCGATGACACCGACGCGTTGCTAGTGCCCTGACGATCCCCGACGACCATCTGTCCGAGCACGTGCGCCACCGGAACCCCTCCGCCGCCGTGAAGCCCTCTCCGACCGCCGCCCCTCTCCGCCGATCTTCCTCTTCGGCCACCCTTGGACTTCGTGTGAGGTACCAAGACACTCCCCTCACCCTCCCCGTCAATTCCTGCGCATTGGTCGGCGCCACCACCCGCTGGAGCTCCGGCAACCATCGGGCCCCGAGCGCCACCGCCAGCCGCCTTGCCCCGTCACCGCGTCGCCGAGGTGGCGCGAGACGTGGCCGCCGGGCCAGGGCGCACGCGCCGCCACCGGGCACCTCTCGCCACCCGCGCGTGCGCCACCATCGGTATATTGCCGTGGCGTGGCAGCCACGAGGCGGCCACGGTGCCAAGTGGCAGCCACGTGGTGGCCACGCCGCGACCGCCACGCCGACCCTACCGATTTTATTTTAAATCCGAAATTTCCTGCTGACGTCATGCTGACGCAATAAAACTGATTTTCCAATATAAAAATAATTCAGCAGATCTTTCTGACATCATATTTTGGATTTTCCTTTAGGAAAATAATTCTTGCTGACGTCATAAAAGCTTTTCAGTTTAAAAATATTTCCTGAAATTGAGTATTTTCTTTTTAATTATATTAAGACTTTGAAGGCTATAACTTCTTCATTTTAACTCCAAATTGATCCATTCAAATTTGTAAATTTTTCTAAAATCATGATCTATCCATTTCTGGCATCATTTTGAAATTTTGAATTTATTTGAATTTTGTTTTTGAATTTCTTTTGAATTGGCTCTTCACGTTAGATTTTGACGATTCCGGAGAATTCGAGTTCGACGATTCTCAGCAGGACTTCGATAAAGGCATGTTACACCTTTGACCATATTGAACCCAATACTTCAAATTTATTTATGTTGTTTTACTGTATATGCATGCGTACTTCTATTTAAATTTAATTTAAATTCAGTTTAAATGTTAGATATGCCCATAATCCTTTGAATATGGCCAATTTGAATCTCGAACTCATATATTTTGTCACCCTAGCTTAAAACTAGTTAGTACCATAGTATTGACTAGAAATTTTATCGAAATGCTTAGCCTAGCTTAGTATAATTTTAGGTGGGATAAATTCTTTCACATGAAATGATAGTCCTTTTGAATTCTTGACTTCGGTGAGTCAAGGGTAGTTTATAAAATGGTTTAAAAATGAAAATAGAAACTTATAATTTGCAATTAGGCTAATGGTTAGGTGGTGGGTGCCGGCATGCCTCGTCTTTGGTGACACCTGGCTGATTGTCGTGCATGTGGGTATGTGGTTGAGCCTAAATCAACTTAAGGACCGTTTCTGTGAATTATTTTACGAAGTCACTTCATACTATCACAAGTCCGGTATGGAACGGACCTAGCTAAGTAAATTATGAAATGCCAAATATAGTTTCGCTATAGGCTGATTGTGAGCATGGCGTATGCCGCGAGAAGTCTCATATGACACCAGAGGGGGCTCCAACTCGTGGATGCAAGTTGTGGTGAAACCATAATGGCGGCGTGATTATTTTGGCTATGGATCATTGGAACAGCCTTGTCATGAACTCTCCACCGCACACCTAAGACAGTGTGTTTATCGCGTGGCTCAAGTGAGAGGGAATGTCTTGTGGGTAAAGTGTACACCTCTGCAGAGTTGAAACCTATCCTGGATAGCCGTGTCCACGGTCATGGACGTGCTAAGTAGAGTCTTCACAGATTAGATTTGAATTTTACAAAACATGGTTTCCGGCAAACTCAGTGGTTTTGGTAATGGTCCGGGTGGATTCCTGTGGTTAGGTTAGTGTAGGTCAGAGCCTACACTAACGATACTACTTCGCAAAAATGATGTTAGTATTGATGTATTGAAAATTCAGCTTTTCATACTTATGCTATTGTATTTAAATTCAGTACTGCTTTTCGCACAAATAAACTTAATAAGCCTCCCTTTGTTATTCCTATGCATGCATGAACTCATTATATTTCCCTGTAACTTGTGTAAGCACTTAGTGTGCTTACCTTAGGAGTACTCTTTGTGCTCACCTTGCTAAATCTGTTGCCAAACTTTGACGGCGACTACAATGGTGAGGACTACTTCAGCGAATAGGATGCGTCTTACAGTCATTCGCCTGTGGGAGGCTGGATGGGCTGTTCTACTACCTTTTACCGTTTTCCCACTGCTTTAATTTCTTTTGTTGGCCTTGCGCCCCTGTAATATCCTAAACGTCTGCTTCGTGTCGCTTTTAAATTAATCATGAGTCGCCCGGATTTTTAGTAAATCACGGGAGGTGAAAATAAATTCTTTGGAACAGTCAAAAATAATAAAAAGAGAATTAAAATAATTAATTAAGAGGTTTTGGGTTGTCCGGAGGGGTGGGCCAGCCACTTTGGGCCCGCTAGCCAAAACGGGGGCCCGTACCCCCTCCCAAACCCTAGCATCCCCTTTATAAACCCCTTGGGGAGCCCTTCCTCCCCTTTTTCCCACCCCAAGCCGCCACCCCCCTGCCTCCTTGCACCTCCCCTCTGCCCAAGTGCTGCTGCAAGGAGATGAAGGAGAAGAAGGAAGAAGGGACGAGGAAGGAGAGGAAGAGAGGGAAGGAGAAGAAGGGAAGGAGAAGGAGAGGAAGAAGACGGTGATCCCAATCCCCTAGGTAATTCTTCCTCATCTCAATCTCTCTGTTTTATGCTGAATTTAGGGTTCTTAGCCCTAGTTTTGAAGGGATTAGCAATTTAGAGAATCTCGATTAGAGAATCTCGATTGATTGTCTGTAGATCAAATCACGCGATGTTACTGTTCATGCGGTTTCGACCCCTAAAACGATTTTTTCCGAGGGTCTCCCCAAAAGGAAAAACGTAGAGGACGACGATACGCATCTACTATATTTTGTTCAGATTTTTTGGCAGCGTAATTTAGGCGTACTAGGGTCTGGAATCGCGCTCTTTGTCAGGGGTGCAGTCAGGGACAGACTGCTGTTCAGATGGGAATTAGGGGTAGAAGATGAATTTTAAATTTTTGGCCACCATTGAGAAAGTTGTAGGGAATTCAGCAATGTATCTGCTGTAAAAGAACCAGAATTTTTAGAGCCTTGATCTGTTCTGGGGACGCATTACTCTGTTTTGTGCATTAGATATCACCTTGTTAATGACAAGATAAAAATATGTGATTTACATGAAAAGTGTAGGTATTTAAGTGAGGAATATAGATATATATCTTTTTCTGTGATTAGTTTTATATTTTTAAAGATAAGAAAATGTTAAGCAGCATCGCTGTAGTGGGAATATTGTAGAACCGTTACGCGGGGAAGGATGTTGTGGGGTTTAGGGTTTTGGCGACACTTTTCTTTGAGAGTCGTGATTGTATTGCTGTGTATTGTGCTGAGAGGTACCTTTTTGGACAGGCGGATTTGCTTCAGATCGAGCGTGATCTCGTCGCCTCGTCGGTAGAGGCAAGTAAACGTAGTGGATGTGCTACCGTTTAACTCGTTATTCTTACTACTTGCAATATGCATGATTTACGTAATGTTAAATGATATGCCATGATTACATATTTTCTAAGGAAGAATGTGGTAGCAAGATATTAATCAATTGCCATGTTTGGATGAGTTTTGGTAGTATTGTGGTAATTTGCTTAATAAGCTAATTGTGGTATATGAAAGTAAATTCATAGTAGTTATGATGATATTTCCTTATTGTTAAATTCATGATAATCATATTGATGCCCTTGAAGTGGGTATTATTGTGGCTTTAATGGTAGTATTCTTAATGAATACTTGTGGTCGTATTGTGGTCTTTGTGGTGGAATACACTATAGATCGATTGATTTTGATCTTGGTGAACCGATGGTGGAATATGTGGTTGACCTTCGTGGTTAAATTTCTGTGGTTTATGATTATCATATCATTCATAACATGTCATGACATTGCATTGTGGATGTCGCCGCTTATAGCCGCGATCGTGATCGGTCTGAAGATCATGCATTGCCGTAGCACGATGCACACTTTTACCTTGTTGGGTAAAGGTGCAGTGGAGCATAGCATGCATATGCATTGCATTGTGGAAAGATCATTTGTATCCTTATGCAATATATTGTGGTAAAGTTATTTTACAAACAACTGCAACTTCATAGTTGTAATGTGAAATTGGCTCATGAGAGCCACTTGTGTATGAGGAAAGTGTCTGTAGTTGTAGATTGTGGTTCATCCCTTGTGGTACGATAGGGGGTTGTGATTGTGGCATGAGATTCTTTTCTCTTGTGGTAAGTGGTGATAGCAGTTGTGGATATGAGGAATAATAAGGTTAGTGAGGTAAATAGTGTTAATGCTTTATTGTCATTGGTAGTGGTGGTGGTGGATGATATGAAGTAGTTAATCAAGATTCATTTGCTAATATTTTACTAATGCTGGTAGTAAATATGGTTGATGCAATAATTGTGGTCGTTTGGGAAATGGATACTGATGCTTAATATCATTGTAGTTTAATTAGTTTGTTAATGAATATGGACGCACATTGTAGATGTGGACATGTGAATACTTTAATGATGTTGTATATTTGTTTGTAGTCCAATAGCACATTGAATAGTTTACTTGTTGAGATTTTTATCTCACCCTTGTTTTTCCCCTATAGATGATTCCTAAGCATTCATGGGATGGGTAGAGCAGCATCACAATAATGCACTTGTTTCATCAATTCATGCTGTAATAAAGTCGATGGATATCTAGCCAAATGCCTATCTATCCATAGATGGTTGTTTTATTTAATAATGATGATCTTGTAAACTATTCTTGATTTAATCCACTGGAGGTTGTTATTGAACTTGTTACCATTATCTTATTTCCTTAGTTATTTATGCTTCCGCTAATGCTTCATATCTAGAAATTGTTGCGAAATAAATTATCTTGAAATTTTTTGGCTAGCTGTAGAGTGGTTTAGTGGTATCCCGTGGTGATGTGGATCTTGGGGTGTTACTGCCCCTATATCTTGTAAGACTTGGCCATAAGGCCGTATTTTCGCTTAATAATATTCTGTGGTGGTTTTTGCAAGATATACATTATCATTGACCTGTGTGCACTAGCTTTTCCTAGGATAGTGCGATTTACATGAGAGACTTGGAGTCATTATTTGGGTCCCGACACCTTGAAACCGCCGTGAGGGGAAGTTCCACCATCGCAGGATGGACTCAGCCTA